>CM062290.1:287425768-287859273 GCA_031216915.1 Pictodentalium vernedei
CTCGACAACTTATCAGTACCGTATTTGAGGATACTTATGACAAGGCGATGTACTATTGGAGGACACCTTTTGAGGGGTAATTTGACTATTATTTGAAACACATTATTACCACTTTATGAGATGTTCTTTTGTAGATTAACAGGATTTACCCACACGGTAAACCTCAATGCCGTAGCTATGGGGTGGTGTGGAGGAGAGTAAGGAGAGGGCTATGAGAGGTGGTGTAGGTGCCCCTCCCCCAAAGCACTGACCCAATGCAGGTTTCACACAATGGTCTCCAAAATAGGGCTACACACGCTACAAATGCCGGTTTTTTACCTCTCCACCAACCTCCCGTTAGGGAAGTGACAGGAGAGGGCAACGATAGGAGGGGTCTTGTTTGGACTAGGAGAGGCCCCCAAAACCCCAAACAACGTTTTTTTCCAATATCATCTTTACCCCCCCCCCCCCCCCCCCCAAAAAAAAAATGGCTAGGCACCCCTATTATAGAATCCTGGCTACGCGCCTGATAACACTCCATAATTCATTTCGTCATAAAACCGGAACAGAGCGGCGGGCCTATAATGAAGGCAAAATTGATTTTTTTAATTTTCTTAAAAATGTGATTCGACCATATATCAGTTAATTGGTATTGATAATTTTATAAATATAGCTCTAGATCAACATAACGATGTTCGCCTGGTTTTCTGTGATATAAGTGAAGCATTTGACAGAGTTTGGCATAAAGGACATGTACACAAACTACACCACACTGGCATAAGAGGCAGTCTTAAATTGGGGTTTGAAAACTATCTTCAAAATAGAACACAGCAAGTGGTGGTTAATGGACAAAAATCATTTGTAAAATGTATTCCCGCAGGGATGCCACAAGGGTCCGTTTTAGGACCTTTGCTTTTTAACATCTATATCAACGACATTGAAACCAAAGCTTGCAACCGTACCCAAGAGGGGCAGTGTCCAGAAGATGGCCGACGTCATAGTTGCGAGCCTGGTGGAGGCAGGAAAGGAAAGTGTAGGAAAGGTCAGGGTGCCAACACGGGAACTTGGGTACAGAGTGAACGAAGAACTGAAAAGGGCCATAAAGGGAAGAAAAGCTAATTGTGCTGCATACAGGAGAAGTAGAAAACTTAAGGGGGCGGAAAGCAATGAGGCCATAGTTGCTAAGGAAGAATACCACCAAGCACGAAATAAAGTAAATAAGATTAAAGACGATAATCGGAGAGTACGAAATAGCAGTCTTATTAGGACGATAAGAACGACAGGGGGGTCGAGTTCGAACGTATTTTGGAAATGGGTGAATAAACGTAACAAAGGAAGTAACCCACAGAGTATTAAAGTAGATGGCAGAGTTACAGACGAGCAAGATCAAGTCGCATCAGAACTAGTCAAGCACTGGGAAAGGGTAAACGATAAGCGATGGGGCATGGGGAGCCCACCAGAGTGTCCGAATCAGGTCGAGGAAAACCTATCGAGCTTCGTGTGCAGCGAAATTAAAACGGAGGAGGTGCGAAAGGTGATATCAAAATTAAGGGATGGAATAGCGGGAGGAGTGGATGAAATTCCTAACGAGTTTATCAAAAAAGGGGGAGAGGAACTCGTGAAAAGCCTAACTGCCCTATTCAATCTAGCCATAGAAAATCAAGAGGTCCCAAAGGAGTGGAAAGAAAGTAAAGTGACATTTATTCACAAAAAGGGGGAAAAAGACGTTTTGGATAACTATCGAGGGATCTCTGTCAGTAGCAACATTGGAAAGGTTTTCTGGAAAGTCCTGTATGGGAGACTAGAGGAGGTGATTGAGGAGAAGGGTTTTTTGGGAGAAATCCAGAATGGCTTCAGGAAGGGAAGGAGAGTTACTGACCATCTTTTCACACTATCCCAAATGATAGAATCCGCGAAAGCAAAAAAGAAAAAGATGTTTATGGCCTTTTTGGATATCAAAAAGGCATACGATAGAGTACGGAGGGAAGGTATGTGGTGCAAGCTGGAGGCTATGGGCTTAGGAGGCGAGTTTGTTGGAATTATGAAAGCATTATATAAAGATGTACAGAGTGAACTTAGCCTGGGGAACATTACAACAAAACGTGTGCCTATGGAGATAGGCCTAAAACAGGGGTGTATCCTTTCGCCGATCCTGTTTGCATTGTACATCAAAAGTTTAGGAGATGAACTCCTGCGTAGCGAGGAGGGGGTAGCAGTTGGGGACTTGAAGATCCCAGGGCTATTTTTTGCAGACGATATGGTTCTGGTGTCAGAAAGCGAAGAGGGGCTAACGAAAATGCTGGAAATTGTTGGGAAATATGGGAGCAAATGGAGACTCGAACTTAATGAAAGCAAGAGCAAAATTATACCTGTGGGCCGCAAAGTGGACCCCATTCGAAGGTGGAGAGTGGGTGAGTTCAGAATTCCGGAAGGGAGCAGCAAACTTCTGAGTGTGGGAGAGACAGGTGATTACGAGTATTTTGGGGTAAATATAAACATTACAGGAAGAGGCATCTACCGAAACCACACAAATAAATTGATTCTGAAGGGGAAGCGAATCCTTAACCAAATGAAACTTATAGGGAGAAACAGTTTCAATAAGGTTTTCGTGGGGAAAACCATTTGGGAAATGGTGGGGCTGCCAAGTATAACATACGGAACGGAAGTGGTACCCCTAAACCAGACGGCCGTAAAGAGCTTGGAAATCCTGCAGAACGATGCAGGCCGATGGATAACGGGGTCGAGTAATGCCGCAGCGCTAGAAGCAATCAGGGGTGAGCTTGGGTGGATGAGGATCAAGGACAGGATAGACCTGTTGAAGCTCGGTTATCTTAATTATTTGGTAAATCTCCCCGACAGCCGATGGTGTAAAGCAATGTTCCTGAGAATTTTCAACTCAAATATCAAAACGGGGTGGATGGTCCAAGTGAGGGAGCTAGTAGAGAACTACTCATTGGAGATCTCGGACCTGGACGTTGGGGCAAACCAGGGTAAAAAAATCGTCAGAGAAAGGGTCATGGAGGATTGTAACCGTAATTGGCGAGAGGGGGTCAAATCAAAGAGGTCTTTGGGTGGCCTGCGTGATAAAGAGAAGCCAGGTTTTGAAGAGTACCTTGATGGCACCTTTGGGGGTCACTGTTGTTCAAGCTGAGGTCGCGATCCCTGGAGCTGAGGGGAAAATTGGGAAAGACGGTGAAAGGGAGTGCCAGATGTGTAACTTGGACATGGTGGAGACCCTGGAACACTTTCTTCTAGAATGCCCAAAGTATCAGCCTAAAAGAATGAGATTCACTGGGAGTATAATGGGGAAGTGGGGTGGGAGAATGAAGGACATGTGGTTAGGGGGAGACTCAAAGGAGAGGGTTAATATGCTAATCGGAGAGATTGGGAAGAATGGGACAAGGGATATTATCAAGCAGTTCGTCTCCGAGTGTTGGGAGGAGAGGAGAAGCGTAGGAATAGGGAGGCAGTTGGGAGTACAGGGGTAACCATGGCCTTCTCGTCCGAGAACCGCGACAAATCAGCGGCTGGCCAAAGTGTTATTATTATTATGTTAACGATATCACTTCGAATATCCGTCTGTATCCAGATGACACCTTCCTGTATCTTACTGCCGTAGGCCCTGCACAGGCATCTGACATATTGAACCAAGATTTGAATAAAATAAGTTTGTGGTCAAAACGCTGGCAAGTTCTATTCAGTTCAGAAAAAAACACTTGTTATGAGTATCAGCCGCAGACACACAGCTTGTGTGCATCCGACACTGTTCCTACTGGATATCCCCACATCTGAAACGAACTCACATAAACATCCAGGTCTCCATTTTCATAGTTCGGGTACTTAGGATATACATATTGATAATATGGTGTCTAAAGTAAGCCCCATGGTAAATTGTTTCCGGAGCCTTAAATATACGATGTCCAGATTTGCATTAGAAACATTATACAAGTCTTTTATTGTCCCACTTCTTGATTACGCTGATTTTATCTAGGATAATTGTTCGGCAAGGAAACTAGACCAACTTGAAGACCTAGAACTAGATGCAATCCGGACTATTTGTGGGGCTACAAGGGGGACTAGTCATCGGCTTTTATACCAAGAAACTGGTTTTATTAGTTATTACACTGAGGGGACGCAGACGCCGTCACAAGCTAACTACACTTTTTAAAATGAAAAACAGTTATACCCCCAGATATATTTATCGATGTTGCTTTCCAGTGTCACCCAATATCCACTTGGGTCATCAGATTCCCTCCGTGAAATATTCTGCCGTTCCCAGAGTCATTATTGTTCATTTCTGCCATCGACTGTGAAATCATGGAATAACCTGGATCCCACTATTGTATAACCTTATCCTCTTTCGTAAAGGCTTTATCGAGCAGGGACATTTGCGTTCCATGGTACTACAGAGCTGGCAGTAGGGCATGTCAAACCGCATGTAGCAAACTGAGATTGGGATGCAGCGACCTGATGGCCCACAAATTTGAACGGTTTCTCATAGATTACCCCGGATGTAGTTGTGGTTATATGTATGAGACACCGGGACACTTCTTTTTGCAGTGTCCTAACTTCATTAACCAGAGAGGTTTATTGTTTCAGAATCTTGGCGATATAAATGTGTCCATCACTGATCTTCTGAATAACAGCTCTCTGGCTTATTAACGGCCTTCGGTCTCCTGCTATTCATTCCTCTCGGGTCATTAATAAACTCATATTATTGTTATATTATCAGAGTTACATAACAGGATACTTGCACTTAGGTAACGGATTTGGCATTTGGATGGGTTAACCCTTTGGGTGCTGCTAGTATCTTCCATGTATATTACTTGCTCTACACCACAAAGTCGGGGAGCTGTATTTACTTTATAGAAGAAAGACGTATTGTCAGGGGAGTGGGTTCCTTTTGGAGGGTACATGGGGAACGCGTCCCTCCAACTTTTTTCAGAAATTATTGAGAGAGAGAGAGAGAGAGAGAGAGAGAGAGAGAGAGAGAGAGAGAGAGAGAGAGAGAGAGAGAGACGGACGGACGAACGGACGGACAGACAGACAGACAGAGTGGCACAGAGAGACGGGAGGAAGAGGGAGAGAAAGAGAGAGAGAGAGTTAAGACCAACATTATTTTTAACAACCCATCATTGCAGTCTGAGCATTAGCAGGTGGCGAGGGAGGTGGGATTAGTGCACAGTCACTTTACCCTTGAAAATTTCTCTTGAGTTGTCTCGACTAAAGCAGTTAAAGTCGAGCAAAATGCACATTTGTGGCTCCATAGTTATACACAGAACGACACACGCGTGTGAATGGGTTAATCGATATGGCACGAGTGCCAGCGTGGAAGGATAGAACGAGAGACTGCAGGCCTTGAGTTCTCCTTCCAGAAAAAATTGAATTGTGATTTTAACAGAAGCCTTCTGGTATCTCTTGGGATAAATCTCCAATTTCTTTTTTGGACGTCGAAACTGACGAAACGCAAGACAAATTGGCTCCATGCTGTACTTCATAATGCCAGGGGCTTAGCTAGGATTTGCTACTGAGGGGGCGTCATATTTTTTTTCGGGGGAGTGGGGTTGCCAGGCCGATATATGCCACAGGCATATTCGAATGCAGTAGGCATGAGGTGGGGTGGGTATGGCCCTCCCATTGATGGGATTCAGAGGGCTCCACCAACGAGAGGACCATACCCACCCCACCTCAGGCCTAGGGTATACTCCTCCCATTGGTGGGGGTTGGAGGGGGGGGGGGGGGCTCCCCCGAGAAAATTTTGAAAAGTCAATGCCATGAAAGCGAATCTGGGGGCCTTTGTGCTTTAATTTTCCCATTTGAAAGTGGGGACTGTAATTTTTAGGAGCATGGCCCTCCTAGACCCCCACTTGGTTACGCCACTGCATAATGCTAAAACATTATCCATATTTTGGAGACAAAGGTACATGGAAGTACATGGCTCATAACTATCTGCTTCCGCGCTTGTTGATCATTAGTGCATGGATATGTTCATCAACTGGGTGTATACGGGGATAAATTGAAGATTTGTAATTGTCGCTAATGGCATCCGTTTCGTCTGTTCTAATTATCTCATTATGAAATAAAGAAGGGCACTCTGAAGACTGGCCATTGTTAATAATGGCTTCCGTTCCTCTTCGCAACTATCTTTTTTTCTCTTCGAAACCAATGTCTGGGAGGGGAAGTCCTCTACAATGGGCAACATGAGTATAAACGATTGCCTGGACTTGATTTTATCTCCATGTTGAGGCCACGATTAGTCAATGTGCAGAAATATGTGACCTTAACCCTTTACCAAACGTAACGGCAAAAACGGGACAGCACTGTTCACAAAACAATCATTCAATTTTCATTATTTTTAAAAAATTTTGTCTCAAAAACATAGCTTATGGCCCTTCATTGGAACGAGCTCTTTGAGATTGTTCCAATGAGGGGTAATAAGCTATGTATTTGATGCAAAAATGAAAAAAAATTAGTTAATCAAGAATTTTATTTGCAAGTGTCATCTACCTTTCGTGTTTGGTAAAGGGTTAAACACCATTATTATATACTTTATAAATAACCGCATTTCTATTGGCTGGATCTTATACACGTGACTGGTACTCAAAAAATCCATGTACGTCGGTTCTCCAGTGAATATCAACTTTCTAAATATAGCTTTTGGAAATCCCCTCTCTAGTTCTATTTCAGTCGACGTAATCTCTTTTACATTGTTTATTTTTATGTTATTATGCAGGTGATAACTATTTTATTGTTAAATTTAAGTATTTCTGGTTGATATAATTGACCTTTTAATTGACAAATAGAAGATTGTTTTTTAGAATGATGTATATAATTAAACAGTTATGGACTTTTGTGGTGGTAAATATGATGTGATATGAACCTAAAAAACTTATATTGACCTCGGCTAACGCCTCGGTCAATATAGGTTGTTTTTTTATTCCTACCCAACACTGATCTTTTTATGAGCTCTCAGCAAAAACTTATATCTGTTTAAAATGATATCTGAAGATATTTATCTGCCAGGTTCCAAATACATGTACACCGCGAATTCAGGCAATACTTTTTAACCATTCACCTAATCCGAAGTGCTGTCGACATTTGATAAAAGTTGTCTTCATTAAGGATAAATTTTCATTTTTTGCCTAAAAATATGGCTTATGAATCCCGCCTCCAACCCCAATTGGTACAATCACAACGAGCTCGTTCCAATGAGTGGTCATAAGCTACGTTTTTGAAACAAAAAGATGTAAATATAATAAAATTTGAATGGTGATTTTTGCATATAACACTGGGCGGTTTTGACCATGATGCTGGGTAAAGGGTTAAGCGACTTATGAGAAAATAAAATATTAAAATAAATTAAAAAACGACCCTATTTTTCTGTTGCGTGTAATCTGAACCAAACCACTTGTTTGTTCCTCAACGAAATCACCAATCAAATTTTATTTTTTTCAAAATTGCCTCGTTATGCTCATTCCAATGATGGTAATAAATTATGGTCTTGAGGCACCAAATTAACTCTTTTTTCTGCAAGTGTCTTGCTTAATGCGTATTTGATAAAGGGTTAATATAAATTTTATCCCCCCCACCCCGCCATCCGACGACGGAAAACTCCCTCACACAAACCAAAAATGGCGGCGGTAGTCGGATGGTGGGTGCATTTGACACCGGAAACTTGATAGAGGAGTTCTCACGGATTTCCTTGCAGTGCAGTATGGAGAAATGATGTAATTACTTGATGCATACTTTTATATATTAATGGAGAGGAACATATGTCATTATCGAGATTCTTTACTTTTTACATCGTTTTCCCTTAACCAACACGAACACTGGACGGCACTTGTAAAAATGGAAAAACAATTGTCATACCTTTTGACCCCGAGGTGGAAGGAACTGTCGAGTTCATTCCAGTGCGTGGTCATAAAGCTATATTGTTGAGAAAAAAATTGAAGAAAAAAATATTTAAAAGGTAATTTTTATGAATAGCGCTAGCGTTTTGGGGGCGTTACTTTTAGTAAAGTTTATTACGTAGCCCGGTACGTGACAGGTTTCACTCTCATTTTTATTTCGTTTTAACGAAATAATATTTCGAAATAACGAAATAATATTTCGTTTTAAAGAAATAATATTTCGAAATAACGAAATAATTATTTCGTTTTAACGAAATATTATTTCGAAATAACGAAACAATATTTTGTTTTAACGAAATATTATTTAGAAATAACGAAATATTATTTATTTATTTTGACGAAATAATTATTTCGTTTTAACGAAATAATATTTCGTTTTAACGAAATAAGTACCTGTAGCAGTAAGCAGGGCCAGATCCCACCGCCTCGCTGCTTTTCTATTGCAAATCACGGTTACGTATTCTAGCAAAATATGAATTTGACTCATTAAATTAATAACTTCACTTTATTGTGGAAACATTTTAGTGGTATTCACTTGAAACACTCTCCGTTTTTCGCGATATGACCATCGTTTTTTGGTGCTGTTCTGAATATCATAGCGTGGTTTATCGGTACAGAAAGAAAATTAAGCGGCGGAAAGTACAAGGGTACCCCCCCCCTCCCCCCACACACATAGCTTCGAGCCCCATCCCTCCTCTCTCCTAGAAACTTCTAACAGACCCGACACCTATAGACTATAAATGGTCGATAAAAGTAGTAATGGAAGCAGAGAACGACATTATAACCCCCATGGTGACTAGGGGGGGGGGGGGGGGGGGGCTGTGAAGTCGGGGAAAATCATTTTTTTCTGGCAGTTTTCATAATTTTTGGGGACAAGCTTCACTGACCTACCTGTAGTGTCAAACATTCAATCCATTGTCTTTAAATAAGGGATACTGCCCTATAAGATCAAACTTGGAACCAAGGTCCGTGATATATTTTTCGGCGTGGTACGTCTCACAGGACGTGCCACACCAAAAAATTGTATTACGGACTTTGGATGCTATTTTGGACTACAGTCTTATCAGGGTGATAACGTGTCTGATGGCTTTGGATACACAGGCCTAACAGTTTAAAAAAAATTCCCAAGAGAGCATACACCATGCTGTTGGGAGTGCAGGGAGAGGAGGGGGCGCCGCCTCTAAACATTTCTGTCGGAAATTTTCACATTCTGTTGGAACATAATTGTTGAATTTGAATGAATCGAAAGCAAACAGCTTCAGAGTTTGAAATTTCAAACAATATATTGTTAAAGTTATTGACTAAAATCAGCAACTGGACAAGTGACAACTGAGGCACCCGAAGGCCCTAGAATTGTTCTCAGAGCCTCAGGCTCAGACTTAAAACAATTTCTCTAGGGAGGCCCCAATCCTAACCAACGGGAACGGGACACCCCTACCATACACTCTCGCACCTCGGTGTTGGACACCTCGAGTATGCCTTTGGCATACACAAAGGTCCTTCCGTCCACCCCCTCCCTTATGTAAGATTTTTAAATACGACTGGCTTCGGACCTGCGGAAGAGGGCGGCCAGCCCTCACTCATCCACCTCAGTTCCACGTGCCTCAATGATGCCTGCAGCATCACTTTTCGGTCAAAATCTTCAGCCCTTCTTAAAAAAATGCCCGTACGTCTATGATAAAATGACGTTCCCCCATAAAGTTGGGAAAAAAAATTCAAAACGGTTGCTTAAAAGGCATCATTTTCCAGAGTCTGATTGTTCTCAATAATCTTTCTATCTCAAAAAATGGAAGTGAACAATTATTCATGCTGATTCATGGGGAAAATCGTCCGAACACGGCATTTTCTGACATATTTGCATCCTCTATCGCTCCACGTACCAACTTATTAATTTCGTTTTAACGAAATAATATTTCGTTGTAACGAAATAATTATTTCGTTGAAACGAAATAAGTATCTGCAGCCGTTTGTGGTGTGATGCAGGTTCAGCTGAGGCGCCTCGCTACTTTTTGATTGCAAATGCTGCTGGTTTGGCTTTGAATGGTGTTACGTATGCCAACAGAATAAGAATTTTAGTCATTAAAATTAATGACTTCACTTTATTGTGCAATAAATTAAGTCTTATTCTCTCGAAACACTCGCAAACCAATTGGTTACAATACAGTGTTCTTTTTCCATTGACGACAGTACTAATCTTTCCTCCTCTCCCCATCTCATCAAGCTGATTTGTGCAAAAACAACCATATATCCATTTAGTTTATCATCTCATGAAAAAAAGATACTGAAAAAAAATGTAGGTCGCCATGTGAATTTTGCCTTTAAATTTGGAGCTTCCTAGACTCCCGTCCAGTTTCGCACTGAATGAAATAGACATATTTTTACCTACTCCCACCCAATTTTAATCTTCTCTCACACATTTCAGAAGACAATAGTCACCAATATTTTATATCTTTTCCAAAACATGCACAGTAGGTGATAATTGAGAGTTCAACCATCATCGTACATGTACGTGTACGTGTACATGTACACCTCCATAGGATTTAGTGTTAAAATCGTGTACATGTACAAGATTTTTAACGTTTTTTAGGGTGCTTTAGAATCCCTTGAGAATTCAAACATCACTGATTGTATCCAAGAATGACAGAAAACGCATGAAATTTTACGTACAGTACATGTACCGTTTTGATTGAAATCGGCAAGTGAGTTTCCCCCATAGGATTCAGTGTTAAATTGCGAGCAAAAAAACGTTTTGAGAATTCTAAAATCATCCTCTTGCCGATTCTAACAATCCGCGTCCGCACACGATTTTAACACTGAAACCCAATGGAGGCGTACACGGAGATCCGCTTGCGGATTTTAGGTCTGAAATCGACTCGTGTGAAGAGGTGATGTTTGAATCCGCAAACCACTTTTTGATGCCCAAAAGCTTGAAGAGCTTGAAAATAAGTAATCAGCCAATCATTTCACGTTCCTAACGCTAATTAACCAATCAGATTGCTTGATTCTCATAAACTTAATCATACAAAGTTATCTCCCCTCGTCGTGGGGGTGGGGGTCACGCCCGTCATAAAAAGGTGAATCGCGTTTAATAACGTGGATATAATGGTTAGAGCAAAGTATACCAAAATCCAAAAGCTCGAAGAGCTTGAAATAAGTAATCACCCAATCACTTCACGTTCCTAACGCTAATTAACCAATCAGATTGCTTGCTTCTCATAAACTTAATCATACCAAGTTATCTCCCCTCGTCGTGGGGGTGGGGGTCACGCCCATCATAAAAATCGAAGTTTCGAGAAGGTGGTCACGTGACCTATCAAATTGAAGGTCTCGACGAGTGGATTAAGAAGATCGTAATTTTAACCCTCGTCGTGGGGTGGGGTCACGACTAGAGCCGAAAAACGACTTCCTTTTTACGAAGCCAGGCATGTGAGGTATTGATATGAAGGGCTCGATGAATACATTACGAAAATGAGGTTTTTTTCATTTTATGTGGGGGTGGGGGTCACGCCCATCAGAAAAATCGAAGTTTCGAGAAGGTGGTCACGTGACCTATCAAATTGAAGGTCTCGACGAGTGGATTAAGAAGATCGTAATTTTAACCCTCGTCGTGAGGTGGGGTCACGACCAGAGCCGAAAAACGTCGTTCTTTATACAAAGACAGGCATGTGAGATACTGATATGAAGGCTCGATGAATACATTACGAAAGTGACATTTTTTATTTTATGTGGGGGTGGGGTCACGACCAGAGACGAAAAACGTCTTCCTTTTTACAAACCCAAGCATGTGAGGTACTGATATGAAGGGCTTGATGAATACATTACAAAAATGACATTTTCCACCATCGCCGTGGGGATGCGGTTAACACCGAACAGAAAATCAAAAGTTTCGAGAAGATAGTCGTGTGACCTATCAAATTAAAGCTATCGACAAGGATATTATGAAAATCATAATCTTTCCCTTCCTATAAAGGTGGAGTTGAGACCATCTTGAAATCGAAAGTATTAAGAAAAGGTAGTTATGGAACATATTAAATTGAAAAAAAAACAAGTTGAATCTGATGCATCATTCATTTTTTTGATATCTGTGTTTAAAAACGTAAAGAATGTTTTCAAAAAAAAATATATATGATTGTTATGCGAATTAGATATGCACTCGCTTATTAACAAGTCGGGGGCGCGGTGGCTCAGGAGGTAGAGGTGCAGGCTGCAAGCCGAGAGGTCCTCGGTTCGAATCCCACCTGCGGCAACCGCGTTGTGTCCTTGGGCAAGACACTTCATCTCCATTGCCCACGTGGGGGCACGGTTGCGTTGTGTACTAAGGCGTACTGCACGTCGATGGTGCACTTGTCTTCAACCAATGCTAACCCTGCTTGTGTGGAGTTAGTATGTTGGGGAGCTGACAGTTGCTCGCCGTTGCTCGGTGGTTCTCTCCGGGTACTCCGGCTTCCTCCACCCGTAAAACTGTCACGGTCATGATTAGCCACTGTGCATAAATATGTGACCTTAAAACACCAATAAATAAATAAATTAACAAGTCACGCCTTAAGATGTTTCCTTCAATAATAACTCTGTTTACTGAACCATAGATTTGTCAATACAAAAATTATAAGTTGATCTTCTAACGTTTCTACATATTGAGGATAGCCTATTTCACCATTTCCGAAAAAAGTGTCAATCCAAACTATTTTTTTTTTAGGAAACAATGCCCACGTCGAGAAGACATTACAAACTGAATCAGTATAATCTTGACTGAATTCAAATGATATACCATTTGTCACGTGTTATAGAAAAGATTTGTAAACAGTCTAAACGCACGTGTGGAAAAGTTGTTTTGTTTTGTTTTTTACAACAGGAGTAAAAATTTTGTAAGATAGGTGGCGTTATATAAATACAGCAACAACAAAAAAAACAGTGTTTACAATGTGTCAGCGTATGACTGAATGAAAATGAGAAAAAGCTCTTTTTTCTAACCACTTGATAGCGAAGCATTACATCAGAAGTCGCGATATTTGATGTCATCCAACAGCAGCCAAGACATTAAGCTTTTTACGTCGACATACCACTTCTCCAAAACGATTCTCTTTTAACGCCTACGGGTGAAATACATCTCGGTAACGACTCCTTTTTTTTTCTTGATCAGACACAGTTGTTGGCGGAAAGTTGACTGGAGGGTCGTTCAAAACAATTGATCAAATATATCGAACGAAAACGAGTCACTTTTTAACTACGATTGTCGCCGTATTCTAAACGTCATCGATTTACCGAAATGAGCACAATATCTCATGGGTTTTTTTTTAAAGATTTTTTGATGACATAAAAAGGTTGCATGCGCAGCAAAAATAACCAGTTTATCTTTCTTGCTTCTCACGTTTTCGAGTTGTAAGAATCGTTTGTTTTTGGCCAGTCTGTCTCGAAAATCGAATATGTGTTTGGTAAACGGATCGAACGATTTTTTCATCTTTTTTTTTTTACCTTCCAGAGGAACTTCGAATTCTCCTCTTTCGCTCACGAAAACCCATTGACCATTTCCAGGTTCGATCCAGGTGAGCAATATACTGTAACACATCGCGCTATCGTAAGGACAATTCTGCTTTTTGTAAGGATTTTATAACCTACATTAGGTAGGGATACGGACCCTCTAGAATTTCAAATTCTCGACATTATCCCTATCTTTTTTTACACAGTAGAGTAATAAGACCTAATCTCTGAGACTCTGACAGATTTTACCAGAGATTAAAGGCTCGGGTTGAGATACTTCCACTTCATGTTCTAATGATACTGAAACGGGAGTTCTCTCTCTGAATACTACTATGGAAAACTGTGATTATAACCCTCAACTAAATTGTCCAACACAAAAAAAAAATATATATTTTTTTTCTCGATTTTATCCTTGCCTTCTGATTTTTATTAACATGACAACCTAGATTTTTGATGCTATCAGACCTGTTCATGTTTTTGTTTGCTGAAATTTCACCGTTGCTTTCATTGCTCCCACTGTCGGTATTGTTGCTGCCGCTTGATAGACTGTTGATTAAAAACTCAATCAGCGTTTGTAACATTTTTTTGCAAAGCATCAAGTTTTTCAAAACATTTTGCTTTAAAATTTCCTTTCTCTCAATTCTGACCAGATGCATTCGTTTGGTTGCTCAGTTGTTTGGTTTTCACCTGATTTTTCTTGTCGACATGTTGTTCCGTTGTCTCAAATGTCGACTACGATGGCGTGATTTGTTCCAAAGGAGGAGAACGTGTAGCCAACTGACAGTCTGAGATGACGATTGCGATTCATCATCAAAATCAACATAAACTGATTTCTGCGGAACTTTTGGTAGTGAAGCAGCATCAGGTTCTACATTGTCCGATCTCAGCATAATATTCTTGTCCTCCACAAATCCATCAAAATGGACAAAGTTAAATTCGTCAGTGTCAGTAAATTTCACAATGTACCATGGGTTACCCCCTTCTTACCTTCCTAATTGGGTTCCGCATCCGGTATCTGGTATTCAAAGCTACCACCTGCGTTCTAATCCGAATTTACGCGTACCTCAATACGTCTGTTGAGCAGCTCAAGAGTTCTCTTGATAAGGAATTAATTCCCTCAATCTTTTACAATAATATTTAATCTCGGATAGCCTAAATATATCACTGTAGACTGCAGCTCCAGTGCAGTAACTTGAACACCACTTGTTTATCAATAAATTTGCAACATCCCCGTTTTACTCTTGTGGAGAGCAAGAAACGGTTGATCACCTCTTGCTCTGTTCTCCATTTTACAGCTCAATAAGAAGGTAAACTGTTGGAACGTTTCCCTGCTATGCAGATTCTGATACACTCTTGTATGGCTCAATCACATAAGTAACCAATTGAACCAAGCTATCTGTGGTACTGTATAGTCTTATATTTTGAAGGCAGAGTCTCAGAGATTAGGTCTTATTACTCTACTGTGTAAAAAAAAGATAGGGATAATGTCGAGAATTTGAAATTCTAGAGGGTCCGTATCCCTACCTAATGTAGGTTATAAAATCCTTACAAAAAGCAGAAATGTCCTTACGATAGCGCGATGTGTTACAGTATATTGCTCACCTGGATCGAACCTGGAAATGGTCAATGGGTTTTCGTGAGCGAAAGAGGAGAATTCGAAGTTCCTCTGGAAGGTAAAAAAAAAAGATGAAAAATCGTTCGATCCGTTTACCAAACACATATTCGATTTTCAAGACAGACTGGCCAAAAACAAACGATTCTTACAACTCGAAAACGTGAGAAGCAAGAAAGATAAACTGGTTATTTTTGCTGCGCATGCAACCTTTTTATGTCATCAAAAAATCTTTAAAAAAAAAACCCATGAGATATTGTGCTCATTTCGGTAAATCGATGACGTTTAGAATACGGCGACAATCGTAGTTAAAAAATGACTCGTTTTCGTTCGATATATTTGATCAATTGTTTTGAACGACCCTCCAGTCAACTTTCCGCCAACAACTGTGTCTGATCAAGAAAAAAAAGGGAGTCGTTACCGAGATGTATTTCACCCGTTTAGGGTTAAAAGAGAATCGTTTTGGAGAAGTGGTATGTAGACGTAAAAAGCTTAATGTCTTGGCTGCTGTTGGATGACATCAAATATCGCGACTACTGATGTAATGCTTCGCTATCAAGTGGTTAGAAAAAAGAGCTTTTTCTCATTTTCATTCAGTCATACGCTGACACATTGTAAACACTGTTTTTTTGTTGTTGCTGTATTTATATAACGCCACCTATCTTAAAATATTTTAACTCCTGTTGTAAAAAACAAAACAAAACAACTTTTCCAAGCGTGCGTTTAGACTGTTTACAAATCTTTTCTATAACACGTGACAAATGGTATATTATTTGAATTCAGTCAAGATTATACTGATTCAGTTTGTAATGTCTTCTCGACGTGGGCATTGTTTCCTAAAAAAAAAAATAGTTTGGATTGACACTTTTTTCGGAAATGGTGAAATAGGCTATCCTCAATATGTAGAAACGTTAGAAGATCAACTTATAATTTTTGTATTGACAAATCTATGGTTCAGTAAACAGAGTTATTATTGAAGGAAACATCTTAAGGCGTGACTTGTTTATAAGCGAGTGCATCTCTAATTCGCATAACAATCATATATATATATATTTTTGAAAACATTCTTTACGTTTTTAAACACAGATATCAAAAAAATGAATGATGCATCAGATTCAACTTGTTTTTTTCAATTTAATATGTTCCATAACTACCTTTTCTTAATACTTTCGATTTCAAGATGGTCTCAACTCCACCGTTATAAGAAGGGAAAGATTATGATTTTCATAATATCCTTGTCGATAGCTTTAATTTGATAGGTCACACGACTATCTTCTCGAAACTTTTGATTTTCTGTTCGGTGTTAACCGCATCCCCACGGCGATGGTGGAAAATGTCATTTTTGTAATGTATTCATCATGCCCTTCATATCAGTACCTCACATGCTTGGGTTTGTAAAAAGGAAGGCGTTTTTCGTCTCTGGTCGTGACCCCACCCCCCCACATAAAATGAAAAATGTCACTTTCGTAATGTATTCATCGAGCCTTCATATCAGTACCTCACATGCCTGGCTTTGTATAAAGAACGACGTTTCTCGGCTCTGGTCGTGACCCCCACCCCACGACGAGGGTTAAAATTACGATCTTCTTAATCCACTCGTCGAGACCTTCAATTTGATAGGTCACGTGACCACCTTCTCGAAACTTCGATTTTCTGATGGGCGTGACCCCCACCCCCACATAAAATGAAAAAACGTCATTTTCGTAATGTATTCATCGAGCCCTTCATATCAATACCTCACATGCCTGGCTTTGTAAAAAGGAAGTCGTTTTTCGGCTCTGGTCGTGACCCCACCCCACGACGAGGGTTAAAATTACGATCTTCTTAATCCACTCGTCGAGACCTTCAATTTGATAGGTCACGTGACCACCTACTCGAAACTTCGATTTTTTATGATGGGCGTGACCCCCCACCCCCACGACGAGGGGAGATAACTTGGTATGATTAAGTTTATGAGAATCAAGCAATCTGATTGGTTAATTAGCGTTAGGAACGTGAAGTGATTGGGTGATTACTTATTTCAAGCTCTTCGAGCTTTTGGTTTTTGGTATACATTGCTCTAGCCATTATATCCACGTTATTAACGCGATTCACCTTTTTATGACGGGCGTGACCCCCACCCCCACGACGAGGGGAGATAACTTTGTATGATTAAGTTTATGAGAATCAAGCAATCTGATTGGTTAATTAGCGTTAGGAACGTGAAATGATTGGCTGATTACTTATTTTCAAGCTCTTCAAGCTTTTGGGCATCAAAAAGTGGTTTGCGGATTCAAACATCACCTCTTCACACGAGTCGATTTCAGAACTAAAAGCCGCAAGCGGATCTCCGTGTACGCCTCCATTGGGTTTCAGTGTTAAAATCGTGTACGGACGCGGATTGTTAGAATCGGCAAGAGGATGATTTTAGAATTCTCAAAACGTTTTTTTGCTCGCAATTTAACACTGAATCCTATGGGGGAAACTCACTTGCCGATTTCAATCAAAACGGTACATGTACTGTACGTAAAATTTCATGCGTTTTCTGTCATTCTTGGATACAATCAGTGATGTTTGAATTCTCAAGGGATTCTAAAGCACCCTAAAAAACGTTAAAAATCTTGTACATGTACACGATTTTAACACTAAATCCTATGGAGGTGTACATGTACACGTACACGTACATGTACGATGATGGTTGAACTCTCAATTATCACCTACTTGACTTTTTTTCACTCAACCAGTTGGGATGGGTTAATTGTAACGCTGATAGATTAGGCGAAGAGCATTGAAATTTGAAAAAAAGATATTTAATATATTAGACAGTATTTTTTTCTTTAATTCAAACCCATAATTACATATATTTTTATCGCCTTTGTAGAAAGTTTAGGTTACAATACAGTGTTTTCGTGCAAACAGCGCCTCTAGTGGTTGACACCCAACCTTTAATGGAGGATAAAAGTTCCTGGAATTATCCGATTGGTGGAAAATGAACCGAGCTTGTAAGTGTGAATAAAATTTTTAAAGTGCATAGTAGGTGATAATTGAGAGTTCAACCATCATCGTACATGTACGTGTACGTGTACATGTACACCTCCATAGGATTTAGTGTTAAAATCGTGTACATGTACAAGATTTTTAACGTTTTTTAGGGTGCTTTAGAATCCCTTGAGAATTCCAACATCACTGATTGTATCCAAGAATGACAGAAAACGCATAAAATTTTACGTACAGTACATGTACCGTTTTGATTGAAATCGGCAAGTGAGTTTCCCCCATAGGATTCAGTGTTAAATTGCGAGCAAAACAACGTTTTGAGAATTCTAAAATCATCCTCTTGCCGATTCTAACAATCCGCGTCCGTACACGATTTTAACACTGAAACCCAATGGAGGCGTACACGGAGATCCGCTTGCGGATTTTAGGTCTGAAATCGACTCGTGTGAAGAGGTGATGTTTGAATCCGCAAACCACTTTTTGATGCCCAAAAGCTTGAAGAGCTTGAAAATAAGTAATCAGCCAATCATTTCACGTTCCTAACGCTAATTAACCAATCAGATTGCTTGATTCTCATCAACTTAATCATACAAAGTTATCTCCCCTCGTCGTGGGGGTGGGGGTCACGCCCGTCATAAAAAGGTGAATCGCGTTTAATAACGTGGATATAATGGCTAGAGCAATGTATACCAAAAACCAAAAGCTCGAAGAGCTTGAAATAAGTAATCACCCAATCACTTCACGTTCCTAACGCTAATTAACCAATCAGATTGCTTGATTCTCATAAACTTAATCATACCAAGTTATCTCCCCTCGTCGTGGGGGTGGGGGTCACGCCCATCATAAAAATCGAAGTTTCGAGAAGGTGGTCACGTGACATATCAAATTGAAGGTCTCGACGAGTGGATTAAGAAGATCGTAATTTTAACCCTCGTCGTGGGGTGGGGTCACGACCAGATCCGAAAAACGACTTCCTTTTTACAAAGCCAGGCATGTGAGGTATTGATATGAAGGGCTCGATGAATACATTACGAAAATGACGTTTTTTCATTTTATGTGGGGGTGGGGGTCACGCCCATCATAAAAACCGAAGTTTCGAGAAGGTGGTCACGTGACCTATCAAATTGAAGGTCTTGACGAGTGGATTAAGAAGATCGTAATTTTAACCCTCGTCGTGGGGTGGGGTCACGACCAGAGCCGAAAAACGACTTCCTTTTTACTAAGCCAGGCATGTGAGGCATTGATATGAAGGGCTCGATGAATACATTACGAAAATGACGTTTTTTCATTTTATGTGGGGGTGGGGGATCACGCCCATCAGAAAAATCGAAGTTTCGAGAAGGTGGTCACGTGACCTATCAAATTGAAGGTCTCGACGAGTGGATTAAGAAGATCGTAATATTAACCCTCGTCGTGGGGTGGGGTCACGACCAGAGCCGAAAAACGTCGTTCTTTATACAAAGCCAGGCATGTGAGGTACTGATATGAAGGCTCTATGATTACATTACGAAAGTGACATTTTTCATTTTATGTGGGGGTGGGGTCACGACCAGAGACGAAAAACGTCTTCCTTTTTACAAACCCAAGCATGTGAGGTACTGATATGAAGGGCTTGATGAATACATTACAAAAATGACATTTTCCACCATCGCCGTGGGGATGCGGTTAACACCGAACAGAAAATCAAAAGTTTCGAGAAGATAGTCGTGTGACCTATCAAATTAAAGCTATCGACAAGGATATTATGAAAATCATAATCTTTCCCTTCTTATAACGGTGGAGTTGAGACCATCTTGAAATCGAAACTATTAAGAAAAGGTAGTTATGGAACATATTAAATTGAAAAAAAACAAGTTGAATCTGATGCATCATTCATTTTTTTGATATCTGTGTTTAAAAACGTAAAGAATGTTTTCAAAAAAAGAAATATACATGATTGTTATGCGAATTAGAGATGCACTCGCTTATTAACAAGTCACGCCTTAAGATGCTTCCTTCAATAATAACTCTGTTTACTGAACAATAGATTTGTCAATACAAAAATTATAAGTTGATCTTCTAACGTTTCTACATATTGAGGATAGCCTATTTCACCATTTCCGAAAAAAGTGTCAATCCAAACTATTTTTTTTTTAGGAAACAATGCCCACGTCGAGAAGACATTACAAACTGAATCAGTATAATCCTGACTGAATTCAAATAATATACCATTTGTCACGTGTTATAGAAAAGATTTGTAAACAGTCTAAACGCACGTGTGGAAAAGTTGTTTTGTTTTGTTTTTTACAACAGGAGTTAAAATATTTTAAGATAGGTGGCGTTATATAAATACAGCAACAACAAAAAAACAGTGTCTACAATGTGTCAGCGTATGACTGAATGAAAATGAGAAAAAGCTCTTTTTTCTAACCACTTGATAGCGAAGCATTACATCAGTAGTCGCGATATTTGATGTCATCCAACAGCAGCCAAGACATTAAGCTTTTTACGTCGACATACCACTTGTCCAAAACGATTCTCTTTTAACCCTAAACGGGTGAAATACATCTCGGTAACGACTCCCTTTTTTTCTTGATCAGACACAGTTGTTGGCGGAAAGTTGACTGGAGGGTCGTTCAAAACAATTGATCAAATATATCGAACGAAAACGAGTCATTTTTTAACTACGATTGTCGCCGTATTCTAAACGTCATCGATTTACCGAAATGAGCACAATATATGTATATGTATTGACAAATCTATGGTTCAGTAAACAGAGTTATTATTGAAGGAAACATCTTAAGGCGTGACTTGTTAATAAGCGAGTGCATCTCTAATTCGCATAACAATCATATATATTTTTTTTTTTGAAAACATTCTTTACGTTTTTAAACACAGATATCAAAAAAATGAATGATGCATCAGGTTCAACTTGTTTTTTTCAATTTAATATGTTCCATAACTACCTTTTCTTAATACTTTCGATTTCAATATGGTCTCAACTCCACCGTTATTAGAAGGGAAAGATTATGATTTTCATAATATCCTTGTCGATAGCTTTAATTTGATAGGTCACACGACTATCTTCTCGAAACTTTTGATTTTCTGTTCGGTGTTAACCGCATCCCCACGGCGATGGTGGAAAATGTCATTTTTGTAATGTATTCATCAAGCCCTTCATATCAGTACCTCACATGCTTGGGTTTGTAAAAAGGAAGACGTTCTTCGTCTCTGGTCGTGACCCCACCCCCACATAAAATGAAAAATGTCACTTTCGTAATGTATTCATCGAGCCTTCATATCAGTACCTCACATGCCTGGCTTTGTATAAAGAACGACGTTTTCGGCTCTGGTCGTGACCCCACCCCACGACGAGGGTTAAAATTACGATCTTCTTAATCCACTCGTCGAGACCTTCAATTTGATAGGTCACGTGACCACCTTCTCGAAACTTCGATTTTTATGATGGGCGTGACCCCCACCCCCACATAAAATGAAAAAACGTCATTTTCGTAATGTATTCATCGAGCCCTTCATATCAATACCTCACATGCCTGGCTTTGTAAAAAGGAAGTCGTTTTTCGGCTCTGGTGGTGACCCCACCCCACGACGAGGGTTAAAATAACGATCTTCTTAATCCACTCGTCGAGACCTTCAATTTGATAGGTCACGTGACCACCTTCTCGAAACTTCGATTTTTATGATGGGCGTGACCCCCACCCCCACATAAAATGAAAAAACGTCATTTTCGTAATGTATTCATCGAGCCCTTCATATCAATACCTCACATGCCTGGCTTTGTAAAAAGGAAGTCGTTTTTCGGCTCTGGTCGTGACCCCACCCCACGACGAGGGTTAAAATTACGATCTTCTTAATCCACTCGTCGAGACCTTCAATTTGATAGGTCACGTGACCACCTTCTCGAAACTTCGATTTTTATGATGGGCGTGACCCCCACCCCCACGACGAGGAGAGATAACTTGGTATGATTAAGTTGATGAGAATCAAGCAATCTGATTGGTTAATTAGCGTTAGGAACGTGAAGTGATTGGGTGATTACTTATTTCAAGCTCTTCGAGCTTTTGGTTTTTGGTATACATTGTTCTAGCCATTATATCCACGTTATTAAACGCGATTCACCTTTTTATGACGTGCGTGACCCCCACCCCCACGACGAGGGGAGATAACTTTGTATGATTAAGTTGATGAGAATCAAGCAATCTGATTGGTTAATTAGCGTTAGGAACGTGAAATGATTGGCTGATTACTTATTTTCAAGCTCTTCAAGCTTTTGGGCATCAAAAAGTGGTTTGCGGATTCAAACATCACCTCTTCACACGAGTCGATTTCAGACCTAAAATCCGCAAGCGGATCTCCGTGTACGCCTCCATTGGGTTTCAGTGTTAAAATCGTGTGCGGACGCGGATTGTTAGAATCGGCAAGAGGATGATTTTAGAATTCTCAAAAGTTTTTTTGCTCGCAATTTAACACTGAATCCTATGGGGGAAACTCACTTGCCGATTTCAATCAAAACGGTACATGTACTGTACGTAACATTTCATGCGTTTTCTGTCATTCTTGGATACAATCAGTGATGTTTGAATTCTCAAGGGATTCTAAAGCACCCTAAAAAACGTTAAAAATCTTGTACATGTACACGATTTTAACACTAAATCCTATGGAGGTGTACATGTACACGTACACGTACACGTACATGTACGATGATGGTTGAACTCTCAATTATCACCTACTAAGTCATGTGTCACTTTTTACATTTTGCCCTTTAAACTGATTCCAAACAACATGTTTCATGAATTTGTTGTCCTCAAACTGCCATCATTTTGCATTAGTATACCAACAGAGTAGCTGTATAAACTATCAAAGTAAAACAGTTATTCTCGCAGTAATGAAAGACAAAAAACATTAACCCTTCCATTATTCTCAAAATAAAAATGAAAAAAATGTACTTTTATTTGATAAAGGTGTTTGGATAAAGTACAATTTACAGTAGAAGTACACCATTTGGCAGAATCACAATCTAACAAGAGATAATCGTATGACCCGAATGAAGAAAGAAACAAATGAACAAGCAGTGCTGGCTATTTGACCCCTACCCCTGCAACCAGTTTAGCAGAAAAGCCTACATTCAACCCTTTTGAGTCCACACACTTCAGTTCTAGTGTCAGAATCCCCAACTGTTTCCCACATACACAGTGCATAGAATTAACAAGATACTTGAAAAATTAATAAATCCTACATTTGGGTGATACAGACACTGCCAAAATGAGACGAAAGTGGAAATTTCTCCTGGTTTTGTACTGAGACCAAATTAAGAACTGGTGTGCTCTCAGCACATTGAGCTGAGCCTACATGTTATAAAAAATGTGTGAGTACGAACCATATGAGGCATCCAGTGGTACTCATGGGAGTCATATTTCCAAATTAAATTGATCAGGACAGATTAAACTGGGGGGGGGGGGGGGGAGAATTTTCCAAAATAAAACCACAATTCAGTTTGGACTCTCTCAATTTTGTACAATATCACTCACAACTTTTCTTCATTTGACCCACATTCTCAAGTATCAAGCCAGCATAGTACATTTAGCCACATGCCAAATCCACTCTATCTCCACTTGTTTGACATTATCAAAAAAAAAAAAAGTTGCTGAACCTGAATGGGATCAGCATAGTAGCTCATTCCAGCCAGGTCCAACAACTTATTTTAACTGAAATCTCCCTAATGCAACAGTCCTTTAAACTACTAGGTATCTCTCTTTACTTGTCTATAACAATGAAAGGCATATTACCTTCTACATGAACAGGATGCAAGTTTTTAAGGTGGTTGTACCAGTTCTTGGTAAGAAAAATGACAAATGAAACACCAAGGACAGAGGAAGCACACAAAATGTCATTTATAAGACAGATATCTACATTCTTGTGAAGGCATCACCTTGTGAATAACAAAGCACATATAATGGACCAAACTATTACAGATTAACCCCTTAGAGCTACAAGTTTGATTGTGAGAATAGAAATGTTAAGCCCAGTGAATGCTGTCAATATGAGAGGAGCAGTTGCATACAGTGTAGTGATTTTGTGCATCTAGAAATTGCCCAAAAGGTAGTTTTTGCACACATGGGCACAAAAAACACTTCAAAGCAGAGTTTTTCTCTAAACTAAGATTAGAAAGTTGCCCAGGGTGTCCAGCACTCAAAGGTAATAAAGTAGCTACAGTTCTGTTAAAAAATAAGTGAAAATAGTAATTTCAACATAGAAAAATCAAGTAGTGCCACACCCAAATTGCAATCATGGAGTAGAAACCTCCTATGCATCTCATAAAAACAACATTTGAATCAAATCACAGGCTGAAACAACAGGATATTTCTCATTAATTTGACCATCACAGCTGCCAAAATAAAGAAAAATCCCTGTTCAGTGACTGTTTCTCACACTGCAGAATGTAACAAATCATATTTTCAGCAAGCATATGTAGACAGAGGGGGTTAAATTCTGGAATAGAAAAAAAAATGATACTTCTACTGACTATATTTGGGGATGGGGGTTAGTTAGCAAGTGGAAATCAATAATAAACTTGACTGAATGTTTTTCAGGTTGAAAATATGCTCCATTCCAAGTTTGGCCATGGTGGGTTAAAACTTGCTTATTTTGCACAGACAACAACATTTAGCTCAATTAATACTGCCATTTCGCATTGGCCTGCCTCTGATTAACTACAAACACAACAAAATAACCAAATTGTACCATCTTTTCTCCACCTAAGATTCACTCATCATTTGGCCAGCATTTTATGCATATGGGCCCTCTAAAATAGGCTTTATTTCATGAAAAATGGGCATTCTACATCTTCAAAATTACCGTTCCTCAAAAATTTCCATCCAAGTACAAACCGACTTGGCTTCAGTCATCAAAGTAATAACACCGGTAGAGCCAACATCCAAAACTATTTTTTAAAATATCACTCGACAGAAATCACAAGAAATACTGCTTTAGGTTACAATACAGTGTTTTTTTTCCATTGACGACAGTACTAATCTTTCCTCCTCTCCCCATCTCATCAAGCTGATTTGTGCAAAAACAACCATCTATCCATTTAGTTTATCATCTCATGAAAAAAAGATACTGAAAAAAACTGTAGGTCGCCATGTGAATTTTGCCTTTAAATTTGGAGCTTCCTATACTCCCGTCCAGTTTCGCAGTGAACGAAATAGACATATTTTTACCAACTCTCACCCAATTTTAATCTTCTCTCACACATTTCAGAAGACAATAGTCACCAATATTTTATATCTTTTCCAAAACATGCACTTTAAAAATTTTATTCACACTTACAAGCTCGGTTCATTTTCCACCAATCGGATAATTCCAGGAACTTTTATCCTCCATTAAAGGTTGGGTGTCAACCACTAGAGGCGCTGTTTGCACGAAAACACTGTATTGTAACCAATTGACGTTACAATCTTTCCAGTTTTCGCGATATGTGTATGGAAGAATATTCTCTGTGCCTCCTTTCTCGTGCGCTTTCGTTATCGGTCCCGTTTTGTGATTTCTGGCAGGTCGTTTTTATAATAGTCTGTGACAATCATAGTCAAACGTCGTCCGTATGTTTTTTTACCAGAAGCATCTCGATGATGACTCACGGGTTGACAGGCGGGTGTAGTTAAAATTTGATTTGCCTGCATTCGGAAGTATTGGCGACAGAAAGTAATTGCAGAGACACATATTTTGAAAGGCGCGCCAACATTTCTCAGTTGACTCAGGACGTTGTGTATTTATTTACTTATTTATTTATTAGGGTTTTAGCGACACATTCGACAGCCATGGTCACCTTGTATCCGGCAGTTTTACGGGTGGGGAAAGCCGGAGTATCCGGAGAGAACCACCGAGCAACTATACCAGACTCGCCAAAGTACTAACTTAACACAAGCAGGGTTAGCATTGGTTGAAGACAAGCGCGACATCGACGTACACGGCGCCACTGTGCCCAAAAATGGATAATCGGGATGAAGTGCCTTGCCCAAGTACACAACGCAGTAACCCCTGGCGGAGATCGAACCATGGACCTTTCGGTTTAAACTCCAAGCCGTAACCACTGACCCGTCGCGCTCCCATGTAGTGTATTAAATATCAACGAATCAAAATACCTTCTAATCGTCGTGAAGTAGAGAATCTTTTCAATATAGTGTTGCATTGAGTCCGCAGTATTGGTTGGGACGGCGGGGGTAGAGAAGGTTTCGGGGCGGCGGGGGCGTTAAAAACAATTTTTAGTGTACAGAAAATAGTCTTAGTGAGCTGCAGTTGTACTCAGTTAAAACGAAATAATCATTTCATAAAAAGGAAATAAATAAGTTAGTATACATGGTATGATGGAGGATCAAACATGTCAGAAAATGCTATGTCCCGTCGATTTTTTCCCATGAATAACTGTTCACTTCCATTACTTACAATCAGACTCAGGAAAATTAAACCTTTTAAACAAACGTTTTGAATTTTTTTCCGCACTTTAAGGGGTGACATCATTTTATCATAGTAGTACGGACATTTTTTTTTAGAAGGGGCTGGAAGATTTTTTCCGGCATCATTGAGGCACGTGGAACCGAGGTGGGAGAGCGGGGGCTGGCGGTCTTCTACCGCAGGCCCGAAGCCAGCCGTATTGAAAAATCCAACATGGAGGAGTGGTGGGGCGGGCGGTCTTTTGTATGCCGAAGGCATACTCGGGGTGTCCTGAGGTGGGGAGTGTATGGTAGGGGGTGTCACCCTTTCGTTGGTGGGGATCGGGAGCCTCCCCAGGGAAATTGTTTTAAATCTGAGGCTCTGAGAACAATTTTAGAGCCTTCGGGTGCCTCAGTTGTGACTTGTCCAGTTGCTGGTTTAGTCAATAACGTTAACAAAATAATATTTGACATCTTAAAATCTGAAGCTGTTTGCTTTCGATTCATACAAATTCAGCAACTGTTTTCCAACAGAATGTGAAAATTTTCGACAGAAATATTTATAGGCGGCGAAGATTCGCCCCCCCCCCCCCCTCGACGAAACTCAAACAGCATAGGGGCATGATCTCCCGGGAAATGTTTTAAAATAAACTGTTACGCCTGTGTATCCAAAGTCATCAGACACGTTTTCACTCTGATAAGACTGTAGTCCAATCTAGAACCCAAAGTCTGTAATATAAATTTTTGGTGTGGCACGTCCTGTGAGACATACCACGCCAAAAATTATATTACGGACTTTGGTTCCAAGTTTGGTCATTTAGGGCGGTACCCCTTATATGGAGGCAATAGACCGGGTGTTTGAAACTACAGGAAGGTCAATGAAGCTTGGCTCAAAATATTATGAAAACTGTCAGAAAAAAAAATTGGTTTTCCCCGACATCGCAGCCCCCACCCCCGGACCCCCATGGCCGTACACCTATGCATCTTATAATGTCGTTCTCTGTTTTCCATTTCTACTTTAGAGTTAAAATGGCAGTCTATTTCTGAGTATTCATCCATAATAAATAGCTCTGCGCGCGAGTTTCAACAATTGTTGTTAACCCTTTACCTAACCTGAAAAGCAGACGACACTTGCAAACAAATTTCTTGAATAACTAATGTTTTTCATTTTTTGTCTCAAAAACATAGGTTATGACCCCTCATTGGAACGAGCTCGATGAGCTCGTTCCAATAGGGGGTCATAACCTATGTTTTTGAGACAAAAAATGAAAGAAATAATGAAAATTAATTGGCCTTTTTTGTTAATAGCGCTGAATGGTTTTGGCCTTTACGTTGGGTAATGGGTTGACATCTGAATACTTTTGCGAAGTTTAAATCCTTGTTTTTTAATCAAACACCTCCACCAAAATTCAAAATGCCTTCAAACCGGCATCAAACGAGTCGCTAAGTGCTACCCGTAATTTTAGAAGTCCAATGCTCGAGCAGAAATGCAGATATATATTTATATATTTAAAAAATAGTCTATAATACAAAAACACTTACCAAGACCCGATCGGAAACTCCGTCATTTTAACTGTGCACAAATCCCGGATGTCGACGTATATACCACAGCCCAGAATTTCACAATTGCATATTTCAGCTTTTGTTAACGAACACAACAAGAGGCCATGGACGGCAACGGTCAGTCGTCGGTAAACACGAGAGAGAGGGAGAGAGAGAGAAGGAGAGAGAGAGAGAGAGAGAGAGAGAGAGAGAGAGAGAGGAGTGTGTGTATGTGTTTGTTGAGGCCAACATTATCTGTATCTACCAGTCATTGCAATCTTATCGGGAATAAGCAGGAGGTTGGGGTGGGGGTGGGGATGCACAGACGTTTTACCCTTAAAATGTGACCTAGGTTCTCCTTTTCTGTTTTATCTCAACTACAGTAGTTAATCTCGAGAAAATGCACTTTTTGGCTCCATATTTCCCCATCGGAAATGCAACGAATCCAACTGGTGTTCAAAAAAATGAGTGTGTGTGTGGGGGGGGGGGGGGGGGGGGGGGTGGGTAGCGGAGGCACCGATATATACTTTTTATTTATGTTTTCGTTTCACGTCGCAAAGTTCAAGTCTCTTTTTTGGTGTACCTGTCACGGTCTGCTCTTGGTTCGGTTCTATTTCTTCTACTTTAGCCATCTTTCAACCCTAAGAGTATAGTCTTTAGTCGGGTTGAAAGATGATCGAAGTAGAAGAAACTAGATCGACCATGCCAAAGGTGTTTGGGAATTCATTGACCAAATTTGTTTACATTTGCGAATAAAAACAATTACGAGTGTGCCTTATATTTGCATGCTCTCAATTTTTATTATTTATTGTCTAATCGCGTAGTGTGCATGTAGAAAAAAGTGTGGGGTGTGTCTCCTGTGCACCCTCACCTCCGAGATTCCACCGCCACGATCTGCGGGTGTGGGAAATCGGAATACTAGGAGACAATCCCAGAACAGCGGTCAGTAGATAACACTCTTTTGCGAACAAACCGTGTCCAGGCTGCATTGCTTGAGGTCACACTGTGCAAACGGGCTCCCAGTTGAGCTAGCAAGTGAAAATGTCTTGATAAAGGGCGCAAGGCAAGTGACACAGCCGGGATAGAATTCACAAAAGCACCGATTGCAAATGTGACGCGAAAACAAGTGAGCCACTGAGTGTGACACTTGATACTTTAAATCGGTTTTAACCCATAAGACTAGTTTGCGCACTATTTTTTTTATCAATTCATTGAATGATTTTATTTAGGAAAGACAAAATTAATATATGGGTAGAGTCAGTTAAAACATGGGTCCAACTCCGGAGGATCCGGGATTCTGAGTTTGGGAGAGCACCACATTTCAATCATTGGTTGAAACGTCCCCCAACGCCCGTGCCACGGGTTTGGGGAATGCTCGGGAGGGGATTTCCCCCTGTCGTCGGCAGTGTGTAGGGGTTTCACCGAGGAAATATTCGAAAAAAGGAGTTCAGTGTGGTGCTTTGGTGGCTTCCTTGCGGGAGCAATAACTGTTAGTGTATGCATGGGATGAAGTATTATCCACAATAAACATGGACATCAAATGGCTCAGGTACTGGATGACCATATGATACCGCGGTCACTACCATGCTCGCCCCTTCCCCCTGGTTTCTGGGCTTGTGAAAAAATGAGTAAAAAAATAGGGGGCGCAACCCCCTCCCGGATCCGCTCCTATACTACCTTCTAGAATAGTGTGATTGATAGGATTGCAATCTGGAGCCTATACTATATATAGAACTTTCACAATTGCATTCTCTAGAATTGTTTTTTCAACCTATTAGTATAACTGACTGAAATAAATCATTAGCATTCAAAAGTTGAAAATGCTAAATGTTCATTTTAATCCAATTAAAGTCATAACTAGAAAATACTATGCTAGAAAATACAATTGTAAATGTTTTATAGTATTGACCCCTGGTCGCGACAATGAGATTCAACTCTTTACCTAACGAATCGGCTGCATCCACCCGCGTAATATGCAAATTCAGCAGTGGAAAAAAATTATTTTTCAAAACATTTCAGCAGAACCATTATCATGCAGTGGCGGTGCCATGGGGAGGGGGGGGGGACGGGGCGGGGCCTAGGGGCCCACTTTTTCCTCGGGCCCCCAAAAGCAAACTTCAAATTGCTATCTGACAATGGTTTTAGTGGAAGCGTTTACAAATAATGGTGTGAACCCTATTTTAGACACAATCTGGGGGCCTTTGAAGACCACGCCAGGTATTGTAGAAACGCTCAGATATCGCTCCCAGGGCATCCAAATATGAAACTTTTTTTCAGGGGGAGATCCCCCAGACCCCCACCAATGGGAGGGGACACCTCCTTCCATACCCCCCTCAGCTCAGGCCTCTGGCCTTCGGGAGATGCCTTCGGCATCTCAACCTAGGGCCCCATATCTTACTTAGGCCCCTTAAATCGAAATACTGGTGCAGCCACTGTTATCATGTGACCCCCCCCCCCCTCATTAAAACGGGCTCATCGAGCTCGTTCCAATGAAGGTCACATGATATGGTTTGGATGGAATTTTGGAAAAATTTGTAAAACAAATATAGGGTTAAAAAATAGAAAATTCCCAAATGAAGTCAGAATAATGAGAAACTAAACAAAAACAGTAACTTTTTCTGGCGTGTAAGATGCTACAATATTGTGGGTAGGAAAGCGAACAAAAATTTCGACCACATCGAGACATTCTCGCGACTCAGTCGAAATTTTCTATTCGGCTGTCCTCTTTTACGTGTGACAATTCTGTTTTTAGCATGCTGCAATGTCGTTGGCCGACCAATCTTCCTTTGCCTTTATCGGTCAATGTTTTTTCTTCTGAATAGAGTATTTTTCATTTAGTTTCAAAAACATAGCTATGCCCACTCGCTGCGACGAGCTCTGTGAGGGATCAAAAACTGTACAAATTTTAAAAAAAATGTTTTGTGTTTAGCACAAGGAGATTTGCTGTGTCATTAAACAACGTTTGATACCATTATGTTGTGACCTATCGCTGTCGAATGTTCTTGAAAGGAAAAGTGGGGTAGGAGGTGATGAAAGAAATAACACTTTGCCCAGGTTATGACGGAATTCAATTCAAATTTATTTTCTGATCAAGTCAATGTGAATACACGAGATACATATATAATATATACAAAATATTGGTGGTATTATCTTGAGGAACATGAGTATAAAAGTAAAACAGCATGTTATACGTGACTGTAAAAAGATAATCCTGGTGCTAATGCTATAAAACTTTTACAGTTGTATTTCTGGAATTATATTTTCCACCTATTATAATAAAACTGACTGAAAATTAATCATTAATATTTTAAAAGATATGGTAATTTGTAAACTGGCAAATTGCCAGATCTTTGAAAATGCTAAAAGTTCTTTTTAATTCATTTAAAGTCATAACTACAAAATCCAATTCTAGAAAATACAGTTGTAAAAATTTTATTGTACTGGCTCCTGGTGTCAGGGCAAAAGCCGATCTAAAAGGCGGGAGGCCCCCTCCCCCTACTTTCAAGTTCAGATATATGTATATATTTCTTCTCTCTTTGTGTTGTAAGCACACATGTTTTAATTAGATAATTAGCCTTAGGCGATTCACAGTGGGATACCTCTCTGACATATTACTAATCAGAATAAAATGTCTCCGTGCTATCAGTAATTAATCTCGAAGTGGCCGGCACTGCTAGTTCAGAAAGACTTGGGCTCCGGTCGTTTAGGAGGGAGACTTGGGTTCGGCAGTTTATGAGACGCCATATAATAGGGTTTCGTGCGAGTGGATTTGCTGGGCAATCCACGAAGCCCCGTTGTACGCCGCTATTGTCAGATTAGGTGGACGTAGGAGGGCTACAAGTCCGAATTCAGAGAATAGATTACGAACCCAAGTAAAGGCTAAGTTTAGATGTCGTTAGCGAGGATCGACCAGCACCTGTGTCAAAGTGTAGGCTATTGTGTTGTGGTATTAACCCTTAGAAGCGCAGAGGTTGATTGCGTAGTAGCCTGGTTCAGTATCAGAGTGTTGTGAATATCTACTCAAAGTCGACAAGTTGTCCTCTGAGTTCTAATGTGTTCTATGTGCCTACTGGCACATAGAACACATTGGAACTCAGGGGACGAAGTGACAATTCGCGCAAGCTCGAAAGCGCGTTTTGAAGTTGTGAGTTCTGCTATGAACTGTGTAAATTTCGAAAGGACCGGGACATTCAAGGTGAGTTCTATCAAAGGACACTTGTATAAGGTATGTGACGCAGACTTGCTAAACTAGCCGATAGAGTGGATGAACCGAATCCAAATCAGAACTATGTTGCCACAAGGTAATTAACATTGCTAGTCGGGATCCCCCGGCAGTCAGAGCTGCAGACGCGTACAAACGCAAAAGATTAAGACTCGGTGTTTTAAGTTCCTGTTGCGAGCCGGAGTGTACTATAGCGCCAGTTCAGGGCTATAGATAAACTGAAATTGATGAAAAACAATTAACCCCTGTGATAAATCTTCTACCATGTTGATCAAATTGTTAAATGTGTAGAATATGGAAAAGAGTTTATTTTAAATGTAAATAAAGGAATCATTGTTACTTTAATCATTGTTTCCTTTCCGCAGCCTGGAGTGATTAGGAAGCACACCTAACGAAGAACGAACCTATATTTCGAATTCACTCGGCAGGGAAGAAAATTATGGTGCGGTCTCGACTCTGCTCTTCGAGCCGAGTTTGGCCTGGGCGCGTATTCCAACCCTCCTTGTTGGCTCGATCCCCAATATTTTTAATGCCGATGCCAAACAACCCCCTGTCACCCCTCCCATGTGGATGAAGGTGTTTGCCACCTGGAGAGAAATTTTGTGCTGCATCACACACAAAAATCGCCAGTAGTGAACGCATTCACTATAGGATCTGGTTTCGGTGATCACGTTCAGTGAAACTCCTGTGGGCTGTGTGGGGAATCACTATAGAGATTGATGGCTTGGAGACTGGTCTGAGTGTCCAGAGATTGTGGGGCATCCCCAGAAACACCCTATTCACTCAACAGGTGTACCTGAAACGGCACCCAAGTCTCTGGCAACTGCAGCCAGAGACTCCTACTTTACTCGTCGTGCACATGGACACGAGGTTCACTCAAAGTGAACTCAACGTACCATTGAACTGCTTCTGTGCTAACTCTGATAAGTCTATTATGTGCAGGTGGAGTAATTCGCAGAAAAACATCCATGTAATGGCGTTGACCCAGATTAATGGGAATGTAAGGAGTAGCATTGAGAAGAGTGGGTAAGCATTCGGCGAATGGACCAAGCCCACACACCACCAGTCAAATTCTGTAAGGAATTCAACGCTGTTACGCATGAAACCAGTCTAGCCTTTAACCCTTTGAACCCTAGCGGCCCATTTTTTCCGGCCAGCAACAATATACGTCATAACGTCATTAAATAGGATGGCTGTTCAGTAAATGTGTGGGGTAGAACAATCAATATTTTCAACGTGCAGCCCCGAGGCTGCACGTTGAAAATATTGATTGGTCTACCCCAAATAATGAATATGGACTCTTCTAATTGCTGCCATTGAACTGGCATGGAAGATATCACTAGAGTTCAAAGGGTTAAATAGTCAATCGTCTATGTCTAGATTCACTCGTCTGGGACATTCAGTTGGTCGGAAAAGAGAAACATTTGTTTCACTATTCCAACCAACTGAAATACTCCCGACGATGGAATCTAAAAGATACCATGAACATTCACTGTCCTTGAATCAACGCAAGAGATTCAATCGAGACTTGATTTGATCAAATCTTTGATGACAATTACCATTAGGAATGAAAGGTCTCCACAACCGTAGTTTTATGATTACGCCGCGTGGTTTCGAGGTGAATTAAATATTTATTGATTGGAATATATATAACTGGAGGGGGCGCGGTGGTTCAGTAGGTAGAGGTGCGGCCTGCAAGCCGAGAGGTCCTCGGTTCGAATCCCTCCTCCGGCAACCGCGTTGTGTCCTTGGACAAGACACTTCATGGGGGCACGGTGGTATTGTGTACTAAGGCGTACTGCATGCCGATGGTGTACTTGTCTTCAATCAATGCTAACCCTGCTTGTGCGGAGTTAGTATGCTGGGGGCTGACAGTTGTTAGCCGTTGCTCGGTGGTTCTTTCCGGGTACTCCGGCTTCCTCCACCCGTAAAACTGCCGTGGTCATGATTAGCCATTGTGCAGAAATATGTGACCTTAAACACCAAAAAATAAATAAATAATTTTTGAAGAAGTTTCTGTGAATTTTTACTTAAAGTAGCAGACAGTATTATTTACAAAGAATCGCTATTCAAATTTTATTATTTTCAGTTTTTTGCCCCCAAAACGAAACCTGTGACCCTTCATCGTATCAGTGAGTGGTTATAAGCTGTTTTTATGAGGAAAACAAATTATATTTTTCAGTTATTCCTGGTTATTCAAAAAATGTCTTTATAAGTGTCTCCTTCATTTTGTGTTAGATAAAGCTTTAAATGTCTTCTTTCTTAAAACTGATGCTCAATATCACTTGATATTTGGTTTGCAGCATGCTTAACCCTTCGGTCAATGCTAACCCTGCTTGTGTGGAGTTAGTATGTTGGGGAGCCGGCAGTTGCTCGCCGTTGCTCGATGGTTCTCTCCAGTACTCCGGCTTCCTCCACCCGTAAAACTGTTGTGTTCATGATTAGTCATAGTGCAAAAATATGTGACCTTAAACACCAATAAATAAATAATATATAACCGGGGCACAAAAGAATATCTCTATGTCTCTATGAATGAAGGAACAGCACATGCTACAGTCGGTGTACAAACTCAACGAAAAGTGTGTAAACAAAAATCTCATAGTGAAGTAGGGCACCTTGAAAAATTAGACGGGTGGTCTGAGAGCTTGCTAATGGGCCCATCGCGGGTTAACCCTTTACCCAACGTAACGGCAAAAACTATCCAGCGCTATTCACAAAAATCGCCAATTACTTTTGATTATTTTTTTCATTTTTCGTCTCAAAAACATAGTTTATGATCCCTCTTTGGAACGAGCTCGTTCCAATGAGGGGTCATAACCCATGTTTTTGAGACAAAAAATGAAAAGAATTAGTTATTGAAGTATTTTATTTGCAAGTGCCGTCTGCTTTTCCTTTTTAGGTAAAGGGTTAAACCCCGAGGTTATCAGTAGAAAGTTCGTTCCTGTTTTTCAAATAATTTTACAGAGTTGTCGTTTTGAGAGTATGAGGAATTGGAGAGTAAGAGTAGATCAAACTGGAGATACGAGGGTACCTCAGAAGTAGAGGTCCCCTCGTATCCAGGGATGTGGCTAGAGGGTTTCAGCTGGGGGGGGGGGGGGGGCACCGGTGTAAATTCCAAATGAGTGGTTTCGATAGGTGGTTGCACTGCAGCGCTGGGTGTTATCTTTTAACCCTTTACCCAACGAATCACCCGCATCCGCCTGCGTAATATGCTAATAGAGCTGCTGAAAAAATATTATTTTTCGAAAAATTTCAACAAAACCATATCATGTGACCCCTCTTTGGAACGAGCTCGTCGAGCTCGTTCCAAAGAGGGGTCACATGATATGGTTTTGTTGAAATTTTTCGAAAAATAATATAAAAAATGATATTTAAAATAATGAATATTGAAATCGTCTGCGTTGGGTTAAGGGTTATGAACCCTTCTGAAAATGTTCACTAGTCCTGAAACGGAAAAAGCATCATTTATAATGTGTCTGAGTCAGAAAATTTACCGGATTGATGTCAGAGTCGAAATTTTGAAGCCATGTAAATTTTAGAGAAGGAAATTTGAATCTCAAGTTTCCAGTTGGAAATAAAAGATCAAAATTTCTCATCATTAGTTGGAATTTTAATATTTTTCATGAACAATGTTAATTTACTGAATTTCCAACCATTTGATGTTTGACCTCTGAATTTCCAACTATTGAAAAAGAATACTCCTAGCTGGAGGGGGGGGGGGCACCCCACCCCCTGTCGCCACATCCCTGTTCGTATCTCCAGTTGGATCATCTCTCGGTTGTCGCTGGTGAACCTGGGCAGGTCCCGGCGCCGTAGTGACCCATTCCAGTGTGACGTAGCCGGACCCATCGCAATTTGCTTGCGGCACAGGAATGTAGGAGACATTTCGAACTCGGGGAGGGAGGGATTAAAGGGGCACCCCAACACTGATATATATATATCATTGGTGGCCCATGTGCCGTATTGACATCGTAAGTGGGTAAATGTGTAACGTATTGAGCCAAAAACGTGAGTTTTTCTCGACTGCAAAGGAGACAAATCTCACAAGGGAATCTTCGTTCGCACCTTAATAGTAATGAATCTGTGCATCCCATTCCTGCTAATTCCCCATAGGACTGCAATAGCAGGAACCCAAACGAGAATACAAAATTCAGGCAACTGTACTTGAGTCGCCGCCCCCCCCCCCCCCCTCCCCGGGGCACTTCCCTGCTCTGATGTTTCTGGTGTGTTTTGGTGCACAACATATCGGTAACGATAATACCGTAACCCCCACTTCCCTTTCTCTCTCAACTATTTCTGAAAAAAAGATGAGGGCATGCTAGTTCAGAGAGACTTGGGCTCCGGTCGTTTAGAAGGGAGACTTGGGTTCGGCAGTTTATGAGACGCCATATAATAGGGTTTCGTGCGAGTGGATTTGCTGGGCAATCCACGAAGCCCCGTTGTACGCCGCTATTGTCAGATTAGGTGGACGTAGGAGGGCAACAAGTCCGAATTCAGAGAATAGATTACGAACTCAAGTAAAGGCTAAGTTTAGATGTCGTTAGCGAAGATCGACCCGCACCTGCCTCAAAGTGTAGGCTATTGTGTTGTGGCATTAACCTTTAGAAGCGCAGAGGTTGATTGCGTAGTAGCCTGGTTCAGTATCAGAGTGTTGTGAATATCGACTCAAAGTCGACAGGTGACAATTCACGCAAGCTCGAAAGCGCGTTTTGAAGTTGTGAGTTCTGCTATGAACTGTGTAAATTTCGAAAGGATCGGGACATTCAAGGTGAGTTCTATCAAAAGACACTTGTATAAGGTATGTGACGCTGACTTACTAAACTAGCCGACAGAGTGGATGAACCGAATCCAAATCAGAACTATGTTGCCACAAGGTAATTAACATTGCTAGTCGGGATCCCTCGGCAGTCAGAGCTGCAGACGCGCACAAACGCAAAAGATTAAGACTCGTTGTTTTAAGCTCCTGTTGCGAGCCGGAGTGTACTATAGCGCCAGTTCAGGGCTATAGATAAATTGAAATTGATGAAAAACAATTAACCCCTGTGATAAATCTTCTACCATGTTGATCAAATTGTTAAATGTGTAGAATATGGAAAAGAGTTTATTTTAAATGTAAATAAAGGAAAAAAGATGAGGGCATGTTCCTCCTGTGATCATCTCGGTTCCTACGTCCCTTATTATAGACTGTTTATAGACTATTATAGACTGTTTGGTTTCAATCGGATGCATATTACGTTTGTATCCATTTTTTCATGAAAATCTTGCTAAGCCTATATATTTTGACTCAAAGTTATTTACACCAAAGTAGCGCACAAGACAAAGTAAATAAAAAACAATTGGTGAATGAACAACATAATATTATGACTTTATTGGTGTATGACCGGCTGCAAGTATTGTTTCGTAAATACTTTTCAATCATTTTCAAAAGCTCACAGAAAGTTCAAAGTGTCATTAAAAGATGTCAGGCCGGTGTTACAATATTTTAGATTTGTAACAAACCGTCAGATGTATCCACGAATAGAACTATGAAAGGTAGTTTCGTGAATTGTCCGGAGTCGGTTGATTGTGTTCAAACGACGTTGTTAATTTATTTTCCTTTGAAACGCACACGCTAGTAGTTGCACTATAGAATTCCGAAACCGTACTTGGTGTTGCAATGTTGAGGGAAACGTTTGTCGAAGGTTCAACCCGAGTCGTTCCCCAACGACTGAAAGCTCTATGCGATTTAATTTTTTTAATTATTGAGGTATTTCGGGTGAAAGCAACAATCGGATTCACCGCGCTGGTTATACTCGCGGTGATTGGGACCAAACAAGCCATAATGAATATGGCATTCTGTGATAAGAATCCCGAACCTTTCTTTATAGTAGTTGACGAGTTTGCCATGAGAACGATAGTTGGTATCCATCCCAGTAATGTCAGAACCGATATAATAATTGCGGTCGTGAATCCCCTGCGAACTGTCCGGTGCATTTTCTTCTGTTCTTTCGTATGTTTCACAAAAGAGATTAGAGCAAAAAAATACAAGAAAATCGTTACTAACATCGGTAGGACCATCAATGTGAGTTCGAAGTCAATGAACGCGGAATGATATTCCTGTTCGCGACAGTTGACGTTGAAAGCCGTTGCCTCTATGATAATCAGAACAGTTGTTAATAGCCAGCAAAAAAGACAGAGCAGTCCAGTCATTTTAATTGTCATGATTTGTTTGTACTTCGTAGGATATGTAAGAGCTATTTTCCTGTCTATAGCCAGTAAGAGAAGCGTGAAAATCGACGCCAATCCTATGAAATGCATCCAAAAAAACATAATATCACATATTAGTGACGTTGGCTCCAATTTCACAATTCGAAGATTATGATTAAACACAATCGTGAACATCAAAAAGTCGGAAATAACGACGGATATATAAGGTAGTGATAACGTCTTTCTGCGCTTTGATGTCAGCAGATACACAAGCAGACCTCCATTGGCGAGGAAGATCACGCAAGATAACACGATTTCAGTTTTTTGAATGGCGGAAAAAAGAGTCAAATATGAGGACGGTAAAAAATTCATGTATGCTGATCCGGACGAATTTTCAGCTCCTGTAAGGTTGTCGGTATTATTCGACAACTCCATATCAACACTTCAATTTTATCGATATAAAACTGCGTTGAAATTTTCGAACGTTTTCTTCTGCAAGCGGCACCCGACACTGTAAGTACATGGCATTAGTAGCTTTATACTCCCGTCAAAATCAATAAATATCCATGAATATGAGTTTTCCTTTCAGATCCCACCACACATGTTAAATGATGTATTTATTAACATATTCAACCCTGCAGACTATGTTGACAGTCCAGTATAGTCACCAGGGCAGACTCGGGATATTATGTAACTCCTTTCCTTGCGGAAATGTTAAAAAAAAATCAAATAAAATCTTGATAGACTGAACATTTTTAATTTTTGTTTCAAAAAATAGCTAATAGCCTCCATTGAAACAAGCAACTCCCCCCTCCGCCCCCCCCCCCCCCCCCTTCTAAATCCTGGCCAACATGTCCTGTAGTTGGAAATTCGGAGGGCAAGTCCTGAGTAGTTAGAAATTCCATCTATCTGGATTTTAGAGCTTCTTTGGTGATGCTGATGTCTCCTTTACTTCCCAATATCCCAACTCGGGTTTCAAATCGGCAAAACTTTCAACTGTTTACAACTACAGTATACGCATTTATCGAGCTTCGGAAGTATGCATGATGTCAGTCGATACGAGATTTCTACAGTACGTTTACTTATCGTAATAAAAAAAATCATCGAAATGCTCTTCAAGAAAATCACATCATGACTGAGCTTGAGCATTTGTTTAGCACATATTTCCATGCCCAGAATAATACCAAATAACAATAACCTGATAATTCTATCATAAATGTGTTGGCATTTCAGTTACTAGAATCAATTTTATGCCCCATTTCATGGCTTCATTTTCAAAGTTTTCTAGGTAATAAATTTCCAACTAGGGAAGGGACCGGGTCCCCTCCGGTCCCTCCCCTAGTCGGAAATTCACTACTATACCCCCAATCGGAAACCTCTAGCAATGTCCCTGGAAACAAGTTCAACGATCTTGTTCCAATGAGTGGTAATAAGCAATGGTTTGGGGCAGAAACAGAGAAAATAAAATCGAATATATATTTGTGAAAAGCGCTCGCCAGAAATGAACGAACGGTGGGTTATTTATTTATTTATTTATTTATTTATTTATTTATTTATTTATTTATTTATGGTCACATACTTATGAACAACGGCTAATCATGACCGTGACAGTTTTATGGGTGGAGGAAGCCAGAGTACTCGGAGAGAACCACCGAGCAACGACGAGCAACTGTCAGCTCCTCAGTATTCTAACTCTGTTCAAGCTCCGCTCAGTCAGAGTTACAGCGGTTGAAGACATGTGCACCATCGACGTGCGGTACTCCTTAGTACACGACGTCATCGTGCCCCCATGTAGGCAACCGGGATAAAGTGCCTTGCCCAAGGACACAACGCGGGTCGTTCCGGACGGGGATCGAACTCGGGACCTCCAGCATGGTACAGTCTACCACCGAGCCACCGCGCTACCCGAACGGAGGGTTACGCAAACGGGTAAGGACATGCTATCAAGCTACCGGTCACAATTTGTGAGGAATTCGACTCTGGTCTGGACTGGAAGTAATCTTGTCCTCAAATAGTCTGCTTCTTCGTTTTAGATCCAATCGTCTGAAATATTTTAGTTAGTCTGAAAAGCGAACCCACGGTTCATTGTTCCGACCAACTGAAATATTCCAGACGATTGAACGAAAAAGTACCATAAACATTCATTTTCTTTAAATCAAAGCAAGAAATGTGTCTCAATCGAGAATTCAATTCACCGAATTTTTAATGACATTACAATACCGTTAGACATGTTTGTAAACCAACTACTTTGGAGGACGGGGGGGGGGGGGGGGGCGTGGTGGCTCAGTAGGTAGAGGTGCAGGCTGCAAGTCGAGAGGTCCTCGGCTCGAATCCCACCTGTGGCAACCGCGCTGTGTCCATGGGCTCTTAAGACTCCTCTCTCCCATTGCCCATGTGGTGGGGGGGGGGGGGGGGGGGGGGGGGCTCGGTGGCGTTGTGTTGCATGATCATTGTACTGTATCAGTAGCTGGAAATGGTCATTCTTAACTCCTTGCCGTTGCGGACAGCAGACGATACATGCAAAATAAATTCTTGAATTACTAAAAATTTTCAATTTTTGTCTCAAAAACATAGCTTATGGCCCCTCATTGGAACGAGCTCGTTCCAAGGAGGGGTCATAAGCTATGTTTTTTAGACAAAAATTGAAAACATAATAAAATTTGAAGGAGATTTTTATATATATTGCGCTTGTCGGTTTTGTCCGTTACTTAGGGTAAAGGGTTAATGCTATAAATCATCAACGGTACGGCAATAATTCAACTACCTACTAAAATAAGTGATTAATTGGTTACCAAGGTTAATCCACATGATTAATCTACCAAGAAAACCGTTTCAGCTCTAATACTAGGACACAAACCAGGGTTGATGTCAAACCATGGTTAGCCAGGAATCTAACAAGTCAAAAACGCAACAAGGGCATCTAAGACAGCAGGTAGAAAAGCTCCGCTTAGTCGCTAAAAAATGTCATTTGACATGTTTGATGTGAAGAACTTAGGAGAGACCCGAATAAGTCCCCCCTGGGATAACAGGGTGAGGAGGATGGTCGGCAAAGTCATATTGGTAGAATGCGTGCCAAGAGCCAATATGAGAAAAAGGATAGTACTGGTCTGGAGTATCATACAGCACATGAGAGAGTCGAAGTAGACACATTCAGTTTGGGTTTTGCTGAAGTACCAGGCAAAGGAACATATCCCCGATCACGAGAAATTGAAGAAGATGGTGTTTATCAAGGATCAAGAAGAGTACCCACCTTGGTAGAGACCAGCATATAACAGATGGCTGGCTACCATTTGTGATGCTCCGAGGGAATATCAATCAAGCGGCAGTAGTTAGATGATGGATTTATAGAACATAACCTCATGTGAGCCGTGAATGGTGACCTGATAAGCCGGCCTTTTGAGAGAGCGTTAATAGATTTCGTGGGACCACTTATGCCCAGGACAGAAAGTAAGAATAAATGTATTTAGTCGGATGTAGGTTGTCGCGCGGGGTACCCGGATGTAGTAGCACTAATACCGTATTAGAGCCTTGTGAATGATTCGCGCAAAGAAGATCTCGAAAATCAATATTAGCATGCACAAGATGTTGATTTGATTCTTGTCATAACTGTTGTATTTGGGCTCAATGGTAAGTGGATAAATATGAGTTTCACTGTTCGCTATGTGACGCTCACCGGTTGCACCCACTCTGTCAATGTAAGTAGGAGATGTACCATACTAAACAGTGGAACACAAAGATATCAACTGTATAATAAATGTCGCTACTTTAATTTGGTGATGGGAACAGGGCAATCGTATTCTACAGTTCGTTGAGTCGTTGACAGATATCATATCACAAAGTATGTACAAATGACGCTACCAGAAAACGTACTATATTGAATGTGGACCTACAAGAAAATCAAAATTAGAAAATTAACGATATTACTCGGCATCTGGTTACAAAAAAAAAACTCGCATCGATATTACTCGTTATCCGGTTTATAAACCCAAACTCAAAAAATAATGTACGAACTAATGACTGGGGACATATCGTCCCCGGAGTTCCAATGTGTTCTATGTGCCAGTAGGCACATAGAACACATTGGAACTCAGTGGATGATATCACGAAAACTGTATAAATATGAGGTTTGTATTACTAAAGAACAGTGCTTGGCACATAAACATTATACTATCATACTCCCATTTTTAAAAATTATTTATAAGGTATGACTGAATTATCACGGCATCAGTTCACATGTTAATTCTTTCGTGAAGCGAACAAGATGTAAAGGCAAACGAGAGTCCGGCAAGCGACAATCGGTGAATTGTTCCTTGACATAGTTTGTAACTTAATGGTGGTGGGAAATAATCTTGTTGCTGCTTCATGTGGGTTAATGACCCAACTTTAAAGACTCGCAATGCCATCTCCAAGTGTTACATTAAACTAAATACTATGTCTGCTACACATAGACGTCCCAGTCTCACAGTAAGCTGTGTTCTACTGGGACAAAGCACCCCTTTAGACTCGGGAAACGATGTGCAACAGTTCCAGTTTCACACGCGGTATATTGTTCATACAGTTAAAACTAGAAGTCATGTCCTGTCATGAACTGTGCGCTTATCTAGGCTTAATTGCGCATAGGAATTGCGCGCAATTGCCATATCGAATGGCATCCAAAGCACAGCAGGTTCTCCTGGTTACTCATAGCAAACACGGGGCAATGTTTCGGCCAGTGGACCCCCGGGTTACCCGGAGGTCCATTGGCTGAAACATTGCTTGTGCACAGACCATATGTACAGAATTTGATAGCCTTACTATGGTCATAACGCGTAGATTAACGCGCAGATCGACGTGCTATTTGTGCGCATTCCATGACTGGACTTCTCGTTTTAACTGTAAGCCTTCCACAAAGCAATTGCATTCTTGGCGATAGGGATTGTTCCAACACACTGATTGCAAATATGAACTAAAGAACTTGTCAACCAATGTTGAACAGTCGTTCCATAGTTTGGGAAATAGATTAGATGGGAGTGTATCCAGAGATTTGTTTCTAGTTTTCCCTATTTCCAATAGCCCCATCCGTCTGGTTGTTACGTCAGCGTTACTAAAGTTACAAGAAAAATAATTCTGAAAAGATAATTATAGCCTATTGAAGTACCAATCATGAACAAATAATAGTCCAATAATTGGTACAGGTCGGGGCAATTTGAGAATTTTGTCTTTCAAAAGAAGTGGATCAGTGTGACAATTATATTTTCCGTTGCTTATTATTCGAATATCTTATTTTTGCATCAGAAATAAACTATTCATAGTTTTAGAGTGCCCCCAAATTTGTAACCCATAAATGAGATGGCTGTGGACAAGACAATAATACCAGCAAAGGAGAGCGCGGTGCAGTAAGAACTTTTTGGCTCATTTATTGCATAATTGGCTCTAGTGATTTTTGAGCAAAGCACTGATACGTGTCTTTTTCATCAATATTTATTTCAATGGACTTGACTGAACTGCAAGTCTCGGAGTCGGTTACGCGGATGATTCGGGTGTGATTGATGTGGATATGTCTTGTTTGTGACATCATCGCGTTGGGGGTGGGGGGGGGGGGGAATTAATGCGTACATAGTTTTGTTGACGTTTAGCAGGAGATGCTTGGCTGAGCACCATGCATTCACAAGAAGGAACCATCACAAAAGTCATGAAGGAATTACAACTCAAATAGCGAGTCAGAACATAGTTTCAGGCATCAGGTAATGTATCCAAACGATTTATGCAAAATATTTTTTCCTTCACATTTTGTAATCCTGTTTTCGAGGAAAACTTCATGTGGTCGAAAAAAAAAATAACGCTCATAAAGTTTAAACCGTTTGTTTGTGCAATTCAACTCGGATAACAGGGGCATGGAATTACCATGGAACGTATTTGTGGTACATTTAAACCTAATGCATTACACCTTTGAATATGTTACCCTTGATACAGATCAATAAAGTTATTGAACAAGTACGATATTACTGTTATGACACTTTCACTAGCCTTTTGACTTGACACTTTATCTAACGAATTGGCAGCATTCGCTTACGTAATTTAGAAATTGAGAAGTTGAAAAAAAGTTTCAACCCTATACCCAAGGCAGACGATATGAAAATTTATTATTTTCATTCTTCTTTTTTAAAATTAAAAAGAAAAAATTCACGAGCTCATTCCAATGAGGCGTCACATGATATGGTTTTGTTGAAATATTTTGAAAACTTTTTTCTTTCAACTGCTGAATTTGCGAATTACGCAGGCGGATGCGGGCGATTCGTTATGTGAAAGATTAAACCATTTCAACAAAACCATATGAATGAATACTCATCACAGCTGTATTTCATAAGGCCGCGTAGTTCCTCGAATAAATATATTGATGTTTTCAAGACGAATTAAATGCTTATTGATTAGAATACCTATAATTGAAGCAAGAAAGAATAGCGTTATATCTGTGTATTTAAGAGGACTTTACATTAAAGCAACCGTAGTCTGCGCACAAACTCCAGCATCGGATTTCCCACAGCATTAGACTAGCGGCCAGTGCCGGTCTTCGTCTGAGGCCAACCACATCACTTTCGCCGTACTGTAGCAAGCGCGTTCCACACTTTGATGCTTCTGTCGAAATGATTTCGCCGAATCTTTAATTAATGTTGGGCATGATTCCAAACTATATAAATGTGAATGCCATACATCAAACCCATATGTGATCCCTCATTGGAACGAACTCGTCGAGTTCGGTCCAATGATAGGCCATATAATATGGTTTAATTGAAATTTTGTGAAACATTTGAAAAATAAATAATTAAAATAACTCATTTTACTTTGATATCGTGTGCGTTGGGTGAAGGGTTAATTTATGTATAGTTTCAAGTAGGGTTTAATATATTCCCGGTTTTCTAAAGTAACGGGAACGGGAATGAAGTTACACCCAGAAGCGGGAATCGGAAAATGTCCCAGCCGGATAATATCAAGTAACTTTACGAGAGTACACCAAGACGCATTTGTTTTCATAAAACGAACACATTTTATTGGCAATCTGCCATGTCTATACGGAACAGTTCTTTTCCTGGAGGAAGAGTGAAAACCCAAAGCCGCTTCCAATTCGTCTTTATTTCAAAAATCGCTAGTTGCAATCATCACAACCTCCTGGCTTCAACTACATCTTCACTGTCGACACAAATCTCCTCTGCTTGAAGCAGAGGAGACTGGTGACGGCAGTGAAGAAGGAGTTGATGTTGAAGAAGGTACTAAATAGTGAGTGATGCTAGTGATTCTGAAACTGAAGGCGAGTTTGAACTTTGTGGCCAGTGAAGAGCTTGTTGTTGAAGAAAGGAGTTCCCCGGAACTGATTGAGAGCTACAGTGATTTGGTAAAAAAAAGGTTCTCCAGGAAACAGGATTGTAAAATGTTCAGACGTGGAAGGGCTGACGAAATCTTACAAAGTTACGTTGGGCAGTTTTTCAATTTGGAAATCTTCAGTTCAACACGCAAACAATGTCATGCATGATTCCCGGTTCCATGCTATAGATTTCCCGGGTATCGTGACCGGCTTTCGGAACAGGGAACCTGGGAATTCCCGTTCCAGGGATTAAACCCTAGTTTCAATTGATATTAAATATGCAGCACTATATAAATCTAGTTGTGAAGGGCATTCAACTGTGTCACCATCACCTTCCTCATTTGTGATTGTTATATCTGGCTCAAAGACTTTTATTTGTAAAGACAATTCACTGTTTGTAGATATATGTAATCGATGGTTATCCTTCACACGTGTTTTAAAAGCAGGCCAGCTATTTGTTACAAATGAACAGACAGAGATTGTACAATTGACAGTACAACTGGCATCATGTTTATGAAATCGATCCATATGACGACAAATGTACCCTATCAAAACAGTTGAAAACACATGGTGCAGTTGAACTCTATTTCTTTCCTCCTGTTGGTGTCCATGAGAAGTGGGAGGCATTGGAGCATTTCTCCCCGTGAACATGGACATTGAGGCCGCCATTGCCCCATATCCATCACACACACACCCATCCATCCATCCACACACACCCTCACTCCCACCCCCACCCAAAAAAAGAAAGAAAAAAAAAAAAACAAAAAAAAACACACACACACATAAAATTCAAGGAAAGCCAATCAATAGGGCTTCATCGAATTGTTTGGACAACACAAACTGAGTTGCGAAAACCAAACTCAGTACATCTCAGGACATTGAAAACACACACAGGTGCGTGCCAGGAGATTGAAAACACACACAGGTGCGTGCCAGTCAGAAACCAATATTCTAAATTCCTCTAAAACATGATTGTGCCCTTTGAAAAACACACATAGCTCATGCCAGTCTTCGTCTGAGACCAACCCCAGCACTTTCGCAGTGCTGTAGCCTGAGAGTTCCACACTTTCTCACTGCTGCCGAAAGGAAGGTGAACCAAGTTATCATGAGAACTTCACCCAACAAGCTAGATTCCAGCCATCGTTTTTCGACGGTGTACAAAGGTCTAGTGGCTTAGGTGTTAGACGCCTGATTGCCAGCCGAGGTTGCCGAGGGTTCGTCTCCGGACAGGGGATCAGAAACCAACACTCTAAATTCCTCTAAAACATGATTGTGTCCATCGAAACACACAGAAGCCCCTGCCAGTCTTTGTCACGTCGTACTGTAGCCAGAGCGTCCCACACATCCATGCTGCTGCCGAAAGGAAGATGAACCAAGTTACCATGAGAACTTCATCTAAAAGCCAGATTCCAGCCTTTGTTTTTGACGGTGTGCTATGGTCTAGTGGTTAAGGTGTTGGACTCCTGATTGCCAGATGGGGCAGCCGGGGATTCGACTCTCGACTAGGCATCAGGACCCAATATTCTAAATTCCTCTAAAACATGGTTGTGTCCATCGAAGCACACACACGCACGCACGCACGCACGCACCACACTTACTTGGCATCGAGCGAACTATCTCAAAAGCCGGAGCATTAATTAGTTATTGAGAATGCAACAGATTTACAAATGAAGAACAAATTTCTGGTGTTCTATGGGAATGTCCACCAGCCCACTGAGCCAACTTGGATCTCTTCTATACTTCATACCTTTAGACAAATCTTCATGTGTGCTCTCGCTACTTATTTTTCGAAGTCCAAAAAAAAAACGAGAGGCTAAAGTGAACCTAAAACGCTCACCTGGCTGAAGTTGTAATAAGAGATGGGTATGTCAGTAAGTGATGGAGAGCAAGATCATTTTTTGATTCGCCATTACACAACCAGAAGCAATGTTTTGGCCATTCGCTTCTGCTTCAGGCAAAAAAAGCCCATTGAGCCAACATGGATTCCTCCTATCACTCCCATGCTTCATAGCTTCAGACAAATCTTCATGTGTACTCTCACTACTTAATTTTGGACGTCGAAAAAAGAGATTACTTACCCCATAAGCCAGCAGAAGACTTCATTCTATGATTGCACATTGCATTCAGATATCGTGTCTACCCTCGTGCCACAGTGAAACATTTTAGGGCGCCGCCACTGTCCACGAGATACATGTAGTTTGAATCCATGCAACCATGATTAAAAGTGCGATAATAAAAATGTGTGTTAATGTATGAATGTAAAAGATGATTTACGAATGATATTAGAATTAAGTGAAAAAGTTTTTTTCTGTCAACAAATCAAAGCTCATCATATACTGCTCTATTACATTTAATTGGATAGTGCCTTCTAGGCACTATCCAATTAAATGTCAGAGAGCAAGGTATTGTATAAAAAATCTGATTCATATCAGGGACAATAAAGGCTTCCTCAGGCAGAATGTAGAAACAGACAGTCATTGCCTGTCACTTTTAGTAAAGCCCAAAATAGGGCTTCCAGCACTCTACTAGTTAATGTCATTCTTAACTCCTTGCATGCTGCTGGTGGATATTCCTGCCCAGGCCAAGGACTAGTTCCAGTGAAATAAGTATAATTTCAGCACTTTTATCCAAATTCTCTCTTGTTTATTGGATTTTATCTGACCAATGATTTCTTGAGTTAAATTTATATGATTTGTTCACAGCAGCCATGACTAGATGTGATGAAAAATATTAACAAAATACTCAGCTGGTTAATAGTTAACGCATTACCAGACACTACTTTTCAAAAAATAATTTAATTTCCATTACATTTTAAATATCCTGCAAATGTTTGTGAACAACACCATTTCAGGAACACAAATATGGATGTACTTTCAACCATTAACTCAGCTGGTTTCATTGCTTACTTTGGTGTACGTTTTGTTGGTTCTTTATGACATTACCTCATATTAGGAAAATGGTGACAATACTTTAAAAATAGTTCATTTCCAAACTTCATTCGAAGCACTAGAAGCAAGCACAAGGAAACACCGGATTCCATAAGTCGATGTATAACAAAAATGTCGACACACTCAATAAAAAAATTGTCAATAATAAATTCATGAAAGCAGAACGACATTCAGTGACGTGGCGACGGGGGAGGGGGACACCCCCCCCCCCCCTCCACACAATCCTGGCCAAAATGTCCTATAGTTGGAAAGTCGGGGACAAGTCATGAGTAGTTGGAAATTCCATCTATCTGGATTTTAGAGCTTCTTTGGCGATGCTGGTGTCTCGTTTACTTCCCCAAATTCCAACTCTGTTTCAAATCGACAAAAATTTTAACTGTTACTATCTACAACTACACTGTACGCAATATCAAGCTTCAAAAGTATGCATGATGTCAATCGGTACGAGATTTCTATAGTACGTTTACTTCTCGAAATGCACTTCAAGAAAATCACATCATGTAAAATCGTTATCCTGAGTTAATTCCATCATTCACGGTTACAAAACGATGAAACATCGAAAATTGATCATTCCTGCGGAAGATCTGATGTAATGTTAGGACAGTGTGAAATGCTCAAAGGACTCAGCTTGAGCATTTGTTTAGAACATATTCAATTCCTAGAATAAAACCAAATAATAATAACCTGATAATTCTATAAAAACACTTATTAGAAGGACATTTGGCAATTCATTTGACAACTATCAACAAGTTATTTCGGTTCAGTTTCGGTTGATCAATCGCCTGCTAATGTTTACAAACACATGTGCGATTTTGGGGTAATTTCCGTGGGCAGATTTATAAAAAAAAGACCAAACATGTGGTGTACGTATGTTTGTACTATCGAAGTTTATTCACTTTGGTATCATTATATAGCTAATAATGATTGGTTTGAACTCTCCCATCTAAACTGTAGAAGTAATTCTATACTCAAAGATGTTTTTATGTAGTTTATTGTCTTTGCGATAGCTTATTGGAACGCAATCGCTTCGTTTAAACTGCACGGCTTCCGTGATTGTAGGTCAAACGGAAATTCCAAGTAGGCGGGGTTATGTTAAGTTTTGACAGATGACGTGATCGTCCAAAAAATCCGTTAACGATTTCCGTTCGCCACACATGTGCGGTACGGATATTCATTTTCCGCGTGATTTAGTGATGCTGTAGATGGGGATATCATAGAACAGGCGTGCAATAATCGAAAAAGAGTTGCGGGTACATTGAATCTGAGATGCTATTGATATTGTTTTTTTATTTGATCTTGATTTTGCAATATTTTATTCGGTCTGTCGCGATCAAATCGCGATCTGATCGCCAAAGAGACCATTTTGACCACTGTGCTGTACATACGATGACCCTTTTCATACAAAGGACACAAAATGAAAAGGTCAACCATCTGCACAATGAGTTGAAAATAACGCAATTTACAGCGCAAATCTTTCCCATAATGCAACAGGGACATTCACCAGTTCAATCTTGTTTGACAGAGCTCATTGAGCTCTGTCAAACAAGACTGAATTGGCTAAATTCCTAGTTGCATTATGGGAAAACATGTGTGGGTAGAAATTTGGAGATTTCTATATCAGTGTGCAGAGGGTTAAAATCCTACCAAACAAACAGAAACAAAACTCAAAAATTGATCGCGCCACTTTGTGCTTGCCTCTGACGCGGGTCTGTTGCGTCATGAATTGGATTAAACATCGGGTTATTGATGTCCATAGATATGTTGGTTGAATTACTACAGACTCTAATGAGAATTGAAGCTGACAAACAGACTTTTCAAAAATACATCCCATTGATATATTTGCAACTTTCAGACTTTTCTTTCAGGTTGAGTGAGTTTGGTGGAGGTGTTGTTCCGCGGACACCTGGTCTCAAGCAAAACTTTATACACACTCTCCCCCACCAGTCGCGTCATTCCTGGAAGCTTATTGACTTCTAAATATTCTAAAACAGTAATAGATTGTATATTGGAGTGGGCTGGAATAGCGAATGAATTTATTCATACCTTCATCGATTTGAGCATAATTTGGTGTGTTCATGGAGTTCATTCTTTATGTCCACAAAGTATTGACCTTATTATAAATAACTTTGATCAATGCGTTCATTAGTTTTTCATCACACTTTTCCGGCTCGATTTATTTATTTATTTGAAAAATGCAGAATACAATGTTCCAAGTTGAAACCTTGTATTTGACTGTAAATTTTTGCACTCACATTCAGATAGTTTATTTCCACTTCGCCAGAGAGTAGGCTTTTGCATGTTTTAGCAGATTTGAAAAATGTAATACATATTATGAGTTAGATAAGTTGTTAAAGAATAGTCGGATTTGCAGTAAACAACAGATTCTTTCTGTTTGTTTGGGTTTTTGTTGTTGTTACACTGTCGGAAAATTTTCGGTCTGTCGGAAAATTTTGGGCTTGCCACTCCGCCAACGAAAAGCTATATACGCCACTGGACAATAGATACAAACTAAATATGTAGCTTAATATTCTCCCAAATCAATTTCTCGGTGTTTACCTTGCAAATGAAACTCAATTATTCTTTTTGCCAGAAATCTTTGATTTTAAACCAAATTTAAATAAGCTGTTCCTAATTTTATCTCTTATACGCAGTGATATGAACTTCGAACAGTTTAGTTTCTGTAAATCAAGTTTAAAAAATCAGTCCCACCTAGCTATTATGACTCATTAGACAATATTATATACACTATGCTTTATTTTAAAGAATGTTCCATCACAAAAACTTGATATGAATAAATTATGTTGTGAATAGATATTTTTGTTGACTTCAGGAGAAAATTGTTGGGCAATTTTTTTCCGCTCAATATCCCACCCCCATCCATAAGTCAGTTTTGGATGAAATTCTCCAATATTTTTATATTAAGGGGGTTAGTTTTGTTAATAATGCTTCTTAATTTATATTTGATGATCAATTGGTGACATTTTGCTACAGTTTGACACAAAAGATGCCAGAACAGTGAAAACAAAAAAAAAAAAAATCGCCCCCCCCCCCCCACCCCTGGACTGGGCCCCAAAGGTTGCCGGGAAATGTACCAAGGGGGCCCAGCCTCGGACAAAACTTGGATATTTCGAACTGAAAGAACGCTGGTTCCTTGCATCTGAGCGATCAATGGCAGTCCAAACAGAGGGCATTTCGATGACATTGTTGTTTCATCTTTGACGCTCATTTGGCAAAAATGGTTGAACCAAAGTGGGCCCCCATCTCATCATGCCGATCATATTTCTACCCAATGTAAGACAATTTTGATTTTTCGAACCGAAAGAACGCTGTTTCCTTACATCTGGCCAATCAGGGGCAGACCAGACTGCTGATATATCGAAATGCCCTCTATGTGGACTGCTAATGGCAGTCCACATAGAGGGCTTTTCGATAAACCGACAGTCTATGAAATAATCAGATCCACTTCGCCTTTTGGTCATTTTCACTAAATGTCCTGGGGGCTTCCAAAAGAGGTGGGGGTGGGGGCGGGGGGGGCACCGAGAAATTTCCCGGGGGACCACACGGCCAGTCCGATTCTGACCAACTTAGGGGGGTTCTCCGTTCAATACTTCAATCCACAGATGTTCTTGAAATATGCAAAGATATACATGCTCAATTCCTTTCGAAATATGTAAGAGAACTCGACTCAAAGCTGTTCAAAATCGGTGTTTTGCAACTTCTGCGTTCTCTCACCGCCTATATGTTGTCTGCTGTACTCAAAATCTCCACATTGTGTTTTTCAGAACTATACAGACGTAGTCAACCCCAAGTCATGCTATACTCCTTGAGTATTCAATCAGATTCCATGGTTAATTTATTCAATAACTTCAACGTTGGCCATTTAAGGTAGATTAATCTATGAATACTAGAAAAAACATGGGGCGTCGCTAGAGGGGTAGAGGTGTGTGATATCCCCCCCCCCACACCCAATGTTTTCAGTCGGTCAGGGGCGTAGCTAGGATTTCCGATTGAGGGTCATATCCGAAGGCCGTAGACCTGAGGTGGTGATGAGTATGGTCATTCCATTGGTGGGGGTTTGGGGGCTCACTCGATCCCCCGCCAATGGGGGGGGGGACATACCCACCCCACCTGAGGCCTACTGTATCTCTCTTTCTCATTGGTTGGGGTTCGAAGGGCTCCCTCTATAAATTTTTTAAAATGCAATGCATGAGACTGAATCTGGGCCCCTCTGGTACTTTAATTTTCCCATTTTTAGGAGGGGGATACTGTAATTTTTAGGGGGGGGGGGGCATTCTACCCTCACCTCTTTGGCTACGCCACTGCAGTCGGGACATTTTCGTCAGGATTGGACTCTGAGCTATTAATTCTCTTGCTATTTGGCCTAATCATGTACTTTCTTAACCATTTACCAACGTAACAGCCAAAACCGGCCAGCACTATTCACAAAAATCGGCAATTAATTTTCATTATTTTTTTCATTTTCTGTCTCAAAAACAAAGGTTATGACCAGACATGTTAACTCTCCCGGAATGCCCGGGAAAATCCCGGAATTTCAGTGTAGTTCCCGGCCTCCCGGTCGGGAATCATTTTTGGACCAAAAATCCCGGAAAACAACAGTCAAATATTTCGTTCCCGTTGTAACTTATGAAAAACGTTCGGAGTCAAATCACATGCATTTCAAACGCGGGTAAAAACTCACGAAGCAGTCAAATATGGATTTAAGTTAAATTTTTTTAAGAAAAGGCTATTTTATGATATATATTTCAACTGTGTTCATGTTTATTTCTGGGGTTTTTCTTCGGAGATTCGTGATCAATGTGCGAGTGTCGAAGTGAAAATAGGTGACTTACTTTCAAAAAATTGAAAACTCCACCTTCATTTAAATGCAGTTATTGGAAAGTAAAATATATGAAAAGGAATTAATATATATTTATTTATTCCTTCATAGAATAGCTTTAATTCTCATCCCTTTTCCAAAATCAAAACGTAAACAACAACTATTCAGCACAGCTTAAAAGTAGGTTAATGTCGCTTAGGATGCCGAAAAATTATGGCAGCATATTTAAACACAATGGACTTTTTTTCTAACACCACATTTATTCTGTTGTGCAGACTACAGAACTGTTAACTGTTGGCCATCTGTAACCAGAAAACTTTGAATGGAATTAAACAAAAGTGCTTCAATGATGAAAAGAAAAGTTTTGTGTAGGGCACAAGCGTCCCACATGCATGAAGTTTGATAAAGATACTTTCTGAGTACTAATGTTCTCGAAGTAACTTAACATCAGGACATCTTTTCCTGTTAACATTTCCAGACTTGGGAAATTATTAGCTAAATAGACTTTGGTAAGAGCAAACCACAGGTGGATGTGCTCTGTGGGACAGTGTGGGTGGGTGGGGAGAGGGGGGGGGGGGGGGGGCTCATGAAGAAGAGGATCAGGGGGTGGGTGGGGGCTGGGGGGTCAGATCAACCGTTATTTTATGATTTTTTAAATTTTTTAACATAGCATAAATGCATCAGCATAGTTGACAACTAGTTCTGGATATAACCTGGTGTTAATAGTGGTCTGTGCGCTGAAAATTCACAAGTTTTTTCTTTTATTTTGCCCCCGCGCGAACTTTTCCCTGAAATCCATCCCATTTCCCTGAAAATCACCCTCAGGTTCCCTGAAAAAGTATTCTGGAGGTTAACATGTCTGGTTATGACCCCTCTTTGGAACGAGCTCGTCGCGCTCGTTCCAAAGAGGGGTCATAACCTATGTTTTTGAGACAAAAAATGAAAAAAGATTAGTTATTCAAGAAGGGTTAAAAGACTGGATTTAATACCTGGGCTTGTGTCACACACAGACGGGCGTACAAATGGAGGTCTGTGGAATCCGAATTGGGCTGATGAAGGCATGTTGTCAGCCTGTCATGGGCCCCTATTATGATATCAGAAGTGATACAATACATAATATTTCCTAAAATCATTTTAATTAGAGGAAGCAGGCTCTGGCTGGGCTGAAAGCTTGTTTGCACTGAGTGAACTTTGTATGTACCTCTCAACGTGTTTACAAATACTGTTACGAAGAATCTATGTAGGCCACATTTGTTCATTTGAAATTAGACAGAATCATCCAGTAACTTAAAGAGGTGATTTAATTCAGTCAATCAGCAATTAGTGGAACAAAAAAACATTGCAGAAATTTCTTTTTGTTGAACTTTCCATTTGAGGACTATATAGACCTCTGTAAACAAACTTCTGTTATTCTCTCGTGGTTTCATTGATATTGATATTGATATATTTTATTCGCATTATGCAAGGAACATTTACAGTACAGTAAACTACAAATACGGTACATAATGAATATTTCAGAAATAAAAGGCGAACATACTGCAGGGGATGACATAGCCAGATTGGCTGTCTACCTGTCATCCCCTCTTGGAATAAGAACTCAGGTGCATACAATCTGTGAGAACGTGAGAAGCTACATATTGTACATATTTCCGATCAGCTGAAAATCGAATCCAAAGGAGGAGAAAAGAATCATTCGGTACTCTTTCTAAATTATCAGTTTAGGTATTAAATTAGTGGTCTGTCCGACGCAACTGTCCCACACGTGGGGCTTGATGCTTTACAGTCAAAATTGTTAGACCTGCATGCCCACTCCACCCCATCATTAATGAACGTCAGTTTCAACATAATATCTCTTTGTTTAGCCGATAATTTGTCGCTGTAACAGCAATAAGACCACTGCCAACGGATATTGGCTATACTGAAATATCATTGTGAAATGGATGTTGATAGATGTTCGAAGGGGCGGACTTGAGCAGCAGGATTCAACTAGACGGGGTTCGCAGATTATGTGCAGAGCGCGACCACCATTGCACACGCTTATCAAATGACGGCATAAGGGAGCGTGGTGGCTCAGTAGGTAGAGGTGCAGGCTGCAAGCCGAGAGGTCCTCGGTTCGAATCCCACCTGCGGCAACCGCGTTGTGTCCTTGGGCATGACACTTCATCTCCATTGCCTGCGTGGGGGCACGATGATGCCATGTACAAAGGCGTACTGCACGTCGATGGTGCGCATGTCTTCAACCAATCTAACCCTGCCTGTGCTGCAGTGCGGAGTTACGATGTTGGACGATGTTGGGGAGCTGGCAGCTGCTCGTCGTTGCTCGGTGGTTCTCTCTGGGTACTCCGGCTTCCTCCACCCGTAAAACTGTCGCGGTCATGATTAGCCATCGTGCATAAATATGTGACCTTAAACACCAATAAATAATAATAATAATGACGGCATAAATACAGTTGGAACCGGGATGTAGAATTGATTAAAAGAATTAAAAGAATTACGAAGTACAGTCGGGACAATACGGATTATTACAATAAACATCAGTGGAATATGAAGACAGGAAGGTTGACGTCAGTGTTTTTTTTAAAGATCTTACGATTACTAACATCACGAATGGAGCTGTCTAGTGAATTCCAAATCCTCGGATATGTATATAACGGGAGGTTATCTATTGATTGGGTTCGGTATAACGGGAGATTATCTATTGATTGGGTTCGGGTTTTTTTCTACATATAGGAGACCGGATTGTCTAGTTGTCATGCCTAAGGGATTATCTACAATGCTAAATGTATTATTAAAGGATGCCGGTAGTCTTCCATTGCGCCAATCAGAGATAAACAAGGAGGCCTGAAGTTTAAACATGTCCTCGACCCTGAGTATCTTGTCCTTTTTAAATAGGGGATCGGTATGAGTATTACATCGTTTATTGTTGATTATTCGCAGGGAACGCTTTTGCATGACCATTAATTTTCTTATTGATCTTGAATTACCCCAAACTCGAATTCCGTATGTCAAATGGCTATGGATTAAAGTATAATAGAAATTTTTTAGTGCTTTGTGTGGAAGAGTGTTTTTAACCTTATTAAGACTATAGTTTGCGCGGGCTATTTTAGAATAGATTTGAGATATGTGGGCATTATAGGTCAGGTGTTCATCTATACTTATACCGAGAAATTTTAGTGATTTTTCAGGTTCGGTGTCACCAGCATTAGTTATTTTTGGGTTATTGATAAAAATATCCAATCCTGAGCGACCATTGTTGTTTCCTGTTTTGTTTATATTTAGTGTCATACATTTGGTTTTATTGGCATTTAACAGTAGTAGATTAGTTGAGCACCATTCGAATATGTTTTGAAGTTCATTATTGAAATTCGTCCTCAAAAGGACTTCGTTTCGACCAGAATCATGTCCCGTCGTATCGTCGGCAAAACATAGGAGATTTAACTTAGTTACATTAGCAATGTCGTTGATATATAGAAGGAATAGGATCGGACCTAAGATTAAGCCTTGCGGAACACCACAGATCACTTCGGCTAAGTCAGATTTGTGTTCATTATACACCACGTATTGAAATGTATCGGACAGGTAGCTTTTGAACCACTTGTTAGTAAGTCCTCTGATGCCATATATTTCCAATTTTCCCAATAAAATATTATGATTAATGGTATCAAAGGCTTTTGACAAGTCAAGAAACAAGGCTAGCGTATTATTTTTGTCTTGAGTATTGTTTTCTTTCGCGACGCTATTTAGCAGCTGAAGAACGGGGTGAATAGTACTGTGGTGTTTCCGAAATCCGTATTGATGAGGTTGTAGGATATTGAACCTGTCCAAAAAACTTACAAGTCTAACGGACATCAGTTTTTCCATTACCTTAGGGAATACAAATAGCAAGCTGATTGGTCTATAATTTGTAAAACAGTGGGCAACACTGGATTTAAAAATGGGTACAACCTTCGCTATTTTCATTTTATCTGGAACAGAGCCTTCACTAAAAGAAGTGTTGATAATGTGTGCAAGCGATTCAGAAATTTCGTTCACCGTCTATTTTAGAAGTCGTGTTGAAATTCCATCGCAGTCCATTGTCGATTTGGATTTTAATTTGTTAACAACAAAACTAACTTCTAGAGGACTTGTAAGTCTACGATAAAAGTTATTTAGAAAATTATTGCTCATGTAATCTGTATATGCCTTATTTGGCCTCTGGATTTTTTTCGGATGTTGACTTTCCTACATTGGCGAAGAATTTATTGAATTCATTGGCTATTTTATGAGGGACAGTTATTTCAACATTGTCATGCGAAACAAATGACGGTAGCGTGTTAGTGCGTTTCTCTTTATTAATTGCTTCATTTAAGATTTGCCATGTTTTTCGCATATTACTTTTATGTTCCTGTAGTAAGTCTCTATAATAAATAGCTTTACATCGTTTTTTGACTTTATTGAAAATTCGACAATATTTTTTATAGTTTGAAATATTTTGATCGTTTGGTGATTTGAGTTTTTTTTATGGTAAAACTTCAGTTTGTTGTTAGAAGATATGGCAAGTCTCTTGGTCATCCAGGGTTGCTTTTTCATAAACTTCTTCTTTGGGCGAACGTTCTTCAAAAGAAAAGGAGAGTGGTAAGCATTTATATAAATATTCAGGAATGTAACATATGCCATATTTGGAGAGGTAGACTGCCTGACAGGAGAGAAATCACTTTGTGAGAGGAGTCTTTTGAATTCAGCAATACTTTCAGTGTTTATGATTCTTTTCGGAAATACGTGTTGGGTACTGGTTGTCTTGGAAGTTATTTCGACTTGAAAAATTCCAAAATGGTCGAAGACGTCAGAAATAATTATACCGGAAAAGGTGTTGGGTGAGAGACTGTTAGAAATGATATGATCAATAATAGTCGCAGAATGGCTAGTCACCCTCGTAGGCTTTGTAATATGAGGTAAAAATACTTCGCTGAACATGAGATTGACAAATTCTTCAGTTTTGTTGTGCGTAGATGTTTTCAACAGATCCAAATTGAAGTCGCCCATGATGTACGCCTTTTTGTTTTCTGCGTTTAAAATATCGGTTATTTCATTTAGTTTGGATAGAAAGATATTTATATCGGCTTTGGGTGCTGTGTTCGGTCTATAAATGACGCCAACTATTTTATTACTATTGTTATATCTAAGTTCAGCAAATAGTGATTCGAAAATATGAGGGATAAAAACTGAGAGGTCTCTTCGAACTCTGTAGGCTAAACCCCCTTTAATATACATTCCCACCCCTCTCCGACCGTCGTCAGTCCCAGGCCTTGTGTTTTTAACGAGTGGGTCATAACCCTCCAGACCATAAGAAATATTTGGAGGAATTTGAAATATTTCGGTAAGTCCGATTATATCGAATAAATTCTCGTCCTGTTGTAGATCGCATAACGGACTTTTGAGATGATCCCAGTGGGCTTTCAGACTTTGGCAGTTTATATGGAACAAGGAGAAAGCAGAATTTATTTTACTGAAAGTCGATCTGAAATCTCGAGGGAGAAAATAATTACATTCTTTTACGCAATCCGCTAATGGGAAGTCGTTTGATTTAGACATCGAGCTTACTTTCTCGTTGTAATTTGTAAAGGTGGGTGAAGTCGTACTCTGGACTTGTCTGTACCTCGTCAAGTTTTACGCTATCCGCCATTAAAACCAGGAGAGCCATCATACTTCCCCACCGGACACATGTGTAAGATAGACCTTATACCATGAAGTTGAGTGAGATTTCTTTCAGTTGAAGTTAACATTGTACCTACAATATTTCTCGCAGATTGCAGCAGCAGTGGAATGAAATGCTGAACGGCAATAATACGAAGCAAACAAATGACGAAAAGATAAAAGATGAACATTTTAGGAATCATAGATCAATGAAAAGGGAAGGGGAATATTACATCCAGAAATATCGTACAATGTAAATCAATTGCGATACCAGGTATAGGCAAAGACTAGACAGATTGGGAGCCCAAGCGAATCGCATCAGTGTATTTCTGGAAGGAAATATATGCGTGCAAACAAAGGCGAAGCCGTGCGTCATCTCACATACACGGCCAAAGTGTTATTATTATACACAGCAGCATTCAGAAGCTACAACTGTTTATACATTCAGCATTCATTGAACACTGGATACAATTACAAGACAGTGTAGTCTATTTTATATTTTGTTAAAAGCAGCTGAGATTATTTCGAAGAATTTTGTGATATTGGCTATTGAGTCATTTTGTATTAGAAAAGTGTTTCCAAAATTGTGTTATTTTCAAACAACATGCGAAGTCAATACTTGTTGGATATTATTTCCATTTGGAATTTACTGAGTGCTTTATTGGAATTTATTTGATACTGGTGGATTTTTTAATGAACATTTAATTATAATTTATTTGATATTCTATTTTGTCGGACATTATAATATCGGTTGGAAAGTTTCTTCACCAAACCTGTTACTGGATTCTATTGAACTTTAGTTTACGCTTACTAATAAGTGTTTCTGTGTTATTATTCTGTAAAGAGTAGAGTGCAGAGGATTTTGTACCATTTTACTTTCATATTTTTTTTTTATTTCGATATGGTTAAATTGGGGTTATTGTTGTTGAATCTCAGATTTATTTCCGTGATCAGAATTATTATTACACAGAGCAACAGAACGACACGCGTGTGAATGGGTTAATCGATATGGCACGAGTGCCATATCGATTAACCCATTTACATGCGAGTGTGGCTCTGTGTTTATTACACGCCTTCACGTTTATAAAAACAATTATTAGAAGGACACTCAACAATTCATTTGACAACTATCAACAAAAACAATACATTTCATCGCCAACCAAATTTGCGAGGGAACCCGTGTTACTGTTTCGCCCCTCCCGAGTTCCAATGTGTTCTATGTGGCTACTGGCACTCTGGAAATCAGGGGACGATTTTTAGCTATCGCTAGGGATTCAAATTGTAATTGTGGTGCACGATTTGTAGAAAATTCCGGTGAAATTTCGCTTCTTTATGAAAATAGTCCGTCAACGATTTCTGTTCCACACATATATGCGCGACAGATTTTCATTTTCCGCATTGTTTAATGTTGATGTAGATGGGGATTACATAGGACAGGCGTGTAATAAATGCCGTTATGATAGAGTTGGAATATTCGTCAGTCGGAATTTGAAATATTACAGTCGGGACAAAACAGGTTCACCCCCTCCCAATTGGTCATCATCGCGACGCCCATGAAAGAGACGGACGGGCCATATGGTGCCCCGGAAGAATTCCCGATTGCCCTCTTCCCCATTGGGGGCTCTCGGGAGCCCCAAAATTGATGCAGCCCAACGCCTGTTGGTGCTTCAAATTTCGTGAAAATGACCAAAAAAGCGAAATGGAACTGATTGAATCGACTGGCGGTATATGGCGGTACATCGTCTGCCTTTGATCGTTCAGATGAAAGGAAAGGGGGTTCTTTCAGTTCAAAAGATTTTCTCCCTTTCGGCCTCCCTTGATGTAACCATTTTTTGCCTAATGAGTGATTAAGATGATACAAAAATGCCATCGAAATATACTCTATGTGGGCTGCCAGCGTGAGACCACTGAGATGCAAGGCAGCAGCATTCTTTCAGTTCAAAAAATCCAAATTTTCCCCAGGTCCGGACCCCTTTTGCATTTCCCGGTAATTTTTTTGACCCAGTCCATCCCTGGCCCCTGATAAAAACAAGCCTTGCTGTGCGATGATAGTTCAACAACTAACACCACCTCACACCAACTCTTCCCGATATCTTAAGTCTATAAATTTGAATACAATAATGGGGTTTTAGTTGTGTGTATTGGGCCGTGCGAACATTCGATACCTTTTTCACCTTGATTACATTCCATAACTGTTTAAACTACTTTTTACCAAACGACAAAGCTGAAAGACGAAATAAAACATGTTCGAACGAACGAGGCGAAAAACCACCCTCACACAAAAGATAAAGCGCACGATTCTGAGCTGAGCGACGGTTTTCGGCACTGACCCATATTTGTCGAATTGGTCTTTCGCAACGAAACTTGGAATGTTCAAAACAATTTATTTAACATATCAGTAAACTATAATCAGTGATCACTGCGAGAGGCGCTAAAAGTTATAAACCCGCCCAAACACGGCCCGAATTACATTCTGTCAACTGCGCTCTTCCGTAAATACGGGTCAAAGTTCGACCAAATGTATTCATTGGAAAATGAACTACATTTGGTCATGACGTTTTCATCCAGCTAACCAATGGGAATTGAGTATTTGGACCCGAAACGTATAACTACATTAACAATGTAATTATTGCAAGATGAACGGTCATATAGTATTACATGATGCAGCTGAGTTGAACAAGCTCAATAGAGTTTGCTGTATCGTGTGACACCACTTTTACACAGCTGACTTACATAAAAACCCTTTCTCGACAAGATTTCCCCGACAGGGAGGGGCGGGTAAACAGCACCCGTATGCCCCATCTCAGTAGCGCGAAACCAGCATTCGGGGTTCTCGTAAATAGATCAAAGAGGAACCTGTAAATTTTAAGGAAAACCTCTATAGTAAACCGAAAGCTCTTACTTGGGGAAAGAGAAGGGAAACAAATACACTCGTGTCAATGGCGAATCCAGAGGGGCGAAAAGAGGTTTTGCTAACAATTGTTTCCATTTTTATGCAATAAAATATCAGTATCAGTTGCAGATTTTTTTTTTGTTCAAGGGTGGGGGACAGGTGGGGGAGATCAATAATTTATTTCAACCCTTCACCAAGCCCGAATAGCAGACGAAATTTGCATTTTTCTAAAAAGCTTTCTTTTTGTTTTAAATCCAGAGCTTGTGGTCCCTCATTGGAACAAGCTCGACGAGCTTGTTCCAATGAGGGTTCGTAAGTTATTTTTTTGGAGGCAAGAATTAAAAAAAAATTAAAAAAACAATTAGGGCATTATAAACGCGCCCCTCTACTTTTGTCCCAACCTCCAGCGTCATAACTATTCTAGTCAGTGCAGAAAAAAGGAAAAGATGTTGTGAAGATTATAGTAGCTGTGCATTGGAGATGCGAGTGTAATGAGTTTTATTGTCTGTTTGAGTCATTAAGTACATTTCATGGAGTTTTATATAATTTGTTAAAATGTAATTATCGTTGAAGTCCCACCTCATTTTGTGATAACGTCTATCATATCATTATCTTTTATTAATAGTTCTGTTATAGGACAATAACAAATCAAGATAACTAATTGCACCTGTTCGTTTACACATCACGCTCATGAGCATCACTGCAATTACATGTTGGGTTCAAGTGTCCCAAGACGCAGTGCATTCTCTACAACGTTTAGTTCCAAATCTTCTTGCTAAGTGAAACAAGAGGCCCCGTGAGGGCCTGAGACGGTCACCTGACAGAGTAGGTTAAAGAAGGATTTAACTAGCATCTATGGCCAGTCAACACTACAGAGGGGTAAAGTCATGTAACTTTTCATAACTCTGTTGCCAGTAAAATGATGTTTTTTTATATGGGACATTACCACACAAATAATGCCCAGATTTTCCAGTAATGGAAAATAGGGAGCCCAAATATCAACTTAGGGACTTAACTTGAACAAATTTGAACTGACTAAGTACCCCCCCCCCCCCCCCCCCCCCCCCCATCATGGTTCTGGTCATTGGATCTGATAGAGGCAGATTTTCAAAAAATATTCCCCATATTGGACTAAGTGAAAGAGCCCAAATATTAACCCAGGTACTGACTCTCCTACGGATGGTGTATACCAAATATCACAAGATTCTGATTGGTGGGGGTGGGGGAGAGGGGAGAGAAGAAGAAGAATTTTAAAGAATATTTGAATATTTCTCATATTGCACCAAGTTAAAATTCCGGCTCCAGTAAGGAGTCCAAATATTAATCGAGGGACCTGATTTGAACAACCTTGAATCTGCCCAGCCCCCCCTCCCCCCTCCCCCCCCCCCCCCCCCCCCGTGAGTATGCTGTATATCAAGCATCAAAAGATTCCGACTGGTGGATCTGAATAAGATTTTTAAAGATTATTCCTCATATTGAGCTATGTTAAAATTTTGGAGAGAGATTATGGATAAAAAGAGTTTTAAAGATTATCCCTCATATTGGACTTCGTTAAAATTCGGGCTCCAATAGAGAGCCCAAATATTAACGCGGGATCTTCGATTGAACAAACGCAAATCTGACCTTTCTACGGTTGCGGTATACTAAATATCAAAAGATTCTGACCCGTAGATCTGAAGAAGATTTGTAAAGATGTTTCCTTATATTGCACTCAGTGAAAAGTCGGGCTTCCATACGGAGCCCATATATTAACCGGGGTTCTTGATTTGAACAAACTTGAATCTGACCTCCTAAAGGAGGTTGTATACCAAATATCAGAAGATTATGACTGGTGGATCTCAGGAAGAAGATATTTTTTAAAGAATATTCCTCTTATTGCACTCAGATAAAATTCAAGCTCCCATAGAGAGCCCCAAAATTACCTGAGGGACTTCATTTCAACAAATTTGAATCTGACTCCCGTAGGAACGCTGTATACCGTATGTCAAAAGATTCTGACTTGTGGTTCTGGAAAAGAAGGTTTTAAAAGATTATTGCTTGTATTGGACGAAGTTAAAATTCGGGCTCCAACAGGGAGTCCAAATATTAACCCAGTGACTTGATTTTTACCAATTTGAATCTAATTCCACAGATGATGGTGTATACTATATATCAAAAGATTCTGATTGGAGGTCCAAGAGAAGTTTTTTTTTAAAAGAATATTACTCATATTGCACAAATAATCCTCACATTGCAGTCAAAATTCTGGCTGCAGTAGGGAGCCCAAATATTAATCGATGATTAGATTTGAACAAACGGAAATCTGACCCCAGTTAGGATGTTGGATGCCAAACATCAAAAGGTTCTGACAAGTGCATCTGAAGGCGAAGCCTTTTAAAGATTATTCTCCATAATGCACTAAGTTAAAATTCGGGCTCCCATAGAGAGCCGAAAATATTAACCGACGAGCTGGACTTGAACATACTTAAATCCAACCCTTTGTAAGGATTCTGTATACAATTTATCAAGAGATTATGACTAGTGGTTCTGGAAAAATAGTTTGAAAGATTATCCCTCAAATTTGACTAAGTTCAAATTTGGGAAGCAATTTGGAGCCCAGATATTAACACAGGGACTTGGTTTGAACAAACTTCGATCTGACCTCCCTAGAGATGCTGTACACCGAACATCAAAAGATTCTGACTCGTAGACCTGAACAAAAATATGTTTAAAGATTATTCCGTATATTGCACAAGTTTAGAATTCGGGCTTTCAAAGATAGCCCAATTATCAACTGATAGGCTTGATTTGGACAAATTTGAATTTGCCCCTATATGGATTCTGTATACCAAATATCAAAATAATCAGACAAGTGGGTCTTGAGAAAAAGAGTTTCAGAGATTATTCCTAATAATGGATTAGGTTAAAATCCGGGCTCCAATAGGGAGAATAAGAGACTTCGTTTGAACAAACTTAGATCTGATCTCCCAAAGGATGCTGTACACCAAATATCAAAAGATACCCGTGGATCTGAAGAAGAAGATTAAAGATTATTCCTCATGTTGCACCAAGTTAGCATTCAGGCCCCCATACGGAGCCCAGATATTAACTGGGGTACTTGATTTGAACAAATGTGAATTTGACACCTGCAAGAATGTTGTATACCAAATATTAAAACACTGACTGATGGTTCTGGAGAACGATATTTCTTAAAGAGAACTTCTCATATTGAACCAAGTTAACATTCTGCTCCTGCATTGAGCCTAAGTATGAACCGAGGGGCTTAATGTTAACAAAGTGGTATCTGACCCAGTTATGGATGCTGTATACCAAATATCAAAATATTCTGGTCAGTATTTCTGGAGATTTTTTTAATTTTCGCAAATATGCGGACTCGACATTTTTTCGATTTCCTCTTCATTACACTATGACACAATCGATGGCAATTTTTTAAAACCATTTCATTCTACTGGTCCAGGGGGTGCTTCAAATAACAGATCTCTGCTCCGTAGGGTTTGAGAAATATGGACGTTTGAAATATTTCTATTTTTAGCTCCTGTGGTTCCGATGGGGACGCGGGAATTTTTTTTGCATGAATCATCTCCTTATGACTCACAAGTACCACATACCAAATTTTGTTCAAATCGGCTCAGAAAATACAAATTTTGGGCCGGGCCAAAAATCTTACCCCTCTCATTTCAAAGGAAAATATTGCTCCACGATCTTCGTTTGAACAAAGTTGATTCTACACCTCAAAATGAAACTCAGTACCAAATATCAAGTCATTGTACCCACTGGTTCATGAGAAGAAGATTTTTGTAAAATTTGGGAGCATTTTCCCCACCCCCTTCCTATGTGGGCTGGGAATGTTGAGCTGAATAAAAACAAAATTCTATTTCAGAATAAACAGTCACCTCAAATCCAACTGATATCGGTCCAGCAATTTTGGAGGAGACGTTGGAAACATCACCTTTATGCAGAACGACGCTGGACGACGGACTAAAAGTGATCACTGAAGCTCACTCTGACTTTGAGTCAGGTGAGCTAAAAGCACTCTAGTGTTCCAAATTGTGGGGCTTTCTCTGTTATGACCATGTGCCCTCAGGGGACAAGGTGACAGGGAAAGGGTGGGGGTGTCTTCCCGCCCCCTAATTTCAGACAGAATTTTCAAGAGTGAGCAATTGTGAGCCTCAAACCACCAATATCGTATGTGGAGAGTGGATTGTGACTAAATCACCCGCGAAGTGGATTTATCACCCAAAGTATTACTTTCAAATTCTGTACATATGTGAAACAGGCCATACTCAGGGCATCCAATCAATAATGTCCAGACGGACTGTACCACAACTAACTCAATGAGTAAGAATTACCATTTATTTCATCATATCAAAAGTATCATTGTCAGGATATCTGAAATTACATAATAATATATATTTATACAACTTGATATACAATTGCCACACTATCAGCTGTTCAAAAATAAAAACATTATGATAATATTAAAACATTCCTTATAATACTGAATACCAATATTTACACATCCAGTACACCACATTACACAATAATATAACATAGTATGTTATATTCACTAAACATATAATAATATACTGTAAGCCAATAGTACACTATTTACTAGGTAGCAGTTATCTCAAAAAAATATATTTTTATTTTACTTAGTGCTGGAAATCAGTTACCCATCATCACCCTACCAACAAGCCACAAGCAAGGCAAGAACCTGGGTTAATGCCAGATACAAGCCAGACTTGAAGCTGATTGGCAGCGGTAACAGACATTAAGATATTTTACTTATCAACAATATATTCAGCTTTACCACCCCCTCAGTTAAAAGTTCACTACGCATAGCAGTATATTTAAAATTATACTATTTACATATTACCATTTGTCCCTTACATATTCATAACTTACTGAACTTACTACAAAACAATTCTTACCAGATTGTGATCCAATTTCCCCTCTCAAAATTCCATCACACCATTTCACTCCTCTCATACCATCATCACTTCTACCACTGTGCAGTGCAGGTTAGCTGTAAAATATAACCCGTAACCATTCATGCAAATTGCTAAATAACATGTAAATAGAGAATCTGAACCAATAAATCGAAGAGCCGGAAGATCGAAAATAGGATACAAATGCGAACAAATGTAGATGAATGAAACGAACTGACTTACTTCACCTCTAACAACCAAAATAACTTAAATTGAAATGAATAGAAACACACCTGAATAAATACTAACCAAATCAAATTCCCGATGACACACCAAGTTATTGACACTATAAAATATTTGTAAGAAATTTCAAAACAACAGTCAATCTACAAATCACCAACGAATCTGTCAATGTTTTCCTCACGTGACCTGAAAAAACGCGAAAATGTTTCATCATTCAAATCTACAAAAGAAAACTACGATTGTCCATAAGAACAACCTGTAAACACCACTATTTTCCTAATGATCTCTGTAAGTTACCACCTGACGGACCTGGTAATATAAGAAAACTAAAATATTGAGACTAATTAAAAACGATAGCTAAAATCACATCTGCTACATACTCCTCCTGCCTGGTAAATGATGTCCCATCATTTCATCCTATAATAAATAATCAATGAATGAAAAATTGAAAGAGCACAAAAAAAACTCGAAATTGCTATTGTGGAATAACAAAGTTATGTTTCACTGTCCTAATCTCCATGTATCAATCATTCTGTGAAACCCCTTTTTTTCTAAAGAATATCCAGACTACCTGAAAATCATTTTTTTTTTCCTAAAAAAACTCAAGTGTGATGTGTAATACAAATTATGTAAAACTCATGAACACATCTATCTCACATGTATTCTTGTTAAATGTCCATCTGGAATTTTAACTAGTATATTTAATTCAATAATCAATATCCATGATATATTCTCAGTGAAACCTAAAAAAAATCAAAGTCTGTTAATAATCAGTTATCAGGCATGTAGAATATTGCCCAAAATACCATATCAATTTGGGTCTATAGCCAAATAATCCATTCTGGCTCCTCCTGTCTGAAAATTGTGTCCCTACAATACGAAACTTAAAAACAATGAATTAAGGATACAAAAACCCACAAAGACACTCCAATCATATATATACCTATATATAAAAAAATAATAAATTATTTTGGTATACTCTGAAAACACTCAGCCTATTTGACTGAATTCTATTGAATAAAAAAAACAAAGTAAAATCATTTCATCACAGCTTCCCAGATTTTGTTGGCCATTTCTGTAGAAACTGTGTTCAATACACCAGATGCCAATAGCTTGTCTAATGTATCTGTTTTTGTATCAACTGGCCTGTAACTCATCACCTCACTACAATGGTAGGCATCTAGATACTTGGGTCTCTTTTTAACTCGGGTTGATTGCCTTGGATGAACTGTTGGTGATATGTTTATTTCCTCACCGGTAAGATTCTCACCAATACTTATTTCTTCTGTCATCACTTGCTCTTCAGTTGTCACTTCATCTCTTTCTTCTGGTATGCTGAATTCTCTATTGTTAATGTTATCAACATCAACATCTGTATTTTCTGACATTAGTTCTTTTCTTTCAATTATTTCCACTGTTTGTTTATGTTCAGAGTCAGTTATTTATTATTTATTTATTTATTGGTGTTTAAGGTCACATACTTATGCACAATGGCTAATCGTGACCGTGACAGTTTTATGGGTGGAGGAAGCCGGAGTACCCGGAGAGAACCACCGAGCAACGACGAGCAGCTGTCAGCTCTCCAACATCGTAACTCTGAACTCTGCACCGCAGCACAGGCAGGGTTAGATTGGTTGAAGACATGCGCACCATCGACGTGCAGTACGCCTCAGTACACAGCGTCATCGTGCCCCCATGTAGGCAATCGGGGTGAAGTGTCTTGCCCAAGGACACAACGCGGTTGCCGCAGGTGGGATTCGAACCGAGGACCTCTCGGCTTGCAGCCTGCACCTCTACCAACTGAGCCACCGCGCCCCCTCAGAGTCAGTTTTGCGGGCGTCCCCACTCATGCATGACCATATGACATACTCATCATCTGATTCTGAATCAACTGCGACATCGCTTTGTTTTCTATCATGTTCCTCTTCTACTGGTGGTTTCTCTTCAGTTTTTCTCAAAACATTCCTTGGTTTAGGAACAGGCTTATTGTCTGTTTCTTTAACTGAAATACGTGGTTTAGGGACTGGCTTAATCCCCAAAGCATCTAATGGTCTCCCTGGACCTATCAAGAGCAAATGATTTCTATGAAGTGTTCTTTCCTTCCCATTTGGCGATCTGATCTTAAATACTGGTATATCAATGTTGGGTTGTTCCATTACGACAGATTCACCCTCTTCATATTTGTCGGCAATCTTGTGTTTTCCTTCGTTAGCTAATATTTTTACTAATACTCTATCACCAATATCTATCCTTACTGCCTTTGCCTTTTTGTCATAATTTTTCTTCTGTTTTTCTTGTGCCTTGATCATGTGAGATTCCACAGTGTCTCTTGCATATTTCATTCTCTTCTTTATTTGTTGAATGTAATCATCAGTAGTTATGTCTACTCTTTCTTCTTGATCAGTTTCAAATTTAGCATCTACTGGTAATTTGGGCTTACGACCAAACATGAGTTCAAATGGAGAATATTTTGTACTTTCATGTTTGGTACAATTGTATGCATAAACCAGAGAAGCTATGTACTTTTTCCAATCTGGCTTCCTATCAGGTTCTAGAGTTCCAAGTAAGTTCAGAAGAGTCCGATTGAATCTTTCTGGGCTTCCGTTACCACTGGGATGGAATGGCGTTGTTAGGGATTTGTCCATTCCAAATAAATCACAAAGTTCCTTAATAACGAAAGATTCAAAATTTCTTCCCTGATCGGAATGGATTCTTGTTGGAATACCATAATGAAGAATGAAATTTTCATACAATGCTTCTGCTGTTGTTTTTGCAGTCTGATTCCTTGTAGGGATGGCTAGTGCTAGCTTTGTGAAGTGGTCTGTAATAATCAACACATTACCCACACCTTTACTTGGCTCGAGTGTTAAGAAATCCATGCAAACTAGTTCTAATGGGTGAGTGGTTTCTACATTAACCAGTGGAGCACGTGTATTGGTATCTGATTTTCTTCTGAGACATCGATCACACTTCTTTATCCAATAATCACAAGCTGTCGACATACCTGGCCAGAAAAATCTCTCTCTTAATAAAGATAATGACCTATCTCTACCTGGGTGCCCAATTTCATTATGTAGACCCAGTAATGCTGTCTTTCTGTATGTTGATGGTAACACTAATTGTAAAATCTTTTCATTATTATCTTCTACTTCCCTATATAGTGTGCCTCGAATGACTTTAAAATGGTTAAAATTGTTTTTCATGGTGTGATCATCTCTATCATAATATCCCCTGGGAAGCTGTTTATCCATTTTTGCTCTCAACCATTTTCCTATTGTGCTATCTTCTCTTTGATTTCTTCTAATTTCACGCAGTTCTATCTGGGCCAGTTGACCTGAAGATTCAGTCGCTTCAATAATATTGATAGAAGCTGAAGGTAAGACTTCTATATACTGGTTGACATGTGTACTACTACAAATTGCTTTAACTGTACTGTTGTCAATCTTCACCAGTTCTTTGTTGCAGTCAGCTAATCTGTGATATGGGTATCTCGACATGCCGTCTGCATCAGCATTTCGAAAAACCTGATCTGTAAAGTATGTCGAAATCATAGGCTGCTAAAGCCAATACCCATCTATGTCCAGTAGCATCCAGCTTTGCCGATGTAAGGACATAAGTCAATGGATTGTTGTCTGTCAATACAACAAAATGATTCTCAGTCAGATAATCACTGAACTTGTCTGTAATTGCCCACTTCAGACATAAAAATTCCAATTTAAAGGCTGGATAATTCTTCTCGGCCTTAGATAAGCTCCTACTTGCATAAGCAATGACTCTCTTCTTAGATTCCTGCTCTTGATACAGTACTGCCCCCAAGGCAACAGTACTGGCATCAATGTGAAGTTCAAAAGGTCGACTGAAGTCTGGGTATGCTAATATTGGTGGTCTAGTTAGAATTTCTTTGAGTTGGTTAAAAGTATCTTCTTCCACCTGTGTCCATATCCACTCTTTTTTCTGATGTTTCTTATTCTTTTTCTGTGTTATTGGTGGCAGAAGTTCATTTAATGGTCGTGCAACTTTAGAGAAATCTTTTATGAATCGTCTATAATACCCAGCAAAGGCTAAAAGGATCACAGTTCATCAGGACCTGATGGAACTGGCCAATCTTTTACCTTCTGTATTTTTTCCGGATCAGTTTCAATACCGTTCTCACTCACAATATGTCCAAGAAACTTTACTCGTTTCTTTAGGAAAAAACATTTCTCTGCTGCTAGCTTTAAATTGCACTCATGAAGTCTTGTCAATACCAGATCTATCCGCTCTAAATGTTGTTCCAAACTGTCAGAGAAAATAATGAGGTCATCCAGATATATGACACAGATTTTCATGTTCATATCTCCTAAGCATTCCTCCATGAGACGTTGATAGGTTGCGGGACTATTCGATAAACCATATGGCATCTTTTCAAACTCAAAAAATCCCAGTGGTCCCACTGTGAATGCTGTTCTTTCCTTATGGGTTTCCTCGAGCTCTACTTGAAGATAGCCACTCTTCATATCGATAGCACTGAAATACTTGCTATGAGTTAAACAGTCAAATACCTCTTCCACTCTAGGTAGTGCATAAGCATCTTTCACTGTACAGCTATTTAGCATCCGATAGTCGACACACATTCTTAATTTGCCATTCTTCTTTCATACAAGTACAATATCCGATGCCCATGGTGACTTGCTTTTTCAAATAATTCCAGCTGCCAGCAACTGTTCAAGGTGTTGTCTTACCTCATCAACCATCGCAGGTGGTATGCGTCTATACCTTTGTTTGAATGGAAGATCATTGATGAGGTCAATCCTGTGTTTAATTAGATCACATTTTCCAATGTCACTGTCATTCTTCGAAAAAATGTTCTCATGTTTCTTCAGAAGTGTCATCAAATTTGACTGTTGTGCTTCTGTAAGATCTGACTCAATGTGAACTTGCTTCAACACTTCCGATTCTATTTCTTTCTCAATTTTTTCAAATACAGAGTTATCTATGGTCACTGGTTGAACTTCACAAATAATTGCCTTGGGTGAAATGGCTATAGTCTGAGTCATAATATTGGAAATATTTACAAGAATGCTTCCATTTCTCTTGTAACTATATTTAATGACTGTTGGTGTGACGTCTATAAAATGTGGTAAAGTTGATTCCTCTGATTCTTGTAATATGGCACTTGTTTGATGATATTCTAACTCCTTATCACAATAACCCTTAATATTAACTGACTGATTTGGTCCTACTATAATTTGTATTGGCTCTGCTGATCTTACTATAGCAATTCTGTTTTTGTTTTTCTTAAGATCTCTTTCACGGAGTGATATACATCTGAAGGCCAAGTACCATGGTGTGTGGAGACTCGCTCTTTGTAAATAAGTGTCACCAAAAGTTTCCTTACAATCATGCAAGAGTTCATCTAGGATGTTAGTCCCTAAAAGTATAGGTGTTTGTGAACTGTAGTTGGTTTCTGTTGTTATTAAAAATAAACATTCCTTTTCCTGACATTTCGGTATACCGTTAGTTGATAATGTTGCAGTTAAGTATCCCAGATAAGGAAGCTCACTTCCATCTGCACATTCTATGCTCAGTATCTCTGTCAATGGTTGAATGGGTGTATTATTCATATATTGCTCATAAAATGGCTTCGCAATCATGCTAATACAACTTCCACTGTCAATTAAAGCTGTGGTTTGAACACCATTTATTTCTACTTCTGCTTCTGTAGAATTTCCAACTAATTTGGGGTTTTGATGTTTCCTTTGAAATTGAGTGCCACGGTTCAACCCCGCAACAGAGGCACATGCTAGTTTGGGCAGTCTTGGATTTTATGTTCCTCGCTGTCACAATTATAACATCTTGGTTTAAACATCCGTCCAGCTACTGGTCTCATAGGTGTATAATTACCACGACCCCTGACTCCATTTTGACTGTTACCTCTGGCCCCATTCCATCTTCTACGATAACTTCTCATGTAGCCTCTTGAATATCCTCTGTGATAATAAGGAGTGCTGCCACTCACTTCATCTTTCTTTGTGTCTTCTTTCTCTTTCTCTAGTCTATCTATTCTTTCACTCAATTTCAGCAATAAATCTTTTACTTGTCCGAGCTCACTTTTCTCTTCCATCTTTGATACTGCTTGGCACTTTGTCTTCGTCTCTTTTTCCATATCTTCTTCGAATTGATTTTCAATTTTTCTGATCTCCACTTTAAACTTATCATAATCTAGAACAGTGTCGAATTTGTAAGCTGCCATTTGTCGAATATGAGGTTTTAGTCCTTGGTACAAAACATTCCTCAAAATATCTTCTTGTGTTGGTGCCATTGCATTTAACGCCACAGCCTGAGCAAATATGTCCTCCACTCGTGCAGCATAACTCGAAATATTTTCATTGGAGCCTTGACTGCAGGCATAGTATTGACTCTCCAGTTTCAAGCATGGTGTATGTAGAATTAAATTTCTTCATGATATCGCCTAGCGTCGCTTTAACTCCCATTCTACGCAGAATATCACCAGCTTTTCCTTTACATGAGCGACGAAGTCCAGTCAATACTTGTTCCTCGGAATAATTTGCTGTGGCTACCAAACAATCAACCTCATACTTCCAAGTCAAATAATTGACTTCACCTTTATTTGGCTCTCCATAAAATAATGATATTTTTGGTACATTGCCTGTAAAAAGTTTGTGCCTATCCGCATCATCAATTGTCTTGTCCATTTCATGGACATATTGCTTCATATAAAGCTCCAATTGTTCTGGATTCTCACATTTGGGGGGAGGTATCTTCAACACCTTCATCATTTCTATCATTTTTAAGTCTTCATCGGTAATATTTTCTCTAGTGACCGACATCTTTTTGAGTTAATGTATTTTCTCTAAATGATAACAATTTGTTGCTTTCAACAAACAAATGACTGTTGAATATAATTAAGCAGACTGTACTGCGTATTCAACAGAAGTATTCAAGACCATTATAACAGGTCCAAAATAGTCATCTAAATTATTTTCAATTCGGCAAATTGCACTTGCCTAATTACAAGAATCTTATTTGCTTCAATTTATAATAAAAAAATCTCTTCACTTAATTTATGTACCTAGAGTACATAAGCATAAGTGCTATAGGTATAGAATATACCAAAAGTCCCTTTAAATAGCACTAATTCATAATATGGGTCACTCTAATTTTTTTTTAGTGTGTGTGGGGGGGGGGGGAAGTGGTGGTATACTGTGATTCCAAATAAATATAAAGTTCAATGCAAAAAACAGCAAACAGAATTTGTATTCTGTTTAGGTGTTTCTATTGCAGTGTACAAAATTTGCAATGTTTTGGGTTAATACTTGAGTTTCGGTGTTTAGAGTTAACTCAAGAGTTGTGGTGCTTTAGGTTTAATGAAATTCAAATTTCACTTAAAAGTGTTTGGAAGATCCCAGTTCAGCCAAGTAGTGTAAAGGGTTAAGAAAACCATTTTTACTTTGTTGAAATATGGTATTGTAGCATGAGTTAACACAATTCAAGTTTCACTTCACAGTGTCTGATTCAAGACATATTTCAATTTGTGTTGAAGTTGAGTTGGGTTGAAGGGTTAACACTGAAATTAGACATTTTCGGTATTTAGGGTTAATACTGATACCAGTACAACAGATTTCAGTATAAGGGGTTAATATGAATAATAAATTCTGTTTTCAGCATTCATCCCTCAATCACCTGAAAAGTAATATTTCATACCTCTACAAAAAAATAAATTCAATCGAGGACAATGATTCAACAATAATAAATAATTTTCAGGACAAATTGTTATTGAATATCAAGTGACCTCTTTTTCTTGAAACTGTGAACCTATCACTGAAAACAACCTACAAGTCTTAAAACGAAAAAGAAAAAAACAACAGCTGCAGGAGTCTTCAATGGCATGACTTATTAATTACATTATTACTAATCTCTTCTAAAATGAAAAAAAATATCAAAGTGTGATTTTTTTCTCAACCGGTAAACTCAAAAACAATTTGGAATCTTCAGGTCTAGAAATGAAACCAAGAAATGTTTATAAACAGAGGCAGTTGACTTTTCCTGCACAAATAATAATTTATGAAAATATGTAACCCAGTTGATGTAACAGCCAATGAAAATTCGGAATAGCCAGTGACACCTACAAGTGTCAGAGTTCTAAACATCGAAGCAGCAAATCAAAATCAAGAACAATGTAAACGGGTGATGACATCAAAATCTACAGCCAATGAAAAGCTACTACTGATTCCCTCAATGAAATACTATAGTTAACATTGTAGTAACAGCCGTTTCAGCTGCGTTCCCAAAACACAATGACGGCGAAATTCAAAATACAACCTAAACAATTGGCGTGTGTTTCACATGCTAATTAACCCTTCACCAGTGTCCCTTCACCAAAAAGTTACATTTGAAATTATAAAGTGAATTTCATTCTTACCAGTACATGTTTACTGAAATAACTTTGGCCACTTTATTGGTGCTAAATTCAAATGTTCAATTTAACAGACTGCCACTTTGTTGATGCTAAATTCAAATGTTCAATTTAACGCTTTTTTCTTGTTTTGTGTATAAGAATGTTATATTTAATACCGCTTATGTTTGTAAAGTTATCACAGTTCCATGGAAATGCTTCAAACCAAACCAAATTTTTCTGCAGTTGAAAATCAATTTAAATGTTTATCAGATTTAGTTATATATCAGCAGCGTACAAAATATATATATCTCAAAGATAATGTGGCCAAAGCAATATATGTACTACATAACTCACCATAGCTATCACACTTCACTGATCCACAATGTATTGTTGTTTACAAAAATACCAGTCACATGATCTCACATTAAGGCGAATAAACAAATATCAGGTAGAATGTCACTAAATTAAACAGTTCTTTCTGCAGTGTTGAAGTGAAGACGATGTCATGCCAGCATTCATCGAACATCCATGGGTTACGAAACCAATTCTTGCTAGCTCAGTCGGTAGAGCACGAGACTCTTAATCTCGGGGTCGTGGGTTCGAGCCCCACGTTGGGCGCTAGTGAAACAGGCCATACTTAGGGCATCCAATCAATAATGTCCAGACGGACTGTACCACAACTAACTCAGTGAGTAAGAATTACCATTTATTTCATCACATCAAAAGTATCATTGTCAGGATATCTGAAATTACATAATAATATATATTTATACAACTTGATATACAATTGACACACTATCAGCTGTTCAAAAATAAAAACATTATGATAATATTAAAACATTCCTTATAATACTGAATACCAATATTTACACATCCAGTACATCACATTACACAATAATATAACATAGTATGTTATATTCACTAAACATATAATAATATACTGTAAGCCAATAGTACACTATTTACTAGGTAGCAGTTATCTCAAAAAAATATATTTTTATTTTACTTAGTGCTGGAAATCAGTTACCCATCATCACCCTACCAACAAGCCACAAGCAAGGCAAGAACCTGGGTTAATGCCAGATACAAGCCAGACTTGAAGCTGATTGGCAGCGGTAACAGACATTAAGATATTTTACTTATCAACAATATATTCAGCTTTACCACCCCCTCAGTTAAAAGTTCACTACGCATAGCAGTATATTTAAAATTATACTATTTACATATTACCATTTGTCCCTTACATATTCATAACTTACTGAACTTACAATAAAACAATTCTTATCAGATTGTGGATCCAATTTCCCCTCTCAAAATTCCATCACACCATTTCACTCCTCTCATACCATCATCACTTCTACCACTGTGCAGTGCAGGTTAGCTGTAAAATATAACCCGTAACCATTCATGCAAATTGCTAAATAACATGTAAATAGAGAATCTGAACCAATAAATCGAAGAGCCGGAAGATCGAAAATAGGATACAAATGCGAACAAATGTAGATGAATGAAACGAACTGACTTACTTCACCTCTAACAACCAAAATAACTTAAATTGAAATGAATAGAAACACACCTGAATAAATACTAACCAAATCAAATTCCCGATGACACACCAAGTTATTGACACTATAAAATATTTGTAAGAAATTTCAAAACAACTGTCAATCTACAAATCACCAACGAATCTGTCAATGTTTTCCTCACGTGACCTGAAAAACCGCGAAAATGTTTCACCATTCAAATCTACAAAAGAAAACTACGATTGTCCATAAGAACAACCTGTAAACACCACTATTTTCCTAATGATCTCTATAAGTTACCACCTGATGGACCTGGTAATATAAGAAAACTAAAATATTGAGACTAATTAAAAACGATAGCTAAAATCACATCTGCTACATATGGACAAAAACACAAGCAATGTTTCAACCAATGGACCACCGAGTTTAACACGGAGATCCATTGACTAGAACTTTGCTTGTGCTTGTTATGCTTTGCAACAAATTTGCAATTATTATTTGGGTGGAATCTCCACTGTACGGGTGATTTGGTGTTAATACATTCTCCACGTACTGTACTTGGAAATTTCATGCCTTATGGTAATAGTTTTCGAGGCATTTTATTTGTACCTGCGGCCGTTTGAAACAGACATCAGTGATTTTGTAACCACATTTCATGGGATTGAATTTTAAAACTTATTTATTCACTCCAGAACATTAAGCCGTCAGTATGCTGTGATGTAATTCGCATTTTCAGAGGGTTTAACCCTTTACCCAACGTAACGGCAAAAACCGGCCAGCGCTATTCTCAAACATCGCCAATTAATTTTCATTATATTTTCATGTTTTGTCTCAAAAACATAGGTTATGACACCTCTTTGGAACAAGCTCGTTCCAATGAGGGGTCATAACCTATGATTTTGAGACAAAAAATGAAAAAAATTAGTTATTCAAGAATTTTGTTTGCAAGTGTCGTCTGCTTTTCTTGTCAGGTAGAGGGTTAAATATCCTTTTTCAATTGCACAGGAGCGTCGCGAAAATTACACATTCGGATGGGGGGGGGGGGGGGGGGGGGATAAACCCGACTTTCCCCGACTGTGATGGCTCAAGTCCCGACCGACTGATATTCCAACTGCAACATCCATGCATGCCTTCGCCAAAGGCAAGCCTTGATAACGTAGTTGGAATATTATAGTTGGTCAGTATTGTAGATAAAAACAAACACACAAGACTTCTTGGAAATTTTTCAGTGAATAAATAAAATATACATTTAATAGTCGTGACGCAACATCTTGTGTAATTAGCACGTAATGTATCGGTTCTACAAAGAGGTCAAGTTGGGTCCACAACAGCCAGGATCGGGTAATACGGTGGTGCGATGTATCGAATAGCTGTTTTGGGTTCCGGGATATTTATATCATTATATAAACTGGATATTTATAATGGAAAGTCCTGTTTTCCAGTCAAACCTCCAACAATAGCATTCTGCATGTATAACCACAGCTGATATGTGAAACTTCCGAGCTCAAGGCCAATCACTGAAGAAAATCATGAAATTAAAACATGATGTGGAGGTACCCATCAGGAACCTATATACCAAAAAAATATTTCAATATTTCCATCCATAACTGCAAAACGTGTGGAAAACCCTGTTTTCACTATCAATTACCAAGTTCAAGGGCAATAACTCTGTAGCTGCGCGAAAAACTGAGTGAAGGGAGCAAAAACAGAACTCCATCTGTAATTTGCCACAGGAACGGAAAACCTGTTATAACTGTCGAATTTCCACGTTCATGAGCCATACCTCTGTAATAGGCCAACAGAGTGAAATGAAATTGAAACTTGATCTGTAACCCATCAGGAAGCTACATACAAAAACCTCATTTCAATATTGCCATCCAAGCGGCTGTAAAAAGTGCGGAAAACCTGTTTTAACTGTTGAATTCCAAACTGCTAGGGCAATAACTTTGTAAAAAACCAACTGAGCGGAAAGAAATTGAAACCTGACCTGTAAGTACCTATCTGGAAGCTACATACAAAAATCATTTCAATATTTCCATCGAAAGCTGAAAAAAGAACGGAAAAACTGTTTTAACTGTCAAATTCCTAAGTTCAAGGGCAATAACTCTGTAATAAACCAACTGGGCGGAATGGAATTGAACCCTCATCTGTAAGTACCCACTAGGAAGCTACATACAAAAAATCATTTCAATATTTCTATGGACAGCTGAAAAAGTGTGGAAAACCTGTTTGAACTGTCCATTTCCTAAGTTCAAGGGCAATAACTCTGAGAAAAAACGACTGAGCGGAATGGAATTGAAACTTGATCTGTAAGTACCCACCAGGAAGCTACATCATTTCAATATTTCTACCGGTAGCTGGAAAAAGTGCGGAAAACCTGTTTCAACTGTCGAATGCCTAAGTTCAAGGACAATAACTCTTAACAAACCAACTGAGCGGAATGGAATTGAAACTTGATTTGTAATTAACCCAGGAAGCTCCGTACAAAACATATTAATATTTCGATCAATAGCGGAGTGGGGAGGGGGGGGGGGGGCGTACATTGTTTTTGAGAACACAAGTTAGGGGTGGGTGGGTATGTCTGCGGCTCTGAAAACACGTTTTTCCATGCCTTGAAATCTTTTTCCTCTTATCTTTCATAAATAAGTGATGCAAATTGATCAGGGAAGCTTGTGTAGTCTTTTTGCCACCACTCCATCTCCTCTGGATTAACAGGGGGTGGTTAGTAGTACAGGATAGGGGTTAGGAGCTTGGGTATGTGGACAGACGTTCACCGTTCCCCATCACACCATCAGTGGTTCACGATTTTGAAAAAAACGTTTACACGAATTATCATTTATGTAATCTAACATAATGTAACCAAACCAGATCTGACAATAAAAGGACTCTTCTCACCATGAATAGTCGATGATGACATACAGTGGCATAACGCCATTCCCAATGCAACTGACCACTTTCGCTGACTCGCATTAGGTAGTTATGAATTTCAGTCACACATATGTGTGAGCAAAATGCAGGGTTGTTATTGGTCATTCAAGCCTTAGGCTTAGTGGGTAGCCTTCAAACCAATTTCCTTCAATTTGTGATATTCTGTCAGAAAAGGCTGAACCATCAAAAGGTCTGGACAAAATAAGTTAATGACAGAGGGTTTTTTGACAGTGGAAACTCTCGATCTTATTGATGGAGAGTTTCTTAACAGGGAAACTGATTCCCTATTAACAAACTGTTTATACAATGGTATATATATTTTGTTAACAGGGAATCAGTTCAATTAATATGACTTTCAGCCAAATACCCCTGGACCAACGTGTATAGCACATGCTGAGGTAGATACTGGACGTCTGGAGAGAAACCTGACCTATGAGATCTGCAAACTTTGCAACCTGGTTGGGTTATTATCTTATAACAGAAATAAAATTAACCTCTTTTATAATAAACTATAACAATCTGCTGTAAGAAAGAATAAAATTAAATCATAGAATAATGTGGGTTGGGATCATCTGAGTCAGAAAGGATACGCATGTGTATTATGTTTCAGTAAGATCAAGCTGAATGTTGCAGAAAACTACTAGGAAAGTGACTGTCCTGTCACTGGTCCTGTTACAGATTCTGAGCAAATAGGTTTCGAGCCACTGAGTTGAATGAACAGTCTACGATATATTGTAGGATAACACTGCCATCCATTGTGTAAAAGGTAATATTATATAAATCACAGGTGTTTCACTCGACACATCAAAACTCAAAAATTTCCATAATGCATCCTGGCCAAATTTGGAGAGATATGGTAGACCTTTTTAACTCACGTGATCACCATTTGCGGAGATGAAACAACTTTGTTGAATTATTGATAGCATATGCCTTAGACTGTGAAGCCAGAATGACTACGTTTGAGACTCAGGGTGATTCTTTGGCAACGTGTTTGACACAAAACAGACAAATCGGAAATCCATCCCCCATTAGCTCTGCGCTGTTTTACACTGGCCGATATGAGTAGTGCTTCACTTGGTCACGCAGTAAGAGAGAATCCCAACCGCGTGACTCATTTACTACTGAGGGGAAAACACTGGTAACGTGTGTGCCTTAAAATATCATTTTATACCACACAAATTACCCACGGTTTTTCCCCTGGATAGTAGTAAATGGGCCACATGGTTGGAATTCTCTCTGACCGTCTGACCAAAGCTTACTAACCTTTCCATCAAATGAAGCACATGTCGGCCAAGGTGCAACAGCGCAGATTTTATGCGGGATGAATTTCCGTTACCAAAGAATCGCTCCTTCATCACATTGACTATTGGCAGCTTCAATACAACATTGAGCTAACTGCCTCTACAAATTCTGCGCTTGATAATGCTTGATAAATTCAGATTAGACTGATGAAACTAAAATCGAGTGTAGAAATAGATAGAAACAGAAAGAAATCACTAGAAATAGCAGCAAATACAGTGGTGAAACCAGATAAAACATCAAAATTTTTCAACATATTTCACACCTGTTCCTGCTACACCCGTCTTAATAGGCCTACTGTTCGGGTAGAATGCCAGTTTATGCTATATACTTTCCTGATCCCTGTATACACTGGTTGCCAATGTTTGTAAGAAAGTTTGAATATATTCATAAACTTGCCTAGCAATGGGACCAAATACCAGTTTCAAACACTGGAGAATTCTGCTTTCTCTCCATTGGCTGATTGATGGTAGATTAAATGTCAGGAATGATTACTGGAACAATACAAATCATGTTTCAGCAAAAATGCCTGTTGAAATTGCCAATCAATGCAGTTTATGTGAGATTTACTCTAATTAATTTGGGGGGTGGGGGGGGGGGGGGGGGGGGTTGGGTACCAAATTTCAAAATGTAAAACTTTTTTTTTTAAAGGGTGGGCAGGTTCCCAAAAGTCGAAAAAATTGTTTTTGCGCCTTGTGTTCGAAATGTTTCTCCTGCCCGAACACCCCCCCCCCCCCATCACCCCCTCTCCCGCCTCCGCATTATTGATGTTGTTACGTCACTTCAAAGTTTAGACTATTTTGGTCATATTTCATTAAAAACGAGTGACGGTGTAAGTCTCCGAAGACGTGTACACCACTCTTGGTTGAATTGTGTGAAATCGCGACACGTGAAATGTGAAGAGTGTATTAGATAAGCATAAAAGACCAAAATAAGCCACTAACATGTTTTTAGGGCGTTTAAAGTCGCCCCATGCAGAATAAAGTAGGGACGATTCGGCCATTCTGTTCCCACGCCATTCCACGGAGCTCCCACTCAGTCCGAGACTCGAAAATGCGATGAGAATCTTGGACAGGCCTCGAAGTATAGGAGGGTCCAGACAACCCCATTACACGGAGCCATGCCGGAGCAGCTAGAGTTAAATTCCCATAGAAACCGGAGCTTTGCCGGAGCAACTTTTTTCGGTGCAAAACTTCGGCTCCATTCAACTAGATCCGGCAAGTGGTGTACGTACTGTATATATAGTATGCTGTGGTATATATACATATGCACGGGTACGACATGTGTTGTTATGTATGTGCATGGCTTCCGGTATATAGTATGAGTATGTTGTGGAATATTGATGGGGAAGGTAAGTTTTCTTGAAAGCTTTACCCCGCGAAACGGTTGACGTTACTTATGACGCCGTGATGTCAAGATGCGCACGCGACATCATAGAAACGTTGGCCGCTGTCGTTGTTCGCTGTACAAGCCGACATTACGTTATTCAGGTCAGTGTGTCGGGCTTCTCGTACTGGACCGACATGGCAGTACTGTATGGGCGTTATATACCCCGTAGGTTCCCTTTCAGTCCTTGGTATTACTAATCCATCTAATGCGTTATACTACCCTCTGGCTGGTATAGGTTGTACGTAATGCTATCCCCGTCGAATCGAACATTCCTTCCAAGTACTTCCTTTTACAGGTACAGGCCTTTGGGCCCCATAGTTGCCACTTGTCGTCATAGAAACAAAGATGTTGGCCTCCATCATACAAAATGGATGATGTAAACTCGTGTTACCCCAACAGCACGCGCTGCGCATTCGCATTAACATCATGCATCACCACGGTAATGACGTCACATTGCCTGCCAAGTGGGATATCATAACAACCAGCATGACGTCATTCGGCATGTGATTATAACGTCAATTTCAAGGCCATCGACTAGATCATCAAAAAAGGATTATTCCTGCCTGTTATACAACTCTCCTTTTTCTGATTCCGGAAAATAGTTGACGGTTGTTTTATTATATTTAAGCCTTTGATACTTTTGTAAGGGTTATTACGTACGAAATCAAACAGCACGTTGATACTTTGTGGTCATTTGTTTTGTTATTATTTTTCGATTTTTTAAAGTTTTAACTTCAAATTCCTATTTTCCCCCGAATAGTGCTCAGTGATAACCGTTGAGCCAAATGTTATCGCAGCCTAAAATACTAATATAATCGTTCTGTCAAGACTTCTTAACTGGTTGAGTGCTAGAAGCCACTATCAGGGCTTTCAAAAAATGAGGATCCCAGAACAAAAGCCAACACCCTCCTTGCAGACATTTCACATTCATTCACACACAAATAATATTTTGTTTATATAAATTTGTTTTATTACAAATTATTGGAGAGTGCCTGTGGGCACTCTCCAATAATTTGTAATAAAATAAGTTTTGAATAACAAATTCAGACCACCAAAAATAATCTAGCCCTCAACCAGTTAATCACTAAATGTGAAAAGTATCTTGTTATTGTACTTTCCGACGTTTGACGTCGAATTTTGAAAAACGTTGAAGAAACTGAATTCCCAGTGACGTTTGAACGTCAGGATAATTAACGTCTCAAAGGGTTAAGAGCAGTTGTCAAAGGTTTGTCATTGCATTGTAATGAGTAAAAGCAAACTAATGGACATTTAGCAATACTTTGGTGACAGCTAATGTAGTAAGGTTATCTATCACCAAAGAGATAGATAACTTTACTACATTATCTATCACCAAATAGATTTATGTACCATTTACCCCAAAAGCGCATTAGAAAACGGCAATATCAGGAGCGATAAAACGTCGGCAATAAACGATCTTGTATCATTATTGCAGCAACAATACAAGTCACTTGACGTCGTCGATCCAATACATAAACACTTCACCATGCAAAACATCAACGTAAAACACCAAAGCAAAGCCAAAGAGAAGACAAATCGTAATATAACTAAAAGTAACGGCACAAATATTACGAACTGTTTGTCAATCTCGTTGAGGTTTGCACTCTTCTAAAAATTACGAATGAAAGGACGTCATGTATTTAAAGAGATTCTTGCGCACTACAAATACAACAATAATTCCCTAGTTTTCGCACACCACCCACCTATCCCACGGTGATCTCATGAAATGAATTGAATTTGATTATATCATTGCCCGACGAAAAAAGCATACTTGGTCTGAGCTGCATTATTTTTTATCATCATGTGCATTTTCATCCATGTTGAAGGAATTTCCCCCACGAGCCGTTGGGTTGAGAGAATTAAAAATGGAGTCTCATTACTTTGACCAGTTGAGTGTGGCTTTTTGTTTTTTAACACTTTTTGAAAAAACATGATTATGTGTTTTGTTGACTGAAGGGTAGATAAACGTATGATTTGCTCATTGTGCTTGTATATAATCTTTTATCGCGACTCAGCTTGTTTTGTGGGAGGTATAGCTACTCGTCGAGCAAGCGCGACTCGTAGCTGTACATCTCAAAAAGGACGAGTCTCGTCGCGGTAAGATTCTGTACAAGCACAATGTGCACATAACGAATTATGTCTGTGTATTTCCACAATCATAATCATTAGAGCTGAGACGGTTAAGGGTTTTGTTGATCGATTAATGACATGGATTAGCCTTGGTTAACAGATTAATCACTTGTTTTAGTAGGTAGATGAATTACTGCCGTACCGTTGATGCTTTATAGCATTAACCCTTTACCCTAAGTTACGGACAAAACCGGCAAGCGTTCTATATAAAAATCTATTATGTTTTCAATTTTTGTCTAAAAAACATAGCTTATGACTCCTCTTTGGATCGGGCTCGTTGAGCTCGTTCCAATGAGGGGGGTCATAAGCTATGTTTTTTAGACAAAAATTGAAATTTAAGAATTTATTTTGCAAGTATCGTCTGCTGTCCGGAACGGGCAAAGAGTTAAGAATGACCTTTTCCAGCTACTGATACAGTACAATGATTATGCAAGAGAACAAGTATGTCTGCACATAACTTGCAAGCTTTAATCTGTCTCATAATAATTGATCCAAGTCAGTGTTACAATGTTTGCCTGTCTTAGAGGAAGTTTGTTCCTTTGTTAATCCATATAATACAGTAGTTTAAGACAACGGTTAATCGATCAATTACTTTTTTGGATCGATCAAGACGTTGACCATTGGTTAATCGATTAACCGGTTAACCGTTTCAGCTATAATAATCATTACTAAAAACCAAAACAATACTTTTAAATGAACGGCTTTAATCGCTGCTTTCAGCGCCATATATGTCATGGCTATTTCGCAAGAGAATTCAATTTGAAGTAAAAGTCCACCCATCATGCCAACCCCAAGAACAAGACCGATGGCAAACAGTTCGTTCTTAAAACGTTCAGAGGTGAGTCAAAACTGATATCTCCAAACTATCAGACCCCAACAAGGACTGCGGGGCGACCTTGACTGTATGAGAAGGGTGGGACTGAGGATAATACTACTTTTGCGATCACATGCAGTACTGTATCTATAGTAAATTGTTACAGTGAATTGCTGATTACGAATAGATATCCAAGACGTAATGACCAGGAGCCGCGATCCGATTTTGTGTAGACTTTTTTGTCAAGGAGAACAAAAAAGCAACAAAAAGTCCCCACAAATTGGCACAGAAGCTGTTATACACGACCAATAATGTGCGTGAGTGAGGTGGAGGTGAGGGGGTTAATGAATTCCAAGCACAAATAAAATTTACAGCCATTTTTGATCACTTCACCGCCGTCTGATATCAGTTTATAACTGGTGTGCAAAGAATCTTATAAATTTAGTTTTACAAATAAAAAGTCAATGGCAGCGTTAACATGGATTCAATGTGTATTTTTAGTTGATTTCATTATCCACCCATTAGAAAACACCATACAATCAGTTGTTCTATGTCTCTGACATTAACTATTGAGATGCACTATTATTTTTTCACATCGAAGTAATTCGGTTTTTTTGGCATTTAAAAATTTATCTTGTTTCTAATCTCTGTCATGACCTCGCGTGAGCATTAGTGTTGAACGCGAGTGTGATGAATGTAAACGATTTTAATAAGTCAGATCGCTGAGATCACAATAGAAATTTACGACCACAGGAAACCTTTTGTCAATTGCTAAAAGCAGTTTTGTTCCTTTACGCATTATCACAGGGCGAATACACTGTGCATTAGATTAATGAAATCTGGAGCGACGGAAGATACAGAGGCGACGGAGCCAGGGGGCACGTGCCCCTCCACTTTTTTCCACAGACATGATTCGCAGTTACACAATGAGTTAAAATGGCGCATTCAAACGTGTCAATATACAAGCATTCCTGTAACATTATTAGCAAATCCAGACAATATTCAGCCAAAGAATTCCTCTTTCGGTCGCTTCGGTTCGTTTCTTCTACTTCAACTATCTCCCAACCCGAAGGCTAGCCTTCGGGTTGGAAGATGGTTGATGTAGAAGAACCGGAGATGACAGTAACCATACAGCGGCATATTTATCATTTTTTTATTAGGGTTTAGCTACACATTAACAGCCAGGGTCATATCATGGCGGTGACAGTTTTACGGGTGGAGGAAGCCGGAGTACCCGGAGAGAACCACCGAGCAACGACGAGCAGCTGTCAGCTCTCCAACATCGTAACTCTGAACTCTGCACCGCGGCACAAGTAAGGTTAGATTGGTTGAAGACATGCGCACCATCGACGTGCAGTACGCCTTAGTACACGGCGTCATCGTGCCCCCATGTTGGCAAGCGGGCTTAAGTGCCTTGCCCACGGACACAACGCGAGAGCACGAATCAGTCGCTGAAATGGTCACCAATCCAACTACTAACCGCGCTCGACGTTGCTTAACTTCGGTGATCTGACGAGAATCGGTTACCGCGACCCCTGCATATTTATCTAAACGAGAAACTATAGCAACTCATGGTACATTTACAGATATACGATTGTAACCTTTCTCACACTGGGTCGAAACAGGGTAGCACTGTAAATTTGTGCCCCACCACTTTTATCGAGCTTCCGTCGCCCCTGGGAAGATATAAGAAAAAGCAACGAAGGTACGAGATTACATCTTAGACGTTCAAAAATGAATATATTACCGGAAGCTCATGCTCCTCTGAGATCAATCTGAGCCCTTTAAGAAGCCGAGATATAAGAGAGAGCAACAAAGGTACGAGATTATATCTTAGATATTCAAAAATGAACATATTACCGGTAGCTCATGCCCCTCTGAGATCAAGCCCTTTAAGAGGCCGAATATCTGCCCTGATCCCACTCCGAAGTGTGCAATAAAATTACGAATTGGTTTAAACAATATTTTATTCTTTAAAAATGTCATATATAACAAAATGTTTACAAACAGTAAAGAAGTAGGATGAAAATTACGAAGTGAACTGATATGGATTATCCTGACCTTTACCCACTATCTAATCCAGTCAGTATTAACATTCAAATGTCCTGCACGATGTGACCCTGGCTGCTGAACGTGTTCTTAACTCCTAACAAAACAATAAAGCATCCAAATACACGTACATATATAGACAGAACGTGATGTTTATTACACATCCCATGCATTAAAATTCATTTAAAAAACTGTTTGTTTGAAGCTGTACTGATCAAATGGATCATTAAAAAATCAAAACAACCTTTTGGGAACCAGTCTAAATTTCATTCGTTATCTTTTCTATTGGACATGTTTGTTGAAATTCATATCGCTGTTTCTCTTCGGCTGGTGTCCATTCACGCCTAACCATGTGGTGGCTATTACTATCACCAGAGCGTGTACAGACCATGATAAACTTTCCAAACAAGACAAATTTACTGTTATTAGATTGCTGCATTCATAATCTACTATTCTCATTTTGTCCAATGTAATTTTAATTGTTTCAAACTTGGCATATTTTTTCATTCATCGTGTGACAGCAAGCCTCTCTCATATAAGTTGTTAACAAGTTGACTTTATTCATTGCTTCCCTCCATTATTTATTTGAGGTCTATTCAATAAGTTAATCAGGCATCTGATTAAGACGCTGTGAAAGCTTACTTTAATCTTAAAATCCTGTAAACCTGTTATAACATGACTCATTTATTGTATTGTATATATAACCTTGAGCACAAGTAAGAATTCAGTTATAGTTTGGATTTCCAAACGTTACTCTGCTTCATTTTACTGGGAAATCCCACGAGCTATTATTTCGGTGATATTGTTCGGATATCCAACAAGACCAGTTGTTAAATGTTTGTCGCTGTTAGACATTTGGAATACCAGATTCAATATTAAATTGTTATCTTTAATTCGTCTCCGAGTCATCAGTTGAACTCCAGAGTTACACAACAGACACCGACAGTTATTCCCCACGGTTATATTTGGTGAGAGAATCCGCGGCTGGACATCTTTTTAGCTTGTCCAAACGACCCAGGTACCACGTTCCAATTGTTAGTATAAAGATGGTCAACAAACTGTCAGACAATATACAGGCAATCCTTGATAATCTTCATCTGGATAAAATGAAGATGCAATGGACTCTCCAGACTGGTGAGAAGTCCACCACGTTGATTTTGTCATGGAAAAAAAAACAACCAATGCAAAAATCCACTGCAAATAAACTACGGGATGAGCGGCGCATGACGGACTACAACAAAAGGAAAAACATCGAGAAGCAAAAACAACAGACTTACCAGCATCAGAACAGTCTGTTTCCACCAAGCTCCAACAAATCGCCAGAAGTTAGTGTATGTTCTTCAAGTGCTTTTACGAGAATAGACAAACACATCCACAAGGACTCAGTGAGTACTCAAACTTATTATAACCCCCAATTAAAAGTCGACGTCAGTGTCAACGCAGTACCATCTTCCACCGACACGCCTGTTCAATGTTCCCCTCAGACGAAGAGCGTATCAATTCAGACGCCGCGGGAAGAGTGTTCAGCTCTATCCGTCCACAACCGTCCGAAAAACACTGTCCAGCCAAAAAGAGTAACTGAGACTGTGATCAGATATTGTAGGTCCGTGCAATTTGGCCTTCAGTATCTGATTAAATGGAGAGACCATCCAGATGCTGATAACTCATGGGTTAAAGACTGTGAGTTGGACGAAGCAGCTCGAGAGTACATCCGGGACAATCAGAGTAGAAGCCCGGGCCTTCGTCCAACTTTATCAAGACCGGGAACTCCTGAACACAAGAGACACCGGCGGTACAAGCGACCATAATTTTTTTTGTATTTCGGAATTTTGGGACATTACGATTTTGGTTTAAATGTGTTGCTACAGGTCGCATCAATTGGAGCGGCAGAGATTATATCACCAGAGCGTGTACAGACCATGATAAACTTTCGAAACAAAAAGACAAATTTACTGTTATTAGATTGCTGCATTCATAATCTACTATTCTCATTTTGTCCAATGTAATTTTAATTGTTTCAAACTTGGCATATTTTTTCATTCATCGTGTGACAGCAAGCCTCTCTCATATAAGTTGTTAACAAGTTGACTTTATTCATTGCTTCCCTCCTTTGTTTATTTGAGGTCTATTCAGTAAGTTAATCAGGCATCTGATTAAGACGCTGTGAAAGCTTACTTTAATCTTAAAATCCTGTAAACCTGTTATAATAATAACTCTTTGGCCAGCCGCTGATTTGTCGCGGTCCTCATAAGAGAAGGCCATCATTCCCCCTGCACCCCACCCCCTCTTCCCCTCCTCTCCTCCCAGCATTCAGATATAAACTGCTTAATAGTGTCCCTCACTTCCTCTTTTTCAATTTCTTCAATAAGCATTCCTACCCTCTCCCTCGTGTCCCCCTTCAGCCATCTATCCTTTGTTTCTTCACCCCACTTCTGCATTATTCTTCCAGTAAATTTTATTCTATGAGGTATATACTGTGGGCATTCCAAGAGAAAATGTTCCAGGGTCTCCACTACTCCAGAGTGGCACATTTGGCATCCCTTTTCCCCATCTCTCCCAATTTTTCCCCGAAGCTCCAGTGATCTTGATCTCAGTTTGAACAGCAGTGACCCTCCAAAGGTGCCATCTAGGTACTTCTCAAAAGCTGGCTTTTCTTTATATTGTAACCCCTGCAGTGATCTTTTCACGCTAACCCCTGCTCGCCAGTTTCGATTGCAGTCTTCCATGACTCTCTCTTTGACAAACCTTTTGCCTTCTTTCATTCCTACTTCTATGTTTCTGACCTCTATAGAGTAATTGTCCATTAGTTCCCTCACATGTTTTGACCACCCCGTTTCTATATTAGAATTCCAAATGGTATCGAGCATCAATTTGCACCACCGGTTGTCAGGCAGGTTTCTCAAGTAGTTAAAGTAACACAGTTTTCCCAAATCTACCCTGTCCTTGATTTTCATCCACCCAAGCTCCCCCCTTACTGCTTCCAAAGCTGCAGCATTACTCGACCCTGTTATCCATCTGCCGGCCTCATTTTGAGTATTTTCCAACTTCTTAATAACGGTTTGGTTTAATGGAATCACGTCCGTGCCATACGTTATACTTGGTAAACCCACCCTCTCCCACATTGTTTTCCCCACAAAGACCTTGTTGAAACTATTTTTCCCTAAAAGTTTTAGTTGGTTCAGAATTCTTTTCCCCTTCAGAATCAGTTTGGCTGAGTAATTTCTGTACACCCCTCTTCCCGTTATATTTATGCTTACCCCTAGATACTCATACTCTCCCGTTTCTCCTACAGTGATTTGTTTGCTTTCCCCTTCGGGGATTGAGAACTCCCCCACTCTCCATCTCTTCGTCATATCTACCTTGCGTCCAACGGGTATTACCTTGCTTTTATTTTCATTTAGTTCGAGCCGCCAAGTGTTCCCATATCTACCAACAATTTCCAGCAGTTTCTCTAGCCCCTGTTCAGTTCTAGACATTAACACCATGTCGTCCGCAAAGAATAAGCCTGGTATCTTTATGTCTCCAACATTTACCCCCTCCGCACTCTGAATTAGTTCGTCCCCTAAATCTTTAACATACAATGCAAACAAAATCGGTGAAAAGATACACCCCTGCTTGAGGCCTATATCCATAGGGACTCGTTTTGTAGTGATACTCCCTAGACTGAGTTGGCTTTGCACATCTGTATACAGTGCTTTCATGATTCCCACAAAGTCACCCCCCAGTCCGATGCCCTCGAGCTTTCGCCACATACCTTCCCTCCACACACTTATTGTATTGTATATATAACCTTGAGCACAAGCCAGAGAGGGCTGCCTTCACCGACTCAGCTTAAGATTAAACCTTAAGATTGAACAAGATGGGCTACTTTTATCTTTACAGTTTACATACTTTAATGAAAACTAATTCTACCTTCTTCTTTTAAGCAGGTACACAGAAGATGCTTTTTGACCAGCACCCCAATAATCGCTACAGACAGTCTAACCGTTATGGAAACAGTCACCCCCACGGTTCCTGAACATCCTCCGCTCCATCCCTAAAGGTGGTCGACCACTTTAAGGGAGGCGAGCGTTGGTCCTGCGTCCCGCCTCTGTCCCTTTTTGTAAGCGCATTGCGCATCTTTTTGTCCCAACCCAACAGGATTATAATGCAGGCCTGCCCCCGAACCAGGGAAGTTCGGGTCTTCTTCTTCTTGGTGGTCCCCGAAAGGGGTCGTTGTTGTTTTCCTTCAAAGAGTCCAACCAAACAGAGACAGCCTGAGGCAGATTGTACTTGCCAGTGATGGCCATCACCCATAAACATCCTCGAAGCGGCAGACTATACTTGCCCGAAAATCCAGATCGACTGCAACCTCGGGGAGAGGTAGTACCTTTGTGAGAGGACCCAACCTCTCACACTAGTCCTCACCCGAGGGTTCAACCGACATCAGCCAAGAGACCATCACGACGCAACTGGTGACTCCGGCCGAGTACCCGAAGCAGTTCCTCCTTCAACACGCCTAGACATGTGAGAATGAATCACCTACAGTCCATGAGGGTCGAAAGGGGCTTGTCCCCCATACCGTCCCTGCGCGCCTTCGGCGCGAGAAACCATTCCTTTCGGATTTCGGAATTCAGTTATAGTTTAGATTTCCAAACGTTACTCTGCTTCATTTTACTGGGAAATCCCACGAGCTATTATTACGGTGATATTGTTCGGATATCCAACAAGACCAGTTGTTAAATGTTTGTCGCTGTTAGACATTTGGAATACCAGATTCAATATTAAATTGTTATCATCTTTAATTCGTCTCCGAGTCATCAGTTGAACTCCAGAGTTACACAACAGACACCGACAGTTATTCCCCACGGTTATATGACTGTTAGTAAAAATATAAGTACAAATTTGGGAATATTTGCAAAACAGCTGGGAGAAACTTTTATAAAAGAAATTTAAAGCATGTCAAGATGTCCGAAGATTTACCGTAATAAAGTTGACTAATTTAGAAAAAAGTGGACCCGCAGACGAGACGGCCACGGGACTGGGTTAATGTTGTGATTGGAAATGATTGTTGTTTTTTTAATATTATCTCATTTTTGGTTAACTATTTTTTTTGTGAACAGACTTCACTTTGCTTTGGACGTTTTCATTTTCACACTACGCGACAGACGATCGAAAATTGTACAATGAAATTTGGAAACTTTTCGAGCAAAACCAATGACTCGATGGGAAAGGAACTAGTATAAACGTTGCTGGTAAAAACACTTCGGCTTGAGCATCAGCAGTCGAATACAGAAACATTTATGTCATAGCGGCGATTCCGTTAAATACAAGGTTTAAGGTTTAATGGACGTGTAATAAATATATTATATGCCTAAAAACTATTTGTCACAGCGTTTAATAAAGGGAGAGAATCCAATGCTGCTTTAACTTCCTCAATTCCAAAGACAGTGATCTATGACAAACTGTCAGACACCACAGATCGGTTAGGGTCCCTAAAATTATGACATAATTTGCTCAGTAGATTTGGTCACTTCAATGGATCCTCAGTCCCCAAAAGGCCTCTCCCCAGTTTCAATGGAGGAAATCATGCCTTGTATCTCCTAGAAAACTCTCAGAATAGAGGGGCTGGGGTTTAGAGTAGTTCAGGGACATGCTCGCTGTGAAAAGTTACATTCTTGGATTTCAGAGATGAAATTTGGGCATTATCCCGACGATGTGCCTAGCCAGAGACATACAGAAGAGTGAACTTCAGTGAAAGTAGTATTATCACACTGCCCAATCGGTTCTCGGATTCTGTGAGCAATCAGAGGATTCTCTGTTGCTCTTCGCAAGTTTCTATGTTGAAATCGCATCTTTTTCACCCAGCAGATACGGTCGCAGAGCAGATTTCTAGTTACCGGAGTGAGATGGAGGGGTATGTATCAACCCCTTTGCATTTATCAAGTAGTGGGTTATCGACTGAGGCTCAGTTCGCCTGAGGGAGACGTAGGGTATGTTTTAAAGCAGGAAAATGGACTGCAAAAACCTAGAGGGGTCTGGTAGAATGTTTATCTTGCGGACAGTTAGGTGGTTTTTATCCAATTTGTAGGCATAATTTGGGTAATTTTAGGTGATGTGCTGGAAGGGAAACATATTGGGAATAAAAACAATTTAAGTTGGGCCCCGTGTACACGTTTCTATTAGCAGGTGAGCCGATTCGTAATATCCAAAGAATAATATATCTGTATACCCAAAACAACGAAACGTTTAGCACAGAACCACTGCATGAGAACCCTCCATACAGGCCACAGAGGACCTGCTGAACCGAACCACTTTTTTGTTGTGTACAATACCGACTGAAAACTCCCCAGTAGCCCGAAAACGTGGACTGTATCATTTAAACTCCATTACAAATAGCAAAGAGCCTCCATTGAATCGGACACACCCTAAAATACTTTAGAGGACCATGACTGGGCTAAATACTGTGACATTTTATTTTTCTGAAAACACTTTATGGTTTTAGAATCGTTTCTCGTGTGCAACTCGACAATTGTTATTCGAGTATTCAAATTAGTTCTCCATTATGTGGGTACAACAGACTAAATAATTAACTGGTACTGTGCTGGAAGCCCGTATTTGGGCTGTACTCTGAAGTATGGATACCGCAGCTTAAAGGCTTCGTATTCAGTGGATGTACTCTTCTTTATCTTTGAAGTGAAATTATTCATTCTGTTAGGTTTTTCCTTGTTACAGTTGATGGGAGAGTGCATTTTTGGCACTGTCCCGTGAATTGTAACAAGGCAAAGACAAGTGAACAAATTCTGATGACCAAAAATAATTTAGCACTCTACCAGTTCACGAAAGCATTCTAATCTTCATTCTAGCTTAGGCCTACTATAACAATCAGTCATTGGTCATTTCAAGTTTCTTCCAGTTTTTTTCAAAACATGTCTGTTTTTGTTGTATATTTAAATTGTTGTTTATTGTAACCACGAGTGCATATAAATCAGATAAGCAATGTAAAACGATGAATTTTGGAAATACCAATTTGTACGGTGAGTCTCGCTCTTAGTACGGTCATCTCCTACTTGTGACGAGTCGACTAGAATCCTGAGAATATATTGTGTTTTAAATGTAACAAAAGACTAAGTCGTAGTCCAAAGTTTCAATCCTGGTTGAAAAACTTTAAGTGACCGACAGCCCGGCCACAGGACTTCCACCCCAAGTGTTGGCTCCGGATCCTTTTTTATAACACCCCAGTTCTATGTAATCCTATGTAATCCTCATCTACAGCAACATTACACCATGCGGAAAATGAAAATCTGTTCCGTACATATGTGCGGAACGGAAATCGTTGACGGACTATTTTGAGATAGAAGCGAAATTTCATTGGAATTGTCTACAAATCTTGCAACTCAATTACAATTTGAATCGCTAGCGACAGCTGAAAATCGTCCCCTGAGTGCCAGTGTGTTCTATGTGCCAAAAGGCACATAGAACACATTGGAACTCAGGGGACGAAATAGTAACACGGGTTTCCCTCGCAAATTTGGTTGGCGATAAAATGCGTTCTTTGTGTTGATAGTTGTCAAATGAATTGCTGAGTGTCCTTCTAATATTTTTTTTACAGACGTGAATGCGTGTATTAAACACAGAACGACACGCGTGTGTGAATGGGTTAATCGATATGGCACTTGCGCCATCGCGGAAGGATAAAACTCGAGGCCTGTGGACTCTCGTTCTATCCTTCCGCGCTGGCACTCGTGCCATAACGATTAACCCATTCACATCACATGCGTGTGTCGTTCTGTGTATTTACCACATATAAAGCAGAACTCGTTTACCGCTGTAAACAGGCATTACTCTACTTTCCATGGTTCCCACGAGGAGTCCGAGTTGTGAACGTATTCACAATCGCAAAACCGTAAGAAATTCACTGCCGCAACAAAGCAAATTGGCTGTACGTTTACCACTGGATAAACTGAACAATATTCTATGAATCTGACATTCGTTCGTCGGTTCCATATTTTCCTGCTGTCCTAGCATCTTAGATTATGAGTTAACGTGTACCCGAAGGGTTGCTCGAGACCATGTTAAAAGGTCGGGTCAAGTTCGCAATGTATAGATCAAATGTAATCTTGAAGCCTCCTTCCATTTGTATAAGATCTGATAATATCCAATAGATATGACAATACCGGGGCAGGAGAGGGGAGAAATCGAGGATGGATGTATATGAACAGAGGCTCTCAGAAGCAGGTGCCCCACTGCTTTTTTAATTAAAGAAGAGGCCCCAAGGGGCCATAATCGCTCACCTGACAAAGTGGTTCAAAGAAGTATTTTGGGTCACATTTCCTTAGTCATGGTTCATCAACACTACAGAGGATTGAAGTCATGAAATTAATCATAACTCTGGTGTCCATGTTGGATGATTATTATAATAGGTCTACCTGACTGCTTCCAATTCTATGAGCTATAGACAAGCACTGCCAAACATCCAAGGGCTGGTATGTCGCAGCAGTTTGAAAGGCAAATTTTATTGAAAAACACTAAGGAATGGATTTGAAAAAACTTGAACCTAACCTCCCCCCCCCCCCCGCCCCCACACACACACCCAAAGAGAGACCAAATATTAAGCCAGGGATTCGAATTGAACAAACTTGAATCTGATCCCCATCGAGATGTTATATACCAAATATGAAAGAATTCTGAGAGGTGAATCTGAAGAAGATTTTTAAAAAAATCTCTTCATTTCGGACTGAGTTGCACTAAGTTAAACTTTGGGCTCCAATAAAGAGTCCAACTATTTGAACTCGATTTGAACAAACTTGAATCTAACCCCCCCCCCCCCCCCCCCCACCCTTAGATTGCACGAAAGGGCGTCACTAGCTGTTTGAAATGCATTCAGCGGTGTCCCACCCACCCCCTCCGGCCTCCCACAAACATACAAACGCAGCAATACCCCCACATACACTTGGTATTAGAATAAGCAATGAAATGATATTTCTGTGGATCCGTTTTTCAATTTGTCTCTCATTTGACCGGAAAAAAAAAATTCAACAAAACCATATCATGTGACCACTCGTTGGAACGAGCTCGTTCCAACAAGGGGTCACATGATATGGTTTTGTTGAATTGTTTTGAAAAATTTGAAAAAATGATATTTAAAATAATAAATTTTGATATCGTCTGCGTTGGGTAAAGGGTTAAAAGCACTTGGAAATGGACACACACAATTGGCTAAAATGACTACTGCAGTACCTTTCCGCGGTCTGCCGTCTGTCGACTTTAGTCGCCTGTCGCGCCAAAAGAGTTGAAGATGACAGTGAGAGAAATTGCAGATACACAATGTACTGTTCCTTAAGAACACCGCTACAGCCGACCACTATGTATGGTACAGGAATTGAAGTTTCGACGGTTCCTCGGGAAAGCACATGGAATACACATTGAAATATTGACATTCATATTTATTATTATTCTTGTCTGTATCAAAGAAAATGAACCCAAATATTCACTATTATTAGAAATTACAATGGTGACGGCGATGGGCATGCCTAAATTTCATTGTCACAGTGGCATTATTTATTTATTTATTTATCTATTGATGTTCAAGGTCACGTATTTATGCACAATGGCTAATCATGACCGTGACAGTTTTACGGGTGGAGGAAGCCGGAGTACCCGGAGAGAACCACCGAGCAACGACGAGCAGCTACCAGCTCCCCAACATCGTAACTCCGCACTGCAGCACAGGCAGGGTTAGATTGGTTGAAGACATGCGTACCATCGACGTGCAGTACGCCTTAGTACACGGCGTCATCGTGCCCCCATGCGGGCAATGGAGATGAAGTGTCTTGTCCAAGGACACAACGCGGTTGCCGCAGGTGGGATTCGAACCGAGGATCTCTCGGCTTGCAGCCTGCACCTCTACCTACTGAGCCACCGCGCTCCCACAGTGGCAGGTGGCAAAAATGGATGATGGTTACTTTTGCTGGAGAAAACTAAACGCTATTTTAGATAATCAACCCGACGAAACAGAAGATTACGAGGCAGCTGAAACTACTGAAGTTTTCAGAAAAACATTTCCAAAATAGATCTGTATTTTAATCCCAAACAAAACTTAGAATACAACTAGACGAGTGACTCTGTAGAATCACAGGCTTTTCCTGGAGTACAAAAACATAAAGCCCTTTGAAGGAATTGTACAAAATTTCAGCCCCATATCGCTGAACATGTAGCTGTGCATACCAATATTGTCTTGAAGGCTTAAATGAAAAAATCCATCCAACCCATGCATAAAATCACTTGATTCTAAAGGGGATAGCCCAGCATCTTTGGATATTTGGCATTCCACTATGATCACGGAGTACACTGATGTAACATAATTATGTTAATCCTTCATTTGTCATTTATGAGATCTAGGATTTCAAAAATGACCACGTTTGGTGGCCATTTTGGACACACTGTGGTTAAAATCGATATTTCCTTTGTATTAATGATAATGATGCATTACATTCTTATTATTCAGTCCATTATTGGTGTTCGGCTAATTCACAGTGCCGAGATTGTAGGCCAAAATATCCGATTTTTAGGTATAGTTTTGATGTTTTCGAAAACTTAGAAAAAAAAAAAAATTTTGGTAAACTTTTGTTACCAGTTGGTTAGGGAAAATATGTATTTATGACAAATTCGTGAAAATTTCAGGTCATAAGCCCGTTCGGACCTGGAGATGTTGGTTTGGGCGTTTTTTTTTTTCAAGTTTGGCGGCCATTTTGGACACATTGTGGATAAAAATCGAAATTTCTTTTATGATAATGAAGCATTACACTCTTACTATTTAGTCAATTTCTGGTGTTCTGCTAATTCAACGTGCCGAGACTGTAGGCCAAAATGTTCGATTTTCAGGCCTATTTTTGATGTTTGGACAATTTGGGTAGAAAAAATAATTTTGGTAAATATTTCTTTCCAGATAGTTACGGAAAAGCACATTTGTGACAAATCTGTGAAAAGTTCAGGTCATCCGCACATTTGGACCAGGAGATATATCCAATGAGAAATTGGGCGTTTTGGGGCGGGTTCTGGCAGAAGAAAGTTAACGCCCGAAGTAAACAGCTTATTACAAGTATAAAACATAGCTGTCTATGATCTTGTGAAGTTTTAACGAAATCTGTAATCCGCTCTTGTAAAGTGTTGAAAGAAAGAAATGAGGAGAAAAAAATAATAATTAGGTACAACAACAAATGTCTTTCCTTTTAGGAAAAGCCAAATAAATATTCATTTCGGAAGACCAGGCCAATCAGCTGGAAGGAGAAATATTTACCCAAGAAGACTGACAGCTAGCTGTCGCGTGCGTCTTCGCCGACATCAGTGCAGAAACAAAATCTCAAATATTTAGTGGTTGTTCTAATGACAAGGTCACCAAACGTGGGCTTGGCGAGCCAGATTTAACTCTTGACAAACCAGTAAAGTATGCACGCTCAATGGAAATCAGACTGGACCTGGCGTGTGGCCAGGATTCTATAACAGAGTGTGCTCTAGCCAGTTTTGTCTCCTGTGGCGGAGAGCAAAGATGATATTTGGAAGGCCGTCGTGTGGGGTTTCGGTGACTCCTTAGTCGTAACTAGTTGGTCCTTCCGGTCGTTGTTCTTCCTCCCACATCCCTGGAAGCGGGAGGAGGAGGCAAAAACCGGAGAGTCCTAGTTAGAACTACCCCCCCCCCACACCACCACCCCCCAGAATACTTTGCCAAATTTAATGCTCCAAAGGCGAATCTGAGGCATTTGTAGTGTGTATATTGGAGGCTATTTTGGGCTATATGTTGTGTGTAAGTTGAATTGGACCAATGTTTTGGGGGACAGCGAAAGTTTTAGAGGGGTTAAGGCCTCCACCCCCATTTCCGTAGCTACGCCACTGGGTTAGACGGACATGCAAAAAATATGAAAGATACCTCAGCTTCCAGTTATACCAAAAATATGCACGACACTGGCAAAGAACCATTCTAGAATGATTCAAATTCAAGGCAGCAGATCCAGTCTGAAACAAATGAGTGACAACAAAGTAAATGTGGGCGTATGGCACATTCGAAGAAGAAATTATTTTCCACGATAACTCTGTCACTGCTACATTTTATGTCACTAGAAGGGAAAGTCCACTTTACTGAGCTGTGATGTGGCTAAGAAGCTTGGTCTAATAACTATTCATTGTGACACTTCCAGAACGGAACCTTCAGATATTCTAGCTGACTCAAATCTCAGAGCCTGTATTTCTTGTTTGCCTGCAGATAACTGACAGATATCAATAATAAATTTTGTGATTCTACAGATTTCAACCCAAAATACAAGGACACATTTCAGACTTTTAATCATTCAGTAAACAAGAGGGTTTCGGGTGCAAAAAAACTTATCTCTGAGAATTTGAATGACAAGATTGCTACTTTTAAAGCAGGAAATAATAAAAAATTTGAATTTCACAACAGTTTCAGTTCAGATGTTGCAAATACTGATGGTAGTACAACTGCTATTGATAAAGCACCAACAGATGAATCTTAAGGGCCTACATGTGAAAATGTTGACGTTAAATTTTCTGTTATTCTTCTGTTCACACCATGAACCTAAGTGTGCATTGTGCGTCAAGCAACTCTGTGTCCTCATGTAGATTAACTAGTAAGACCCCCAACAAATGTTGATTCATACACTGAAACCAATCTTGAAAATAGTAATCCTGCGTTTGCAGCCCAGATCACAAATCCTAAAATTCATCAGTTTGTGACAAAGCATTCCAGTTTATTTGTAGGTGTAGGTAAATTTAAGCAAAGTAAAGCTCAACTATCCATCGACCAAAATGTATGCCTTGTAATTCAGCAATGTGGACGGTTGCTATTTCATACAAGAAAGAAAGTTGAGAAAGAGTTGAATTCTTTAATAAAAGAAGAAATAATTGAACCAGTTAACGGACCTTCTTTGTGGCTTTCACCCACTTTAACCAGGTGTGTGTGTGTGGGGGGGGGGGGGGGGGGGGGCGGGGCGAGTGGGGTCTTGAATAAATTCCTCTACACAGGGCTGAAAAAAACTTTTTTCCGTCTTGAGACCACCCACCAGCCCGTTTGAGAGGAAATTTTATTTTCCTTTTGGACGGTTGCCATTTCATTTAAGAAGGAAAGTTGAGAAAGAGTTGAATTCTTTAATAGAAGATATAATTGAACCAGTTAACGGCCTTTCTTCGTGGTTTTCACCCACTTTAACCAGGTGTGTGTGTGTGGGGGGGGGGGGGAGGGGTCTTGAATAAATTCCTCTACACAGGGCTGAAAAAAACTTTTTTCCGTCTTGAGACCACCCACCAGCCCGTTTGAGAGGAAATTTTATTTTCCTTTTGGACGGTTGCCATTTTATATAAGAAGGAAAGTTGAGAAAGAGTTGAATTCTTTAACAGAAGATATAATTGAACCAGTTAACGGCCCTTCTTCGTGGCTTTCACCCACTTTAACCAGGTGTGTGTGTGTGTGGGGGGGGGGGGGGGGGGTCTTGAATAAATTCCTCTACACAGGGCTGAAAAACTTTTTTCCGTCTTGAGACCACCCACCAGCCCGTGTTTGAAAGGAAATTTTATTTTCCTTTTTCACGCAGAGTACCCACCCCCGTCAACTCCTAAAATGAATCCTCAACACAAAACTGTCCAGTTTTTAATCATATTACTGATCCGTTTCTGCTATTCCACTTTTTCTAACAACACAAAAGGGAGATATTTCAGAAAAGAATATTAAAAAACTCGCGACATCGACGCCGTAGCTGCGACGGGTGGTGCAATCTGCAAGTCCAAAAAATATTCTCAGGGGCAATTTACAGGTGATGGTGAAAAAAAACAAGAAAAATATTTGGAACAACATTTGCATCGGACGTGGGCTAGACATGAATGAGATACACTTGCATATCAAATAGAAGTCATTCCACCAGGTAGTTTGAAAGTTATTCTTTTAGAAACTCGTTAGTCACAAAATTCTAAGTTCATCAAGGGCCATAACTCCAAGAGAAATATTTGGAACAACACATGCATTGAACAGTGGCTAGACATCAATACGATACACTTACATGCCAAATATAAAGTCATTCCATCAAGTATTTCAAAAGTTATTGAGTTTTGAAACTCGTTGGTCACAGACAGACCGACAGACCGACCGACAGACCGGCATTGCCACTTATAGAGCTGCTAGTCGCAGCTAAAAACTAGAGCAGATTTTGAGCAAAACCAGAGATAAATACTTCCATTTCTGCAATAATTTAATGGTACCCAATTGTTCCAAATTATATATTATAGTGCTTTAGCATGGGTTATTGAGCTGACAAGCTCAATAATATTCACTAACTTGAGTAGATGTGTAGGACGTAGCTCCCTGACACAATGTTGTCGATGTGTTTTTTGGCCACTCACGCAATTTTCAACAAAACTAGCAATATTAAGTCACCCTTGGAACACTTGGGGTGACCATTAGAATCAAACTTAGATTCAATGGGATCTGGGAGGTGAGTTGAGATGGGCTGATGGGGTAGAAAAAGGCAATGGCCTATAGGGCATACATGTACACTATATTGATGCTATCTTTCTAACCCACCAGCGCCAGCCACACAATAATTTTGAGGAGGAATTGACGAACTTGATCATATACCCTGACTTCAACCCTAACTAAATATCAAATTCATCGTGAATAATGGGTTTTCGGTACGACACAACTCTGTAGGCAGCCGGCTGACTGCTTAAATTTGTAGTGAAGCACCTGCTGTTATCGATGCCAGTACCTATATATAGTATAGTAGACTGGGATCCTTTTTTGCTTACCCCGGCTGGGAGTGAGGTGGCTCAGTTGGTAGAGATGCAGGCTGCAAGCCGAGAGGTCCTCGGTCCGGATCCCACCTGCGGCAACCGCGTTGTGTCTTTGGGCAAGACATTTAATCCCAATTGCCCACGTGGGGGAACGGTAGCGTTGTGTACTAAGGCGTACTGCACGTCGATGGTGCACTTGTCTTCAACCAATGCTAATCCTGCTTGTATGGAGTTAGAACGTTGGTGAGTCTGACAGTTGCTCGGTGGTTCTCTTCGGGTACTCAGTCCTCCTCCACCCGTAAAACTGTCCGATACGAGGTGACGCTGGATGTCGGAAGTGTAGTTAAACCCCAATAAATAATTAAATACTTACGCCGGCTGGTCAGGGTGAACTAGAATATAGTTCGGTGCAAGTTTTAATCTGCTATCACATAGGGCAGTGCTGCGCTCGGCCGTGATCGAAAGATAATCTCAAGCACTTCTTTAAGAAAATGGGCTGTCATGAGCGTGACTACCAGGTGTATCACATCAAAATCCAAAAGTCCAGGGTAGACTAGAATAGAGAGGATTAATCGGGGGTGCTATTATATATGCATGAACGAAGCTAGACCTAATATGGATGGCCGACATTCTAGGCCCATTTGTACATGTAGCTCTCATATCTGTAGAGAAACATATTTTCATATAAATATATTGTGAATTCTTTTGTTTAACTCATTTACTTCATGCATCTATTCATCTTAGGTCTCGTTTCCTATTAAAAGGTCATTTCCGAGGTTATTGGATATCCTCAGCCAAATGGCTATTTTGAGCTATAGTTCTAGTTTATGGTGGTGTGGATTTAGTAAATAATTCTCATTAATGGTGATATGGCCAAAATAATGTGTTGATGGTCTTGATTCAAACTGTGTATTGTCAAGTGCAATTCAATTGGGGGTCAAGGTCACATGGAAGTGTTACATGACTGACCCAGACCTGTTTGGGATCTGACAATTTGCAGTTTACAAGTGGGACAATTTTTGTGTAAATTTGCTTTGAGAAAGCCTTCTGAAAAAATGAATAAGAAACCCATATGTTTTTTATTTGTCAGAATGATCATGTTATTCTGTAAAATCCTCAGTGGAGGAATGAGGAATTCCTATAACACAGTTTTATCACTATCGATGCACGAAAATTGGAGATTTATTCCCAAAATGAGAAAATTTTGACCATTTTGAGCCATTGGTTTAGCCATCAACTGTGTCATTCGGTTGAGTGTATTTGGAGTGATATTGTAAGATTTTTGTAGTGTACAGTTGTCTCCAGAAACGGTCATATTCAGAGCTTCCAGAAACTATATACATTGTGAGTATTGTGAATAGGGGAGGTAATTTAAATGCGAAATATCCTTGGCCGTGTTAATCAGAAGCTGCACATTTCTTGAAAGTCGACATTTTCACTTGAATAACTGTAACGAGACCTTATTTCTTCCTCAGTCAGCCGTTTCTATTCCAGTTTTCATTTTTCTTCCTGATTGTTCTCTACTTCCTATCTTATTACGTACAACCCAGCTGCACCCATTCATTTACAATAATAATGAATATCACTTGATTTTATGTTTAGTTAACTTGCTACTCTTTCTTAGTTTTGTTTTTTTTTTTCTGTTAATTAACCCTTTACCTAACGAATCGCCCGAATCCGCCCGCGTAATTTGCAAACTGAGCAGTTGAAAAAAATAAATTTCTAAATAAAAATATTTCAACAAAACCATATCATGTGACCACTCATTGGAACGAGCTCGATGAGCTCGTTCCAATGAGTGGTCACATGATATGGTTTTGTTGAAATGTTTTTAAAAAATTTAAAAAATAGTATTTAAATTAATAAATTTTGATATTCTCTGCGTTGATTAAAGGGTTAAACTTTTGCGTTATTTGAAAACTGTTATGCTATGCAGTTCTAGAATCGACAGAGTAAGTACACTTGCAGGAATGATGATGTTAAACTACCATGATTTTTTTGTCAGACTGTTGTAATCTTTGTCGAAGAGGTAGTTTCGAAGGAACAGCAGCAAACTTGGTAGCTTACGTGTAGCTTGTGTTTAAATCGGTAAAGAGTGCTCATTTTTATTATATGGTTTTGTCAAGAAACAGGTTAAGGGTGGGCGATATTGATCACCAACTGTTTGTTGGTCACCATCTCACCAAATGTGAGTTACAACAGCTGGTTATCAGTCACGCTACTATGCCACATATGTACTAACTTCCCTAAACATCATTAAATCACCTAAGAGTGTATCTAGATAGATTAAAACAGAAATGAAAGTGTCAGTGACACTGTAGCTCAACTTGTTAAGACTTGTACATGTATAGTATGTGACACAGCAATGACAAACATCAAGGCAATGACCTGATAGCAAAGGTACATATAAAGTATTGTAATGGTCTGTACATGAATACTGACCGTAGCCTGTAACAAATGTATAGGTAAAGCATTGTAAAGGTGGGTGACAGTCAGATGCTAAACTAGAAAAGAAATCTTTGAGTCCCAGAGTGGGTCTGACTGAACCCCAAAATACTTGTTCTCATAGCACAGGGATAACAAAGGCACCCCAAAACACACTCGTTCCTGTCCCAAGGTGAAAACAAAGGTACCCAAAAAGTTTCGTGAAGATCAGTTCATAAATACGAGCTGTATAGAAGTTGTGACAAAAAACTGATTGGACCTAATTTCAGTACAAAATGGCCACTGGCAGCCATCTTGAATTTTGGACCGCGCCCAGAAACACTCGTTCTCGTCCCAAGGTGATAACAAAGGTACCCAAGACGTTTCGTGAAGATCGGTTCATAAATACGGCCTCTAGCCCGAGCCGTATTGGCATTTGCACTTACAGTGCTGAAAGTAACACCAAAAAACATCAAAGTTAATCTAATTTGCATAATTTACGCACGAGAAAAACCCGTATTATATGTGACATTCATACAAAAAATTAATCAAATCAGCGCTTTCATATGGAAGTTCTGCGCAAAAATCTGATTGCACCTAATTTTGTACAAAATGGCTGCCAGCGGCCAACTTGAATTTCGGATCGGACCCCAAAACACTCGTTCTCGTCCCACGGTCATAACAAAGGTACCCAAGAAGTTTCGTAAAGATCGGTTCATAAATACGGCCTCTAGCCCGAGCCGTATTGAATTGTTGACGGACAGACGGACGACTGGCCATGGCATAAGCTCAAATTTGGCTTCGCCAAAGTTGAGCTAAAAATGTATAAATTTGATGAGAGGAAAAAAGTGACTTTTTTCGCGGCAGGTTTACCCACCCACCCGGCCCTGTGTAGAGGAATGTTTTGAAGGCCCGCCCCACCCCCTGCTGTAACTGTCTCAGAGCCAAATGTTCTCAAAGACGATCTCCGCGAAGCTTTCATCGAGTTGAGCTTGATGAGAAGTCTAGGCAGGTCACGGCCAAATTTACACACATGGGAATCTTTCCGAACAAACGCTTATTTTTGGAATAAACACAACTGGAGATATGTAGGAAATTCATTCAGTAGGTCTTCGAGTCTGTTCGTGCTGCTTTGAATATTTCTGGTGATATTTTGGTGTTTTCTAAATCAGAAGCTCAACATGACTAGGACATTCTTGACCCTTTGGAATGTTTAAGAAAAAACGGGTTCACGGTTACTTTGCTAAGTGCTCTTTCACGTACTCTGCCATAGACGTCTATAGCTTACAGTTTTACCCGCAGGTATGTCAGGAGATAAACGTGCACTTGCGGCATTTAGAGGTTTTGAGAGTATGTTGCATTTATGTGCCAGGTTTCTTCCAGATTTATCAACCTTCTCCACAAGCTGTCCTACAAGAACTTCAAATTTAAATGGATAAATGGACTTCCGCCCCCGAGAAGGCATTTATCGACACCAAGCATCATGTTGTAAACACGCAAACCTTATTGTACTTCGATGTCAATATGTTAACATTTATTTATTGATGCGTCGTCAGTTGTTGTTGCTGGGATTTGGTTTGAGTGCAACAACATTATTCATATGGAAGCATGTCTGTATTAGTTTAATCCCTACTGTGCAAATGTATAGTCAACATGAACGTTGGACTTTAGCTGTCGTCTGGGTCCTGGGGAGTTTAATTTATACACAGTTGGACAACCTGTAGTGCGTTTTCACAGATCATAAGCCACTTCTTGGTTTGTTTAGAAAACCGGAAGCTAAACTGCCAATGCGACAAGAATGATTATAGGCTATTATTACGCAAGTCAGTGGCACAGTGCCCCAGCAGAAATTCGTTCCTATAGCAACACAATGAGATATCTGTTTAAAACACATGCTGCCCAAAGGTTCTGAGATTGTGCTTCATCAAACGCTTCAGGAAAAGGCCATAGCTCTTGCCCAAGAGGTATTAACAAAACCAAATCCCTACTTGGACAGGAGGTATGGTTTACAGGCATTGATAAGTGGGTTGAAATTATGTCAAATCATGTTCTCCTTGTCAGGCGATTTCGGTTGCAACAGTTAGTGAACCACTGAAAATGACAAAGGTCTCTTCTGAAGTTTGGACCGAAATTGGTGTTGATATGTTTGGTCCCTTGCCATGTGGTCAATACTTACCTGTTTTCATTGATGGTTAAAGCAGGTTTCCGGAGGTAGAAATTTGTACAAGCATTTCTACTCGAGAACTAAAGCTTGTGTTCTCCACTCACGGAAACCCAAGTGTTATCCGAACTGATAATGGGTTCCCTTTCCAAAGTGCTCAATTTAAAGATTCATCAATGACTCGCTTTTAAGCATGGCTGGGTGCCCCCGCCATGGCCTGAGGCAAATGGCGAGGTGGAATCATTTATGAAACCACTCAAGACAGTTTGTCAAAATACTCAGTTATAACAGTGCCCATGGAAACAAACATTATATGTTTTTTTCGGGAACTGCATGCTTTTTTCGGGAACAGCCGCAGCACGCCCTCACTCAAGTACTGGAACCTCTCCTTCCGGCGTTTTACTTGGTCGCTCCGCGAGAACAAAATTATCTGATATCAGTGCCACATGTTGTTGAAACTAATAGCAAATCAGAGATGCATCAATAAAACACAAGATGAAACTAGAGGAAGTGATTGTACCTTCGGAACAATACACAGGATTTTCCTTAGTGGTTTTACTCACTGTTCTACTCAGCAAATCCTGAGGGAGCTCGATACTAAATAAAAATGCACACGGGGCACATGCCCCCCCCCCCCCCCCCCCACACACACACACTCATAAAAGAGAGTTGTTTGTTTTTTTGTTTAGTGGTGTTCAACGTCACATATTTATGCACCGTGGCTAATCGTGACACAACTTGAACATAAAGTCAAGTTTAACCAATCGTTTATGCACATGGTGCCCATTTTGGAGGACTTTTACCGCAAGCATTGGTGACTGGGTCCTTTTTTACTAGTAAAGCAGAACTGGTTTACCACAGTAAACAAGTGCTGCTGACTTCCTGGGGTTCCCAGGGGGAATAAAAGATAGTAGAAAGGATATTATGTAATGAATGTACACAGGGACCAATGAGAGAATATGTATGGCTACCACCCTATTGAATAGGGTGGAAGTCATACATATTCTCTCATTGTTCTCATAGGCTATTTCAACCCTATTAGAATTTTGTAAAAACTTTTTGTTTCGTTTTTCACTCAAACATGGAAACTAAACATACAAAAGTGTAAAAAAAACACAAGATATTTTTAGCGATTTTTTGGTCACATCGGGATTCCAGCATGCCAAAGAAGCCCGATCATAACAAAAAGTTCTAATTCTTGGGCAAAGTCCAAACCAAAACTTTTTTTGTTCGAAGAATACTTTTTTGACATGTCGTTCCTTAAGTTCCAGTGTGCCCCCTGTGCCTACTGGTATACGGAACAGAATGGAAATCAGGGGACGATGTTCGATTTTTTATACAATCAACGGGAGTTCACTATAAAATCCATGTGCAACATGATAAATTTGTATTAAAAGTATAGCTCTGTGTTCGAAATAATTCAATTGACAGGGATAAATGATTAAAGAGATATCTAATTAAGTGAGCATCACTGTACCAATAGTTTTGAAAATGTACACTGTCACTGATATCTGCAGTAAGCCTCAAGCAGAGCTATTTTATTATTATCAACAAAACATGTGTCTATTGTAACTGTACTGGATTTCAATATAACCAACTCCAAAGCAGTATAAAGTTCAACAAGAGTTCTTTATTCTATCACAGTTTAATTTATTTATTTATTTATTGGTGTTTAAGGTCACATACTTATGCACAATGGCTAATCGTGACCGTGACAGTTTTACGGGTGGAGGAAGCCGGAGTACCCGGAGAGAATCACCGAGCAACGACGAGCAGCTGTCAGCTCTCCAACATCGTAACTCTGAACTCTGCACCGCAGCACAGGCAGGGTTAGACTGGTTGAAGACATGCGCACCATCGACGTGCAGTACGCCTCAGTACACAGCGTCATCGTGCCCCCACGTAGGCAATCGGGGTGAAGTGTCTTGCCCAAGGACACAACGCGGTTGCCGCAGTTGGGATTCGAACCTGAGGACCTCTCGGCTTGCAGCCTGCACCTCTACCAACTGAGCCACCGCGCCCCCTATCACAGTTTAATATTTTTTTTGCCAAAATATACATGGTGAATAGCAACAATCACCACAATAACAAAGAACCTGAAATTGATAGTAAAATAATATAAATACAAGGCAAACTATGCTATTCTTTTACATAGACCGGTGCACACGAGATGGGAACTTACATTTTTTCCTGTCAAAGGTTTCTCAACGGTTTTCGATAGAATAGTGTGTCCTTATGGAAATAAAATTGGGGGCCACCATAGAAAAAGCCCAAAATTCAAAATGGCCGCCAAAATCCAAGATGGCCGACATGATATCCGAAAATTAGCGGTGTACACGAGATGGGGACTTACATTTTTTTTCTATCAAAGGTTTCTCAACGGTTTTCGATAGAATAGGGTGTCCTTATGGAAATAAAATTGGGGGCCACCCTAGAAAAAGCCCAAAATTCAAAATGGCCGCCAAAATCCAAGATGGCCGACATGATATCCGAAAATTACTGGTGTAAACGAGATGGGGACTTACATTTTTTTCTGTCAAAGGTTTCTCAACGGTTTTCGATAGAATAGGGTGTCCTTACGGAAATAAAATTGGGGGCCACCCTAGAAAAAGCCCAAAAATCAAAATGACCGCCAATATCCAAGATGGCGGACATGATATCCGAAAATTAGCGGTGTACACGAGATGGGGACTTATCCGCATAATATATCCACAATTATGAGAAACTGTCTATTCACATTTTCTTGAGTTTGGTATCAAATCAAGTCATGGCTGCTATTACCAAACTCAAGAAAGTGTGAAGCATGTGGTAAACCATGGGTGGAAATGTTAACAACCTCTTTCGTGATCTCCCCAGAAACATCCAGCAAGTGTTTGCCGAATTTCGTGTTATATGGCCTAAATGGATTCGTGCGAATTTATTTCGCGAGAATCATGTTAGAGTCGCGGGATACTGGACAAATTTTATGCCCTGATGTATACTGATCATTATTATCATTAATTTATTTTAGAAACGTTTTCATTACCATTAGTTTTCAGTATTTAATGTTTTCGTCCTTGGATACCCAATTTATGAAATTCAAAATGACTACCAAATCCCACGTAGCATTCAAAAAGCCACATTTAAGCTTTTGTAGCAAATGTGTCTGTCATAACCACTTGAATAACGACTAATAGAGCAATAATGATGTTTTGTTAACAGGATATAGCCCTGATGCTTCCTTATTTAATTACCCCACCCCACTGCCTCCATTAGGCTATTCAACATGGCCGATACAAATTCAAAATGGATACCACGAGAACCCAAAATAGCAAAATCTAGTGATATTTGCTTATTGCCTATGGATATTCAATGATATTGAAGTAAATGCATTTTATAAACATTAACTTTCTATTTTTGTTTGATCGTCTGATGTACGTTTGTACACTCATGATCTCTAAAATTCATCAGACCAATCAGAAAGACAGGAATTATTGTCACTGGAGTTTGTATTTTGGTCCGAATTTATGTCCGATTCATCTTCACTGCTGCTGGACACGGCTGACTCATCAGTTGGCTGAGGAGAGGACAAAGCAACTTTCCTCCTCTTCTTAGGTGGCTGATTCTCGCTAGAGCTGAAGGTGCATTCTGGTGATGGTATGTGGTTGCTCACATTCAAAGGATGAGACTCTGCTTGGTTGGTCAGATGCGGTGGTAGTTGTGGGCACAGAAACCAAACTGGAACGATTTTATCGTCTTCGTCTTTCCAACCCCTGTTGTTGAATGCCGGATATTTAATATCCTGACTCAATGTCTGTCGCCATATCGAGCATTGCAGGTCACTTCTCTTGAGATGTTGAGCTGCACTATGTTCATCGGGACACAGGCTGGCACTAGACTTAACTGTTTGCCTGTCATACATCCTGATTCTTGTTTCAACGAAGTCTTCATTGGGACGCCCGCTGTACATGACTGTCTATAGAAATCGTTTGGCATCTGTCGTATCACTGCCTGAAAATTCTGGTGATCCGAGCCCACGAAGTAAATGTTCCTTCTTATGCGTAACCATTTTTTTGAATGGTTTGACCTTTCCAACTTTGTATGGATATGAGGTAGTGTCACATCCTGTGATGCTATGGTATGCAGGCAGTATTTCGCAGATATCGTGTTCATAAAAGCTGCAGACTGTAGGACTGTAGTTATATTAACGTACCTGTTGTAGTCAACTTGCATAAACCATGTCGACTTTGGTTTTATATGAGAATATGCCCATGTCAGAAGGATAAATACATCAGTATCTGTAGCTCTGACAACAACTGGTCCTTCTATTTTAGCGGCCTCCATTATTAATCTTGTGTCAGCTTCGTGATGGTTGCAGTTTTTCAACTTTTCGGTCTCCTCATTGGTTAGTAGCCACGTTTCTTCTTCTCTTGTAATAACAGTAGGTATTAACATTTTACTACGGATTTCCTCACTCATGGCGAACCTGACAATGAATGATATTAATTCGGTTTTATTTTCAGGAGTGTGGAGGAAACTGGTCCAATCTTTTCCCCGTGGCATTGTTTGGTCTTGGCTGTTGATAATTACCTTCCGCCCCGCAGCCCCTCTCCGCGACTGTGTGAGCTGTTTGGTTGTTTCTGTTGCATAAGAATAAAAAATAATGGACAAGGATAAAGGATGAATAGACTTAGATGGCTGACATGCTGAGAGGAAAGAGATACCAAATTTCCTCCATGTGTCTTCAGGTGAAGTCCTATTCATAATTGCCATTCCATCAATCAACCAGTGAGCATTTTCAGGGGGATCAGATAACCAGGCCCCAGCCTCTCCAATCATGAAGTTTCGTAAAGATGCTTTCGACCCTTGTCTTATGTCCCCCTCGGGTGTTGCTAACGCCAGTGGTATTGATGTTAGGGGGTAGCTGTGTGCTTCCTTTGGAGACATCGCTTTTCCTACCAGGGAACCAAAAGCCTGTCGATCTTCTTTCAGAACATTAATAACTTTGGGATCCTTCTTCTTCTTTTCCAGTCCAGTTTTTATTTTAGATTTCGGGATCTTATCAAATATACTTTGTCTGTCATCTCCTGTCTCCTTAAGTCTCTTGTTCACAAATTCTTCGAACAGTGTGTCACCTGACGATGTGGAACCAAGCAGGCCTTTCACAATCTCCTCATCTATTTCTGTTCCAGTAGTGAGGTTTCGAGCAGGTCCATTTTGGAAGGGATCGAAATAAGACGCCAACTGGCAGATTAAACTCGAAACCATCTTCTCGTGGTGTTTTCTGGCTTTGCTTGTAGACTCTTTATGTGTGGTTGAAGTGAGTACGCTCAATTTCTTTTTAACTGCTGATCGTATTTTGGCCATGATGTGACTGGTTCTAATAAATGTGTCAACAGCTCTCTCATCCGTGCTGTAACCACCTTGCATGGGCCCTCCCCTCACCTTAACCTCTCTGTTGATTGTTGTCACCGTGATCAGATCGCCGTGTATTGCAGAGAATGGATCACCAGATCTCGATTCACCGAAACCTCGATCACGCAAATCCCGCCACACTGGGTCGTCATTCACTTTCATTTGTTCCAGTCGAACATGTTGAAATGTTAGATATCGAGTGTAGTGAATGTGGCCGAACGCGAAACACATTGGAAGAACTGATCTCTCAGCAGCCATGTGTCTTTCGATACAATTTTCGCGCACGGCGCTGATCATAGATAGCATAACTGAAACATCGTTGAGATACCCGACAACCATTTCAGATTCAGTGCCTGTCACATTTGTCACAAGCTTGCATATATCTTGAAACTCTGTCGAATTTAGAACTGTGGCAAGAGTTTCTGGACCAGGATGCTGTCTCAGGGCTGCCAATGAAATTTGGAGCAGTTCATCGACGCAAATATCATCACTGTTGAGTCGTTTTCTCAGAAGTGCCTCGAAAGTCTGCTTGTGTAAACGCATACTTCTGTAGTAATGACGACCCTCTATAGCCTGGTCGACAGAGCCTTCTGCAATAACACCAGAATCAACCCACCATTCCCGGAAGCCAAGACATCCGAATTTTTTGTATAGGATTTTCTGATACATCAAAAGTGTGTGAAATCCACCCATCAATGGAAGAATCTTGTGGAAGCGTCCAGCTTCGAGCCACGATATAGTGAGAAGCTTGCAATTGATGGCTTCATCCGCGTGAACAAAAATGTGTTCCAGTTCAAGTTCCTCAATTATCTGCAACATGTGATCCAAATAATATTTCACTACACTGTCATTTGGTGGGAAAGGTATCACTGGTAGGTATTCTAGCTTACATGGGTGAGTTTGTGCACTGGTCACTTGTTTCATGAAAGCGGTCCACGACCCAACTGGATCAAGTGTTTCGCAATCAACATCGGGCAAATGTTTAGAAACACATTCATCACCCTGCACACCAAGAAGAACAAACGCAACATCCCGATTGAAAGAAATGTCAAGTACATCAGTTTCCTTGAAGCTGTCAGAGAATTCTGGAAATGGTGGGGGCTGAGCTCGTTTCTTCGGAATTTTGTAGGACGAATGTAATTTTGGCGTTGGTGTGATTTTGGTTTGAGAATTCTCCAGAACTGTCGGTCCTGGAGGGGTAGCTCTTTTATTGGGTATTATCTGCTGGAACACAGTACCTGTCGTATGGTGTGTTGTATGCGCCCCAGTGAGTGTTTGTTGTCTCCCATCTGAATTGTCAAATGTAACATGCACAGATTGGCCTTTGGTGAAACCTGGTGGTAACAATGGATCATTTTCACTGAGTGTTCGCGCCCATGTGTTGTTTAGTAGCCTTACGTCGGTGTATGAAATGCCCATCCCACTATGGTGCAGTAGCATAGTAGCCTCTCTGCTTCCCGAAACACAATGAAGAGTTAAACTCAAAGCAGCATTCAACGGAGATTGTTCATCACCAACCATCATCTCCCAGCTGTGTGCGATTGCCGATATACGTTCCGCCTGGGCTGCATTGGGAGCATCAGCGAAACCAAACTTGTTGAGTTTACGTTGTGGATTTATAGACCACGATATTGCATTAAAAATCGGGCTGATGGGTTTGTTGTTGTCTAATGATTCAATGAACTGTTGCGGTGATGGTGGCCAGTGTTTAGTTCTTCCGCATTGGGCAATCTTCCGTCTAATCAGCTTGGCAAAGCACATCACTAGATCATCTTCTCGCATACCACGACCTTCCAGAGTTGCAATTGAATAAGTGAGTGGGTTGACATCTCGCGAATACACCATCGTGTGTCGCCCGGAAACGAAAAAGTCAACCTGATCATCAAACTTAATCTTGATTGCATCTTTCAACCTAAATGAATATCTAAGGGTGTATGGAACTTCAGAAATACCACGTTCTTCGCACAGTTCGTGTGCATCATGCACTAATTCACTAAGGAAAAATGCATCTTTATCTCGAATAACTCGATTCGCGACCATATCTAGAAATTCATCGAGTATATCACTCCCGTTGTTTTTTCTCTGGACATGTTCAGTCGATGGAATGTATTTATATGTGAATCTTGCATAGCACAGTTTGTGGTAATACACATCCGTCGCAAAAATGTCACGAGAACCACCACTTAACAACACATCCAGTCTTTTGGCAGCTGTGTAAAATTTGTCACCAACGTCTTTCAGTTTTAAGACCATTTGATTTGAAATCTTTGTAGCAGAACCTATCTCCGAACATCGCCCGAGACCACCATCATTGAACGGCTGCAGATCGATGTTTGATGATTCGTTGCACACGAAGCACACTCGTTTCTGTCTTGTTTCGGATCTAACAAGTTTGGTTGGAGTTTCTGTTGAGTTCAATTCATTTGTGGTTGCTTTGACACTTGATACTAATGCTATTTGTTGTGTCTCTTTTCTTCGTATTCTATTCCGGAAAGTGATCTTACAGGAATCGTGTGCAAATAAATTAGCATCGCCAGTCTGTTGAAGTCGCTTGGTAAATGTTCTAAAGGCAACGTACGGGTTATCCCTGCAAACATTTTCCGGTAACACAGACCATCTATCACCAAGAGATTTGAAAGAGTCAATTGCATCAACACGGAGAGAGTTTCCGTCCGAATTATCGTCAAATGGATTATCGCAAAGAATGCATCTTCTTCTCTGGACATCGCCACAAGAGAGAAACGGCTGCTTCGCAACACTGAAATACAGAAAGTAGCCCGGAGTCAAATTAAATGGAGGAGATATTGAGAACTGAACTACCAGTGGCGTAGCAAGGATATTTTAGCGGGGGTGCAGAGCTTATACTTCTCCGACAAAGTAGGCTATTTCATGATCACAACTCGCATATGCCGAAGGCATCTGCTGTGAGTTCCATACAGGCACGAGCATATGTGTGTGTGTGTGGGGGGGGGGGGGGGGGATCCCACCCCTTGAACAATTTTGAATGTGCTATCAAGTGGAGCATTCTGGTCGCTTTCGGGGTGAAAATCCTCTCGATTATGTTGAATGACGAAAAATACATGTTTTTGAACAGAAAGTCTCAAATTTTCTAATTCTGCTCTGTATTTAGTTCAACCGTACACGATACGGTCCATGCGTAAGTTTCCAAATGTTGTAGTTCAACCGATGACTTTATAACAACTTCAGTTATCAGAAGGGAATTCTCATCGTTCGACAGATGGGGGTAAATGTAAATTGTAAAGTCACCAGTAGGCAGATAAACAGGCAAACAAAACCAAAACTGATCTTAAAAACAACATTCCAAGGAAGAAATCGGAAAAACGTCCGACAGACGATATCAAACATTTTATCGGGATTGCAGTCCCACTACAAAAACGAGGTCAACAGAATGTTCAAAGTGAAAAGAACTATTTTCAACGAAAAACGGAAGCAAAAATCGAAAACAGAAGACTGATAGGCCGGCAAAACATGTGCACCTATCAAAAAATAAACACAACTAAAATTTGTTACTCAGTAACAACAAAAAAAACTAACTTTCAAATTATTGAACAAATTTATTTGAATAAACATACATTCAATTGAAACAGAAACAATTCTTTTTAAAACCGATAATATAATTCATGAGAAAAGAAGGAGAAAAGGAGTTTATAATTATATCGTCACATTTGTTATTAACTTTTGTGAAAAGGCCGGATTCATACCGAAACGGGCTTCCGTACTTTTACAGAAAAATCGAACGTGGAGAGTTTGGTGTCCGCTGTTTTCAAAAAAAAATATCAGAGATATACGAAGTCAGCAATTGATAAACTCGCTGTTGTAATCGGTTAAGATGGTGACTCCAACACTGCGGATTTGTTTGTGAACATTGCAAATAGAATCGGCCGTGTTGATTGCATGCAAAATGCAGCGTCGTAAATTAGGACAATTTGGGGGGAAAGGTCGCTCGTTTCATTTGGGGATTTATTTGATTGAATTCGATTTCTAAAGCGGGATTTTGGGAGAATGAGCTTCATCACAAATCAGGAAGCATTACATACCATGGCTTCGGCTTCTCCATGCTAATTTCAAAGGTAATATTAGGCCTAATTCACATTTTGCTGATAAATTTAAAAATCATTTCACAATAAACTGGAGTTCTCTCCCATGTGCTATTTTGTAGTATGGCGGAGCAGACTGGCCGTATTTATGGTGTTTTCTATTTCGGCCCCTAATTTTAATTATGGGCATTTTTTTAGGTGGCCCCCTCTTTTATTTTAATTAGAATAGCTACTTCTATGAAAAAGTTCAGAGAAAAGTTTGACAGGAAAAAATGTAAGTTCCCATTTGGTGTGTACCGGTCTAATTATCTCAGTAGACTATGCTCCATGAGCTTACTCAGCTGACGTACAGCAGTGAGTGAGAACAGGATGCCATGCCAAACAATCCTGCAAGTCAATGCAATTAACCTACCAATGACTAATATTGATAAGTGTCACTCCCACAAAGACATCAAGAATGAGTGATATTTAAATATGGCCCATTATTTTCATAAATAATAAAATACACAGTGTCTAAGTATTTCACATGTACACCATGTATTAGTAGGGCATCCACGAGGTTTTTTTGAGTCAGTAAAACAGACCTATTCACCAAATCGATTTTCCCCTGTTGACCAGTGCAAAAAATATATTGGCATGCACTTGAATCAAAATATGAGTGAATATATCTGTATAAATCACGCACACTTGGGCTGTTAATGTCAAAAAAGCTATTCAGTCTATAATTCACAATGTCATGATACAAATATCAAGCCATTGTTGCAACGTCGTCTTAGATTAGATGGTTGGTCCGTTGTACAGAGAATACTTGGTCGCCCCATTATTTCCTCAAAATCTAAAAGAGGACCCAATATTTTTTAGCCTAGCGGAAGTGCTGATTAGTATAAAAATATATTTACAATGTACACCCACATGAATATAAATATAGCAAGACAAATTTATACCAGGTCTGGACCTGCGTCATTGCATGCAACTGATTGAGATTATACAAGCATTAGCCCCATGCATACTGATGGACAGAAATCCATGTCACAAATTTTCCCCACAAAGCAGCTGGGAATTTCCACAATTCTCTATATTGTTTGACAGAGCTCATTGAGCTTTGTGAGGGAAGACAAAACTGGTTAAATTCCATTGCATTCGGGAGAAAATTGTTACTTGAAATTTCTTTATTTTGACATCAGAGAGCAGGGGTTTGAGCTACATGGCAAATCCGAAAATGGCGAACACGGTACAACTTAACATTACAAAGCTGGAGACCAAATGTAGAATTAATCGCTTAGATACAAACCAAGAAAGCTTTGACAAAAAATTGTTCCAGACGGATGGACATACAGAGTCAAGAGGTTACTGGACTTGCACACCGCTGGTGACGCAGGTAAAAAGCAAACATATTATCAAGTGTGCATAACAGCTTCAAACACTCCTAGTATAAAATAAAAACACCTAAGCCTAACAGACAATTCAATCCTGCAGGTCTCATGATCACCGAATCATACAACAGTAGCAATATTAATCTTCCACTAAAAGATAATACTGCACAGACGGCACTATAGAGGCATAAGAGCTGAATGGGTGAAGTCAAGCCATGGTTGGTAAAGGATTAACTTCACTTTGAGCCTATCAAAAGTGACAACACAAGAAGGAATTCAAAAAGACCAATAATTTTGATCTGGTGTTGTGCATAACAGACCTGTATGCCAACATTCAGCTTGCCAGTCTATTTAAAACTAATGGCTTAACTTCTTTTGAGCTGTATGTAGGCTACAAAATGACAACACAAGAAGGAACTCACGGATAGCGAAAAGTTCAATCTTGTGCAATTGTAAAATTCTATTTCAATAAAAAACAGTAGACCTGCATGTCAAGCTTTTGACTTCCAAGTTTAATTACCAGATATTGGTCTACCACAGTAGACTAGCACCACACAACTTCATGATTTTTATGAGTGTAGACTCTGTAATGCCAGTGAAGGTTACAACCAACCATTACTAGAGTCTAGAAGGAAAGATTAACCTTCTGAATTCTTTTTTGATGTAGCTGAAACTGAGGTTAATTATGTCTATAAAAGAGATATAGAGGCTCTCCAACGAGTCCCTGTTCAATAATGAAATTTGCAGAAAAATAATCAATGCAATAACAAATAGATTTTCCCTTTAGGAAAATCCAAATAATAAAAAGTAAACACTCCGTTCCATGTACAGTAGATTGTGGCGAGAGTTTTAGGAGCAGCGACTCGAAATTTTCAGCGTTTGTTCTAGAAGCTCTGCTAAACACGACCACGTCGCTGGAAAATCCAGAAACCAAGCATGTGGCCCGCGAGAACCTCGTGCTTATGCGCATAAGCTCTTCTCGATTTCGAGAATGACGAAATGCGAAATTCGTGTCGCTCTTCATGGCATGTGATGCAGCAGATATTCGTGAATGCTGAGTGGAAATTTCATGGAAATCCGCCAAGAATTGGCTGAGAAATAGCGTTTTGAAGAGAGGAGGTAATTTTTTGAATTTGGTCTTTTTCAAGCCGGTGCGAAAGAAGACGTGGTGAATGGGCGCAGACTGCCCTACTCATCCCTGTCTGGGGTAGTTCCTCTTAAAACTTACAACTGGGTGTGACTGGTGACGAGTTGACTGTAAATCGAAGTTGCTTCTTTAAGACCACCACCCAGGGAACCCAACGCAACCTCTAAATCTTTGAGAAACGTCAGAAGTTAAAAGTCAAAAGAAATTGGCGGTAAGTAGGTTTTTGACATGCAGGAAAAGATTCACGAAACTTTGCATATTAAACATCATTCAAATAGCACTTCTGATATACACGGACTGTGTCTAGACCGCTGGAGGTAGCGACTTGAAATTTTCAGGACTAGTTCTACGATGCCTGGCCGACATTTTGGCACTAGAATCGAGTGTTTTCACTGCGTGGAAGCACCACACGACGCGAGGAAAGAGAGAGTACTATTCGTCCCGACTTTATTATTTTGGAATGGACTTGGGCAGTGATGTAGATGGCTATACAGCAGTGATTGAGCATAAAGTGCCAGGTTTCAGTGCCACATTGCTTAACCGGCTCCAAGGTATGATTGTTTGTCTCAATATCGTCCTTCACCACTCGTAATTTGTACCGTTGTCATACATTAATGTAGCCTCTTGTCATTTTAGCAACTTTCGAGCCAGAATGCCGCTAAGGTGGGAAAGTGCGGGGGAGAGGTAGGGTTAGGGTTAGCGTTAGTGGCTGGAGCTGCAGGGTGGGGTCCCTCCCAGACACTGCATTTAAACCTTAGATAATCATTAGAATTTGAAGTTATAAGAAATCGGAGGTGAGTATCTTTTTGGCAGGAAAAGATTCACGAAAATTCTACAATTAGACATTACAGTTGCACTTCAGACATACACGAGCTGTGTCGAGACCGCGGAAGACAGCGACTTGAAATTTTCAGAACTTGTTCTACGGAGCCTGTCCGACATCATGGCATCCAATGCGAGTGTCCAGACCGCATGGAAACATCGCCCATCGCGTGGAAAGTGAGAACACTATTCGTCCAGACTCTATCAGTTTGGAATGGGCCTAGGCAGTGTTGTAGACGAGTGTAGAGCTGCAACTGAGCATGAAGTCCCCGTTTTTTGTGCCAACTTGCCTAACTGGCTTCAAGGTGTGATTTTGCATCCGTATATCGTCGAGACCGCCAGTAGTTTATACCGTTGCCATACGTTAAGGTAACCTTTTTTTCAATTTCGCCAACTTTCGACACACATTTGAGGGTACCTCCCTTCACCCTCATCTACAGCAAAATCTAGCGACAAGGGGTTTTGGGTTTTTCTATGTTCTGTTAGGGTATAAAATGAGCTATCAATTGCTGACTTTTATTTCAAAAATCGCTCCTGGGGTTCCGATATTTCAATCCAAAATGGCCGATTTTCGAGATAACTTTCCGTTTTGTGAAAAATTTTGGCAGAAAACATAAAAAATGGAAAAAAATACCGATTATGTTTGTTTTAGAGAAGAGTAATTCTGACAAGTCTGTCAAGAAATTAAGTCGATAGCTTTTCTCCTTCAGGAGATATTGGCCTATAAAGGTTTGGGCGTTTTGGGGCGTTTTGGGGCGTTTTTGCCCAACAAGAAACATTTTGCCCCAAATACTGATGGTTTTATTTATTAGGACTCATGGCCGTCATTGATAGTTTTTATTTATGAGAAATAATGAATCTAGACATAATAAAGTAAAAAAACCTGAGAAATTATTTTTTTTCAATTTTTGGTCACAGTGTCCCGAAGCCATGTTTGACTGCTAGCAGAAGCCAAATTAAGAACAACTCCATTTCCAAAAGATGATAACTGTTCATGTACACTGTGACTTCAACATTTCTACCCTTAGAAGCTTTCAAATCATCCCACTTGTTGAGTACTGTGATGGCAAAGTAGCCCGGTGGAAACAAAAATTTCCGACTTTTGGTCGAAAATTTCTAAGTCCAAACCGAAAATTTTTCTGGTGCAAAAAAAATTTTTTTTTCGTCTCCAAATGGCCTGAAACGCATAAATAACCGAAAATAAAAATTCGATTTTTCGGCCGCCATTTTGGATTGTCGGAAATTCGAGTCGAAATTTTTTCGATGGTTTTTACAATTCGGTGATACAGTCTTCATATCTAAGCCATTTTAGATGGTTCAGCATATCCCTGTCCCGAGATTGAGTTCAAAAATGGTCAAATTTTGATTTTTTTTTTCGTTACGAAAAATGTTTTGGCAGAAAGGTGTTAACTAGATACATTTTTGTACCATATGCTGATAGAGGGCTGTATTGCTGACATGTCTGAGAAAATTTCAAGTCAATCGCCCTTTCCAGTCCAAAGATATGAGCTGCCAAATATTTTTGTGTTTTTTGGCATAAAGGGTTAACTAAAACATTTTCAGAAAAATGGGAATATGACGATTAGTTACAACTTATGACCCTTTATGAGTACAGAAACTTTAAAAAAAATCGTCAAGAGCGTTTTCGAGAAATAGTGAAAACAAAAAGTGTGGAAGAATAATAATAATAATAATAAAAAAAAAAATTAAAAAAAAAAATAATCATTGCAATAACAAATAGATTTTCCCTTTAGGAAAATCCAAAAAAATATGCTGAGAAGGGTCGAATCATTGGAACATCAGCCATGCAAGTTGGTGACAACTTTCTCATGAAGAGAAAGAAAGGCAATAAATTGCAGCCTTATTTTGATCCACATTCATTCAAATTCATAGGGAAGAAGGGTTTAATGATTAATGCAGAGAGAGAGAGAGAGAGAGAGAAAGAGGTGAAAGCTAGAAATAGTTCACACTTGAAACTTGTTTATGTGACAAACGAGCCTACGTTTATTGAGAATGGGTGTGATTTTGATGATCGGCAACAGACATCAAGTGGCGACAATAATGCTGCATCTTCTGTTTGAGAACCACGAGCCCCAGTAGATGTTCCAGTAAGCCTACAGTTCCCTTGCAGGACTCACAATAAACCTGCATATATCAAAATACTATACATTACAGTAATTTGAGTTTTAATTCTCTTTAGCGTGTTTATACTCTCGCTATATCACCTTTTGAATTGTTTTAGTCATTTTCATTTTGTCTCCACAAAAGGTGAGATGTACTGGTTTAAAAACACTGGTTCACTCGGCCAGTATGTGTAGTATAGGAATTGGAGTTTCGCCGGCTCCGCTAGAAAGCACATGGAAATTTATAAACAGAAATATTGACATTCAAAGGTACTATTATTCTTGTCTATATCAAAGTGTATGAACTCATATATTCACCATCATTAGATATTACACACAATAGAACACATGATGACCCTATACGTTCGTATATGTTACTTTTTCAGAATGTTCTCGGTTTATGATCTGTTCAGTATTAAAACCTAAATATATAGAGTGGATCCTGGCGTTCTTGGTGTGAAATGAACCATGCTGTGATAGTCTTAAGTATCCTAAGAAGGCAATGCTATATCAAGGTTGGTTGGGTACTTTCCTTGTTCACCGAAACTCTTTTGAGTGTCTATGATGTAGTAAATCTGCTCAAATATACTGTGAAAAATAGAACCCTCTGGAAAGGGAGACTCGTCACTTGACGTGCCTTATTCTCGCCTGAAACACCAATATTGCGAACAGTGAAGTGTAAATATCTCACAAGAGAATCTGGGCTTGCGATACACTGTATCGCTTTTGCAAGCCCCCCCCCCCCCCCCCCCCCCTTCTTTCCCATATCAGATTACAAGATACCATACCTGTTACTGAACTTCAGAACAAAACAAATGCAGGTGAGGATATCCACGAAATAGGTTCAAAGAGCAGGTTTCACAAAATCCATATTGCGTACCTTGAGAGGAAAGAAGATGACACCTATTTCCTGTATAGGGCGATTTATATTCTTCTCAAGGTAACTTAAAATATAAATCAGGAAATGATGGAGTGACTGTCACAGATTTTACTTTGTATTTTCACTTTCCCGCCAGCGATTCTTAGTCGTCTAAAAATCCTCCCTCCTTCCATATGTAGAAGTACGAGTATGAATTTAGAGGGTGCCCCGCACATTTTTTACCAGGAAATATGTTTTTCGCCATTGTATTTTCACCTGACATATGAGGAACGCATGGGATATATCGAACATAACTGTACTGAGCAGGCAGTTCGATGTACCCGTTTTAAAAGACACATGTATGAACTGGACTTTTGACAGTAACACTACGATTATCAGCAGCCATTACTGGAAATAAAAGTTTATCATGTACGTAGTTTTGACTGTACAAATATAGTCTGACATTTTGAAATATTAGACCGCACCACCTTAGTATTGTCGAATTGAAGTGTGTGGGGGAGGGGAGAGTGGGGGGGGGGGGGGGGGGGGGGGGGGGGGGGGGAGGGGGTAAGACCACATTAGACTTTGGGTGTTTTGTGGAGTATTTAATAAACCAGAATATGAGGATTACCGAGACGCTAGGCGGCTCATTTGGGGATCACTGCCGTTCAAACGAAGGTCAAGCTCCCTGAATCTTAAGTGGACATTAGTAAATATCGACCGAGCAGAATAAGATTAACTGGGGTGTAATGAGGAGAAGCAAGTACGGGATATCACCAAACTGTTTGTTTCAGAATGCAGTCTGAGAAGGGCACGAGGAAAGCAAGGTTATATAGTTGAACCTGGGCATGCGACCACATTTATTAAACGACCATCTCCGTTAAATGACCTCTGTGTGATTCCTCATACGAACATGTTCTATACTGGGCCTTCATTAAATGACCACCTGCATTAGCTGCGTATCGAGACCACCCATCGGGACCCACAACTGTGCCCCGCGCCTCCATATAGCGACCGTGGCGTCAAACGGATATCGGTGCGTTTGTCAACAGTCAGTTTGTGTAAGCTGCATGTTTTCATAGATCTGTGCGGAAGAAAAAATGATTGGCTATATAATTAACAATAACAATACATTGTTACTGAGGTTTCCTTATCTGAATTCCATACATTGGCCATTTCAACTGAAGACAAACTGTGCATTCCTACAACAAACATGGTCAAGTCAAATGCCCAGCAAACGGGATAAGCTTGAACATCTACCAGAGAATAAAAATTGAAGCGCCTAGTAAAACTAATAGCGCGAAAAATAGCCGTGGATCTGGGCACAGGAAAAATTCAAATTCAAAATATTTAAAACGGAAAGCCGAAATATTACAGGATATTGATGATAATATTTCAGCTAATAGAAAACAACCAAAAGTGACAGGCAACGATGAAATAAATCGATTTGCGTGGTTCTGGTTCCTGAATAACGTCCATCAACAAGTCGTCAAAAGTCAACCCCCTTATTACAGCAGCAAAAAAAAAAAAAAAAAAAACCAAAAGAAATCAATTACCCTTTCCTCATTTCATGGCGAATTGATCTATCGACTTGAGTTAAGTTTGTTGTAGGAACTCTCGGATGAAGCAACCGTTGGCTCTTTTGCACTCCAAGGGACTGACTTGGGCCCAATACTTTTCCAACGATCTCCCAAACTCAGTAGAATCATTAGTGAAGCTATTCGCAGACGATTGCCTACAGTACCAGGGAATAAACAGAGGGGATAACACCACCCAACAAAACGACCTAACTTTGTCTAGAATGAAAGTGTCAATGACACTGCAGCATAACTTGACTGTGCGCAGTGTTTGTGTTTGATGAAAAGGATAATGTTCAATGTTTATGAAAGGATTATGAAATAAGACAAGAATTGTGATAATTGAGAATAAGTTCTGCACCACCCTACATGCTTTGTTTTCAACAAGAATAATTTGAGGTGTAGACTGTACTAAAGAATTGAGGCCTGGGTTGATGTGGCCCTCACAGTTAACGTATGTCAAACAAAGTCACCAAGTTACAGTAAAATCATTCCAAGACGAGTCATCCTACCATGTTACAATGGAATCCCTTCATAAATATGAGTCGTAGACTTTGCGAAAGGAATCTAGGTCACGTGCCAGTCTGGCGGTCACGATTGACCGATCGTGACCAAAACAGGACAGTATCATCAAGATAGCACACCGAGTGATCCTACCAAGTTACAATGAAATCCCTTCATATAAACGACATGTAGACAGTGCCAAAGGAATCTAGGTCATGTGCCCAAGCGACGGTAACGGCTGACCGATCATGACCCTACCAAGTTACAATGAAATAACTGCATAAATATGAACTGTAGACTGTGCTAAACAAATCTAGATCAAGGACAAGTGTGGTCGTCAGGGCTAACCGATCCAAACCAAAATAGGACGTTCCCATCTAGACACTAGACCGAGTCAGCAAACCAATTTACAATGAAATACCTTCATAAATGCTACCTGTAGACTGTGCTGAAGGGATTTAGGTAACGTGTCCCTGCGGCCGTCACGGTTGACTGAACCGACCAAATAGGATGTTCTCATGTTGACATTATACAGAGTCGTCCTACCAAGTTACAATGAAATCCCTTCATAAATGCGACCTGTAGACAGTGCTAAAGGTTTTCGGGTCTCCGCAGCCGCCACGGTTGACCGAACGCGACCAAAATATGACGTCCTCATCTAGCCATGACCTGGAACCAGCACATGGACTTTAGTGATCAGATAAGAACTACTGTGTGCTGAAGAAAATGTGAACAGACTCACAGACTACTGCACGCGTGATGGCAATAGCTTATCTTGATTTCGTCAAGTGAGGCTAAAAATGGGCAGCATACGGGGGAATGTGCCGTAACGCTAAAAATACTACATTCTGAGCATGATAGGAAAAGTCATCGATTCTACACCCAAAACGGTCATATACTAGAATACGCTCTATCTGACCCTCTACCTCAACCTCGACCGACAAAGACCGGAAAATCTTAAATGGAAAGAACTTATCAACAATGTAAGTAAAATTCACCCCGGATTCCTCCGCCAAAAAACCCGAAACACTATCCAAGGGAATTTTTGGGAACTGCCAGCACGGCACTCGTAAAATCAATTATGGAATATGGAACTCGAAAGCATACAAAGAAGGTCTGCAAAAAATTATAGTCAAGAGAAAATGACAAATGCTGGAGGAGCTAAAATTACCTACACCACAAATCAGAGAGCAAAAACAGCGCTGTAGATTCTTCCATAAAATGATACTCACAAATACCAGTAATGCCTCCAGATAAAGTCATCAAACTCCAGACACCAAAGCGACAGATCCGGGATAACTGAAAGTGTCAATGACATTGTAGCTCAACTTGACAAACTTGAACTTCGTAAGTTATAAGTGGAATGGCAAATTGAAGAACATTGGTTCCAATGTCATTTGGTGAAACATCAACATAACAGCATTGTGTACGGACAACGTCAGAGCAATCCGTGCATTTTAAATGTAAACTGTAAGGAGGTAGACTGTTGATACACAAATGCAGTAAGTTTAAGATCATTGTAAACTGCAACTTTTTCACAGAAATGAATGCTAATTGATAGCTCTTATCTGGAGCTCTCGCTAAATGAGCACACAGAGTTAAAAAACAATCCTATTATAATTGTGCCGCATATCAAGTCACAAAACAACCCGATAATGATTGCGCCCTCTCAGGCGTGCCAAAGGAAGATGTTAATGCACAAATGCAAAAGTTTGAAGGGCATTGTTAGTGGCAATGTTTTTTTTAAATTTGTTTTTTTTTCTGGAAATTCATAAATATGCCTGCCCTGTAGAGAGTGCAAAATGGATAAGTTGCTGCACAAATGCACGAAGTTCAAAGGCTGGCACTAACAACAATAATTTTTTATGAAAATGAAAGAAAATCAATAGCTTCCGTCTAGAGGTCACCCCGAACACGCATACCAAGTTTCAAAGCGATCCGATCATATGTGCCTAGAAGGGCGTGCCAGAGAAATATATTGATGTCTAACTGAACTAAGTTCAAAGGTCGTTGCAAGCGGCAACATGTTTTGACAGAAATGGAAGAAAATCAATAGCTCTCATCTAGAGGTCACCCCAAACAAGCATACCAGGTTTCAAAGCGATCTGATCATAAATGGGCTTTGTAGGGTGTGTCAAAGGAATATATTGATTCCTGCTGACTAAACTAAGTTCAAAGGTCGTTGCCAACGGCAACATTACTTGACGGAAATGGAACAAAATCAAGAACCCCCATCTAGAGGTCACCCCAAACAAGCATACCAAATCTCAAAGCGATCCGATCATAAATGTGCTCTGCGGGGTGTGCCAAATGAAAATATTGATGCCTAACTAAACTGAGTTCAAACGGCGATATCGCTAGCTTCCATCTAGAGGTCACATCAAACAAGCACACCAAGATTCAAAACGATGATAGCTATCATCTAGACGTCACCCCAAACAAGCACGCCTAATTTCAAAAGCGATCCGATCATAAAATGTGCACTGCAGGATGTGCCAAAGGGAAATATTGCACTAGGTTCATCGAAGGTCGTTGCCAGAGGTAACAATTTTGACGGAAATGAAAGAAAATCGATAGCTTCCATCTAGAGGTCACCCCAAACAACCTTACCAAGTTTCAAAGTGATCCGATCATAAAAGTGCCCTGTAGGGCGTACCAACGGAATATATTGACTAAAGTAAGTTCATAGGCTAGCGGCAACATTTTTTGACGGAAATGAAAGAAAATCCATAGCTCCCATTTAGAGTTCACCCCAAACAGGCATGCCAGGTTTCAAAGCAATCCGATCACAAAAACGACCTGTGGTGTGTGCCAAAGGAAACTGTCGACGTACCTACGCCGACGGACGAGAAGTGACAGCAATAGCTCAGCTTGACTTCATTAAGTTGAGCTAATAATTGATAACGGTATGGTCACTAACGTCATGTCATCTTCGGTACAGAAAAAATATTAGATCTGTAACTGCCCCAGAATGTAAAACAAACCAAAACAAACATTCTTTCTTTATCCGGTTGCAGTAGGCACTATAGAGGGATTCAAATCCCATCAGCACTAAAAACTCCACAATCCGGCCCATAAGCTGAATCCGCTCTCTCTTCCGTAATGTTTTAGCCCAGAAGGGACCCTTTGACGTATCCAAACAGATGATACGGATGAACAGCCGATCGCCATGTATATACAGATTATCATGATTATGTGCATGTCCTGTGATTTGTATCTGATTCGAGTTGGTGTCCAGAATGGGATCTCAACGAGCCGGCTTTGCCAAGCGAGTTGTGATCCCATTTTTGGACACCACCGAGAATCTGGTGCAAATCACAGGACATACGCATTATCATGATAATTCATTTATCTAACAATTCTGTCGCATAAACAGATTAAATCTTAAATTATTAAAACAGTTTTGGGACATAATGATTAGTCGGTCACTGAAACGCACATAAAATGTATTCATGCGCTTGTTATGATAGCCCGTCGCGTTACCAGAAACGAGTCGTCTATATGATATGGAATCAGAATGAGTCGTCTATATGATACGGAATAGGAACACATTATGTGATACGGAATAGGAACACATTATGTGATACGTACCGTTTTTTGTGTATTTCAGGCCAAAATCAATATGATTGTTAGATAAATACATATATATATTGTCTGAACTGAACCGTATCCAAAGGTGTTAATATTGCCATTCTACTATATTATATGTATATATAATAGAGTAGCATAGTAAAAATAACACCTTTGGATACGGTTCCGTTCAGACAATTCATATATATAAAAAAATATATTTGTAATAAATGTTAACCTATCCTATGCACCAAAATCGCTATCACTCAGCGAACCCACCACAGACTTCAACCTTGATTAAAAGACATGTGTTGAGAGACCACTTTTTGCTTCTACCGTTGGTAGCTTTGATTGTAGTTCTGACTAGTAGATCAGAAGAAGATTTTTAAATACTCCTCATATTGCACTATGTTAAAGTTCTACTTCCCATATGGAGCGCAAATATGACCTCAGAGACATGATTTTAACAAACTTCAAGCTGCCCCCCCCCCCCCCCACCCCCCAAAGATGCAGTATTCCAAATATCAAGATATTTTGAATGGTAGATCTCAAGGAGAAGATTCGAAAATAATTGTCATATTGGACAGAGTTAAAATTCGGGTTCCCATAGGGAGCCCAAATATGAGCCTAGTGACTTGATTCGCAAACTTGAATCCCACCCCACTAAAGATACAGTATACCAAATATCAAGAGTTGAGAATATTTTTAGAAAAAAGCATTTGTCATATTGTCCCATAGGGAGCCCAAATATGAACCCAGCGACTTGGTGTGAACAAACATGAACATGAACCTCACCCCACTTAGGATGCTACATATCCAATATCAAAAGCTTCTGACTGGTGGATATGAAGAAGACTTTTGAAGAATATTCCTCATATTATGCGAATTTAAATTTTGGGCTCCTATATGACTCCAGGTACATGATTTGAACAACCTTCAAGCTGACCCCTTGAGAGATGCAGTATACCAAATATCAAAAGATTTGTACTGGTAGATCTGAAAAAGAAGATTTTTACATTTCCTCATATTACACAAAGTTAAAATTCAGATTCCCGTAGGGAGCCCAAATATGAACCCAGGGGCTTGTATCAACCAAATCTTAATCTGACACTGCTAAGGATTTGTATACCGAGTAGCAAAAGATTCTGATTAATTGTTCTCGAGAAGATGGTTTATTTAATTTAAAAAAAATGCAGGGTGCTAACAGAATTATGCCCCTTTTGGTGCCCCCTGTGGGCCTGGAAACTCTATTTGAACAAATTTGAATTGACATTTGATAAAGAAAGTCCAATATGAAATTTGGTTCAAGTGATCACTTAAGCTCCCACTGACTTTCAGTCAGGTGAGCTAAAAAATGCTGTGTGCAAAGTGTTCAGCCTTAGTAACAAAACGAAATTACTAAAACCTGTGATTAAATGAAAGTGTCAATGACACTGTAGCTCAACTTGTCAAGACAAAGACATGTACATGTATAGTATGTGACACAGCAATGACAAACATCTAGGTAATGACCTGATAACAAAGGTACATATAAAGTATTGTAACGGTCTGTACATAAATACTGAGCGTTGCCTGTAACAAATGTATAGGTAAAGTATTGTAAAGGTGGGTGACAGTCAGATGCTAAACCAGAAAAAATCTTTGAGTCCCACAGTGGGTCTGACTGAACCCCAAAATATTTGTTCTCATAGCACAGTGATAACAAAGGCACCCCAAAACACACTCATTCCTGTCCCAAGGTGCAAACAAAGGTACCCAAGAAGTTTCGAGAAGATCAGTTCACAAATATGAGCTGTGTAGAAGTTGTGACAAAAAACTGATTGGACCTAATTTCGGTACAAAATGGCCACTGGCAGCCATCTTGAATTTTGGACCGCGCCCAGAAACACTCGTTCTCGTCCCAAGGTGATAACAAAGGTACCCAAGAAGTTTTGTGAAAATCGGTTCATAAATACAGCCTCTAGCCCGAGCCGTATTGACATGTGCACTTACAGAGTATAAGTAGCACTGAATAAATCAAAGTTCATCTAATTTGCATAATTTCTGCACGAGAAAAAAACCCGTACTATATGTGATGTATTCCATGTTACTAAACATTCATACAAAAATTTATTCAAATCAGAACTTTCATACAGAAGTTCTGTACAAAAGACTGACTGCACTCATTTTGGTACAAAATGGCTGCTGGTGGCCATCTTGAAATTCGGACCACACCCAAAAACACTCGTTCTCATCCCACGGTAACAACAAAGGTACCCAAGAAGTTTCGTAAAGATCGGTTCATAAATACGGCATCTAGCCTGAGCCGTATAGAAGTTGTGTACAAAAAACTGATTAGACCTAATTTCGATACAAAATGGCCACTGGCAGCCATCTTGAATTTTGGACCGCACCCAGAAACACTCGTTCTCGTCCCAAGGTGATAACAAAGGTACCCAAGACGTTTCGTGAAGATCGGTTCATAAATACAGCCTCTAGCCCGAGCCGTATTGACATGTGCACTTACAGAGTATAAGTAGCACTGAATAAATCAAAGTTCATCTAATTTGCATAATTTCTGCACGAGAAAAAAACCCGTATTATATGTGATGTATCCCATGGTACTAAACATTCACACAAAAAATTATTCAAATCAGCGCTTTCATATGGAAGTTCTGTGCAAAAATCTGATTGCACCAAATTTCGTACAAAATGGCTGCCATCGGCCATCTTGAATTTCGGACCGGACCCCAAAACACTCGTTCTCGTCCCACGGTGATAACAAAGGTACCCAAGAAGTTTCGTAAAGATCGGTTCATAAATACGGCCTCTAGCCCGAGCCGTATTGGCATTTGCACTTACAGTGCTGAAAGTAACACCAAAAAACATCAAAGTTAGTCTAATTTGCATAATTTACGCATGAGAAAAAAACCCGTATTATATGTGATGTATCCCATGGTACTAAACATTCATACAAAAAATTATTCAAATCAGAGCTTTCATATGGAAGTTCTGTACAAAAAAAACAGATTTCTGCATCGTCGGTACAAAATGGCAGCTGGCAGCCATCTTGAATTTCGGACCGCACCCAAAAACACTCGTTCTCGTCCCACAGTCATAACAAAGGTACCCAAGAAGTTTCGTAAAGATCGGTTCATAAATACGACCTCTAGCCCGAGCCGTATCCAATTGTTGACGGACAGACGGACAGAAGGACAGACGGACGACGGGCCATGGCATAAGCTCAAATTTGGCTTCGCCAAAGTTGAGCTAAAAATTGTAAGGCGCTGCATGAATTTACAGATGATATGGCATTGCAAAGATATGAACAAATTTGCCCGAACTATTTGCAGATGATATGGCATTGCAAAGATATGAACAAATCTGCCCGAACTGCTTGGATGTAAACACAAAACGGCATATTATAATATCTGATACACGTGGAAATAGCTGAATACATGTACCTCAGCTGTTTTCTAAATATGTGATTGCCACAAACTACAACTGTGCATTATTTTAGCACTAACAGGACATTAACAGATCCGAAACTTTGTATTATTTCAAATGAAGCACAGTTATGTTTGCAATACAACCTACAGAACGAGTATCATCGACTAGTGTTCAGCCGATTACCCGAAATGGTCGCTTACCGATTACCGGTTAATTGAGCTCACAGTCGGCCGATTCTGATGCCGATTCCGATTGTAATACCGTGCACTACTAGACAAGTCGAGGCTCGAAAGAACTACATTAAACAGAACATTTTTCACAATTTTAAACTTCGTTGACTGGTGTCGCAGTAAAATTACCACGTTTACCACCCAAGTGCATGCGACTGGTAATTTGACCGAGACCTGAGTCAATGGAGTGCAGCTTTCACTTTACTGGTACGTAAGCTTTACATGTCGTTTAACTTGTATATCCCGTAAAGGGGCATCTAGAGAGATTAAGAATACACATTGTGGTTGTTTCTCAACTTTATTGAATGGTATCATTGACATTATTTTATATTAACAATTGAGCACTTGCAGAAGATAATAAAATGCGATTAATGAATCATCGCAAAATGCGTGTCAACAATCGGTTGAACCTATGTTCCAGGAGACGTTGCCGTTATCAACCGATTGCCCACAATCGGCCGGTAGGCTGTTCCGATCATCGGTTGAACACTAGTATCGACAACGGCAAACTGAGATAGTTTTCATGGACGCTTATGCAAAAAATAGAAACAAGTGTATACAAACTTCACATTGTCTTTCTGTGAGACCAAATTTTGACAAATATAGAACATTGCGCTGTGCACGAGTAACAAGATCAGGCTGAAAAACTATGGCAGAGTTTTTATGATAAAGCCTGTAAATTCTCGCCTTCAAGATAATTTATTTAATCGATACGAGTGGATTCATGCAATTGATATATGAAGTATAAGGGTACTTTTGCTTAACAAACGTGGTTTTGTCAAATGGTCACCTTATTTTTTTTTAAATTGGCAGCATATTGTCCTTTTAAGTTATTGTACTGAAAAAAAACACAGAAACTTTATTACATGTAGACAAATACTTACCAAGATGTATTTATTTTAAAACGTTCTAATTGAATTCCATTTTATTCTAACAATATCAACCCATCACTTTTAACTCCCAGCACTCTGATAGTGCAACAGAAATTTCTCCAAGCACTCCGTTTTTCTCGATTAACAATGAATTTAATCAATTAGATCTTGTTTGACAGAGCTAACCGCACCTGTCAAACAAGGTATATTTGGTTAAATATCAAACTGCATTATGGGAAATATTTGCTGCTGAAAACTTTGCCATTTTGACTTCAAAGTGCTGAGTGTTAATTAACAGTTAAAAAACCCCTGCTAACACACATTACAAATGTGCATGTAGTAACGTACATGTAGGTGACAGTCCATGGAAAGTGGATCACCACTAAAGCAATCTCAAAGTGGAGTTTCTACCCAGAAAAAAAAAAAATTCTCTTTGAAAAAGCATAACAACCAGCAAATAGTGCAAGGAGGTTTTTTTTCCAGACTCGGTTTCGGTTTCATTTTTTTTAAAACCTCGGTTTCGGTTCGGTTTTGCGGTATTATTTCCAAGCCCTTCAATTAATAATCTAAATCACTATCGTCTTACTAGAAAAGACTCTAGAAATGTCATGTGAGAGCTATTTAAAGTGTGCTATGTCCTACTGGCAGTACTGGGACATACACACTTCACTAGCAGTCGAACACTCAGCTGACGAAGTGTTAATATGAATTTGGGGTAGATTGTATGTCATTTGATTATTTTCTTGTATATGTTCTATTTGGTAAATGCTACACATCAGTGGCAGTGCCATAGGAGGAAAGGGGAGTAATTTTCCCGCGGGCACCCCAAAACCAAACATCAAATTGCTATCTAACACAATCTGGGCGCCTTTGAAGGCCACGTCAATCGTTGTAGAAATTCTCAGATATCACTCCCATGGCGTCCAAATTATCCAAATATGATTTTTTTTCTGGGGCAGGGCCCACAGATCCCAAACCAACGGGTGGGGAACACACTATCCCATGCCCACACCCCTGGCTCAGGCCTACGACCTTCGGGAGATGTCATAGGCATCTCGACCTTGGACCCCACATCTTACTTAGCAACTACCCCCCCCCCCCCCCCCCAAATCGAAATCCTGGCGCCTCCACTACTATACATTATATACATGTTTTGTTATTTTGTGTTCAGTTTGAATTTCGATAAAATAAATAATTTGGACTTATAGCTTTTCTGTTATGTTCAACGTCGCCATAATACAAGGACCCCATTCAAAGTCCTGTTCCCCGATCTCTCACTTGACCTCTCGCCTTCTTTCGAAGTACTGAGTATGATCTCTCCCTCGTGTTATTATGACTTGTGTACAAAATAAAATGGATTTACGGCAGCAACGAGTATCACATGGGGAATAAATGACACATGGGGAATAAATGGTCAAAGTAAATAACCCTACACATTTGATTATTATTTTATTCCATGCAATTAATATGAGATAAATATGACTGAAATGAAAAATTGAAAAAAAAAAAACAAGAGGCCCCAAAAGACATGAGAGCGCTCACCTGACACTGACAACTATCAACCGAGGGTTCTGATTTGAACATACTTGCATCTGCCCAATTAAGATAACCGTATACCAAACATTCTGACCGGTGGATCTGAATTTTTTTTTTAAATATTCCTCATACTGAACTAAGTTATAATTCGGGCTAATATGGACTCAGAGACTTGGCTTGTACAAATTTGAATCACACCTCCCTATAACATGCTGCATACCAAATATCAAAACATTCCGACTGCTATATCTGAACAAGAAGATTTTTAAAGAAAATTCCACATATTGAACCAAGTTATAATTCGGGCTCCCATTGGCAGCCTAAATATAAACCCAGAGAATTGGCTTGAACAAACGTGAATCTCACCCCCTTAAGGATGCTGCATACCAAATATCAAAAGACTCTTACTGGTGGATGTGAAGAAGATTTTTAAAGAATGTTCCCCATATTGAACTAAGTTACAATTCGGTCTCCCACAGGGGGCCCAAATATGAACTCAGAGATTTGGCTTGAACAAACTCGAATCTCACCCCCTCCCCCCCCCACCCCCCCCCCCCCACCCCCCACCCCAAGGATGCTGCAAACCAAATATCAAAAGATTCTGATTGGTGGATCTGAAGAAGAATATTTTTAAAGAATATTCCTCATACTGCACTAATTTAAACATCTGAGCTCCCATAGAGAGCCCAAATATGCACCCAGGGATTTGATTTCAGCACACAGAAGAAGAGTCTTAAAATATTTTCCCCATTACCTACAGTGTAAAAAATGCTGACTCAGTATTTTTTCAAAGTCCCGAAAAAGTACCCTATGATAAAACCGATAGCAATTTTTTGACCATCCCATTCTGTTGGTCCTAATGAAACTTCACACCAAATAAGAATTCTCAGAGCCGTGCAGTTTTTGGAAATATGGGCGTTTGAATTTTTTTCTATTTTTAGCTCCTGTGGTTCCCACGGGGCATTTTGAAAATTTGTTTTGGCATAAATCAAGTACTTATGACCCATTAATACTTCAGATCAAATTTTGTTCAAATCGGCCTTCCGGTTTGGAAAATATAAATTTTGGGCGGGGCAAAAATTTTTGGGCGGGGCAAAAATTCTTGTCCCTCTCGTATCGACGACAAATATTGCGCCTCCTACTTCTCTTGAACAAACTTGAGTCTACACCTCGAAAGGAAGCTGTATACCAAATATTAAGTCTCTGCTACAGCTGGTTCATGAGAAGATTTTTTTTTAAAATAGAGGCATTTTAGCACCTCAATAAGAGCAGAAACCCAATTTGAAGAAAAACCCAAATGCACCTAAAAAACCACTACTCATGTGAAATTTCATTAAAATGTCGCTAGTGGTTAGAAAGAAAAAGACCCAAAAACCACCTTCACGACGGACAAAAAGTGATCAGAATAGCTCACCCTCACTTTCAGTCAGGTGAGCTAAAAAAAAAACGTTCACGTGTTCCGACACTCACCTAATTTTGTGCAGTAAAAGTCCACACTTACTGGCCATAGTCGTTCTTGTGTTGGCCCCCACCGCCTATTCTCACAGTCGGGGTGCGACTTATACAAAGGTAATCGTCGTAGGGAAGGTATTTTGGCTGAAAAATGCGCAGCGTCAAGGAAGTACCAAAATTGACGCCAAATCTTCGTTCTTACAACCAGTGCCTGGTAAATGTTATGTAATCAGCGGGGAGGTATGAGTTTCCAACTCATGGGAGGGTCATCCCCGTCCGGGTCATTGGTAAGTATAAAAAATATATAAATTACTATAAATTTTTTCATATTTTTATACTGTACCAATGACCCAGACTTAGCTGAATAGGAAAAAGGCTGGAGGGCCTAGGACATAAAGGAAAATGCAATAGGCTCAATTACATATAAACAGAATTATCCCCTCAAGGAGAAAAGGAGAAAGAGGATTTACATATATCTTTCTTGTTTATAAAAAAAAAGAAAGACATATTACCAATCCGTAATTGAGCACAATAACATCAATGATCTCTATTGACATCCAGTATAACCCATTATACTAATTTTTTAAAGAAAAGCCAATAAATAAAGTTAGTCCAGAGAATGAGACTCTTTATACTCATTTAAAAGTGTCCGAGGATTGTATATTAACGCTCGTATGACACGTGAAATATACAAATGCTTCACACCGAGCTACACTTTAAAAATATTACATAAATTTGAAACACTTTCTTCTAGAATGCCCAAAATACCAGCCTAAAAGAACAAGATTCACGGGGAGTATAATGGGGAAGTGGCATGGGAGAATGAAGGACATGTGGTTAGGGGGCGACTCAAAGGAGAGGGTTAATATGCTAATCGGAGAGATTGGTAAGAATGGAGCAAGGGATGTCATCAAGCAGTTCGTCTCCGAGTGTTGGGAGGAGAGAAGAAGCGTGGGAATAGGGAGGCAGTTGGTAGAACAGGGGTATCCAAGGACTTCTCATACGAGAACCGCGACAAATCAGCGGCCGGCCAAAGTGTTATTTATTATTAGATAAACGTTAGCTTTACACTTTAAAACCATCCCAGCACCGACTCGGAATTACTGACCCCCCCCCCCCCCCCCCCCCCCCACACACACTTGCTCTGGGTCAATCACCCCAGAACGAAGAGGTCAGCAGGACAGAGTCACTGCTGGAACAGAAAGCCTGCATAACTATAGTTGCAACTGTTTAGTGGACGACATTCTGAGCAACAGATGAGGGACCTAAACAACGAAGGTCGCCAGAAATAGACTCAATATTTCTAAGGTAAAACTCTGTGAACGTAGAAGGCTGAGACCGGTATGCAGCCTTCATCAAATCGGTAATAGCAATACTATCAGCATAAGCCCAAGATGTAGACAGCGCCTTCACTTCATGCGCCGAAATCTTAAGCACAGACTGCTGAGTAGAAGATAATCTTTCATAAGCAGAACGAATAGTCAACTGAATCCACCTTGAAACAGAATGGACCGTGATGTCCCTTCTATTAGGCAGCAGAGACAGAAAGAAACGTTTTCGTCCCTTTCTGATAAACTCAGATCTACGTTTGTAAATACGCATCGCTCTAACTGGACACAGCCAAGGCCTCTGGCCGTCTGAGGACGGAAGAGCCTTAATAACAATAGGTTCAGGATACTTATTAGGAGCCTGATTCTTAGCTAAAATCCCACATTGGTAGTCAACGTAATGGTATTACCAACACTACGATAGTGAGAATCATCAACAGATAGAGCATGAAGCTCACTAACTCTTCTAGCGGAAAAGAAGGCTAAGAGAAAAGCTGTCTTATAAGATAAGTATTTGAAGTCTACCGTATCAAGGGGTTTAAATGGCGCTTCTTTTAGCTTCAGAAGAACCCAAGCTAAATTCCACTTTGGAATTAACCTAGGGTTGTAGGTCTATTTATCGAAAAGTTTTTAACTAACTTTGATAAAGAGACATTAGATCCAACGTGTAAGCTATCACGATGAGCATAAGTATCCGATAGCATAGACCTATAACCCTTAATAGTTATTGGCTGCAGTTTGATCTCGTCAAACAAATAGACCAAAAAATTAGCAATGTCTGGAATGGAGGGATCATAAATATCAATAGAATGGTCCCTACACCAACGAGAGAAAACCTTCCACTTACCAGCAAAATTTAGCGAAGAGGAGGTCCTCCTACAGTTAGAAATTGCGTCCACTGCTCGTCCTGTAAATTGCTTGCTGTGCAAGAAGGACCGCACAACGGAAATACGTGAAGGTTGAGACCTTGCGGATTGTGATGCAGTGTGCGCTATTTCCCCTGCAAAAGAAGGTCCTCCCACGAAGGAAGCTTCCGAGGAATGTCCCATAACAGACACCTAAGTAGATTTACTCATGGTCTGTGGGGTGACAGAGATGCTACCAACAGAATCTTGCAGTGAGATTGCTTGATTTTTAGCAATATCTGTTGAATCAACGCAGCTGCAGGATACGCGTATCCTATCATTCCGTCCCAAGAGATTGAGAACGCGTCTACTGCGAACGCTCGAGGATCTGGGCATGGCGACACATACGTCTGCAACTGATTGTTGAGATGCGTCGCAAACAAGTCTATCATCGGACGATCCCATTGGTAGCAGATCTGATTGAATACTCGTTTGTTGAGAGTCCATTCTGACGGCAACATACGACCTTTCCGAGAAAGGGAGTCCGCTAGAACGTTCAGACGACCCGGAATATGACGGACCGACAGAAGAACCTGATGCTCTTAGACAAACAGAAGGATTCTTTTCGTTAAGTTGAACAACGGAATGGAATGAGTGCCTCCCTGGTTCCGAATATACGCTACTACTGTCGAATTGTGGGTCAGTATTTGAACATGTGAATTCTGAATAATGTTCATCCAATGACGTAGCGCAAGCCAAATTGACATCATCTCTTTGATGTTTATGTGCTTGTTCAGGAATTGCGGATCCCAAAGACCCGGGCATCTCGAATCTGTTGGGCTCAATGTCGCGCCCCAACCTGTTTGACTCGCATCCGTCATAATCGTAAAAATCGGATCCGGCAGTTGCAGTGGATCTCCCTGAGTTAACCACTGAATATCTGCAAGTCTGAATCTCTTGTTTTACATGGTTGGACAAGACGATGTTCGTTTCGAGCGAATGAATCTCCACACTCCAATTCTGAGTAAAAAAATATCTGGAGTGGACGAGTGCGTAGGCGCCCCATCAGAATAAGGGCTGCGGCAGCTCCGCACAAACCTATCAGTCGCATAAATTCTCTCGCCGTCACTACATCTGAGTGTAGACAAAAGCGAGCATAACAACTGACTAATTTCGCTCGGGGTAACGGCAGACGAACCAGATTGTTGTGCGTCTCGAAGCTCATTCCCAAGTGAATGAACGACTTGGACGGAACTAGATCCGACTTCTTTTCGGTTACTATGAAACCGAGACGTCGGAGCAATAGAAGCAGACTCTGAGCATCATTCTGAAGCGTTAATCTGTCGCCGTATCTCTGAAGAATGTCGTCCAAGTACGCCGACGTTACCGCAGAAGAACGTGCTAGGAAATATGTCATTACCGAGTTCATTATTCTAGTGAAGGCCCAGGGCGCTAGATTCAGTCCAAAGCACATTGTTCGGAACTGATAAACTACTCCTAGGATAGCGAAGGGAAGGTACTTTCTGAACGCAGGATGTACCATGACGTGAAAGTACGCATCCTTGAGATCTATGCTCGCAGCATAGTCGTTCACTCGAATGCTCGCCCTCACCGATCGAATGGTCTCCATATAAAATTTCGGAGCCACGATCAGCTTGTTTGTCCAGCTGAGATCTATAACTGGACGAGCCGTCTGGTTTTGGTACCAGGAACACGTGACTGTAAAAACCGGGAGATTCCTGGTTTTCTACGACCTCTATTGCGTTCTTCTCCAGAAGAGATTGCACCTCTGATAGAAGCGAATCTCCCTTCTGAAGGTTTGACGGAAGCTGAGTCCATCGTGGACTTCGTGTTAACAGAGGTTTTTCTCTGAAGGACAGTTTTAGACCTTCCGAAATAACCTCCTGAACCCATCGGTCGTCCGTAATTGACAACCAATTGGTTAAGAATCTCGACAGCCTTCCGCCCACTGGAGCGCAATAGAGGTTCTGACCTTCACCTCCTGTACCTGCGAGGCTTGCGGGAGGAGAAACTACGTCCTCCCCGACCCGCACCTCGACCAGTCGACCAAGGGGCATCTGACCGGTTGTCTCGGCCAGCATTACGTCCCCTACCTGAGTCGCTACTCTGACGGTCTCTGGAGTAAGATGTAGAGGCTTTCTTATATACTCTATAGGAACTTCCCTTGGACGTATTCGCCCCAGAAGTCCCTGACTTACTCCTCTCTGCTGAGTCCGTTTTTTTTCGAAGCGGACTTGAAGAGCAGAGAGTCTGAAGCTTTCTTGGTAATCTGATCGTAGATTAGAGGTTGCTTACCATCGAAGAGAAGTTCTCCTGAAACCGGAGCGACTCGAAGAGAGTTTTTCACCTTAGAATTCACCCTAGTGGATGAAGCCAGGGCAGCATCAAGTCTGACTACTCCAAATTTGCCACTGAAAGGGCGGAGTTATACATGGAATATGCGATTGCCCTCGAAAGAACTCTCAAGGAAGTTTGAACATCCTGGGATTCTTTACCAACGAGACGTTGTGGTAAGGTGATCTGCGTAAGATAAGGCGTCTAAACTGGTTCTGTTAGACGAGATTGTCGTCTCCAACGTACTGGAGAGAATCGACATAGACGCCGGCAATGACAACTCCAAGTCTTCTGCCTGGTCGTCTAAATGCAGAGGAATTCTCGGAAATTTATTTCTACTGTTGATGAACGGCAGATGTAGAGCTTGGTGCGATAAGAAAATGGATCTGCCAGTCTCAGAGGCTTGCTTAAAAATAGCGTCATTCAGCAATTCAAACGTCCGTGAGACATTTCTGGACTGGGCCGGAAACTCAGGTGCGACGTCCTTAGTCCGGCCGAAGAAGTCAGTGTCCGGTGACGCTATTAGTCTCTTATCTGGTATCGCAGTACTCTGGTCTGGAGGAACAACATCTGGAAGGTACTGCCGGATGAAATCTATGGCTACCTTATGTTGTTCTAGAAGGGAAAAATCCAGCTCTGCGGATTCCCTTTCACCATCCGACTAGACCAAATGTGAATCTAGGTCGTCCCTATCTGACATTGCAGGGGAGCATACCGACCCAGCTTCCTCAGACAGTTCCTGATCTGAAAGAGTTTCCGAAGGTTGCTGGGATGCTGCGATGAGTTGAGCTATCTGTGATAGCAAGTCCGTCACGAAGGCCTGTGGAGCTGTGGTCTTATGTTGTTTAGCCGCTGGAAGCTCCTGGGTCAGTGCCTCTTGCATAATTCTTTTATGCGAGCGTCCCGACTGGTAAGGCCTCGTGTCCTTGGCTAACGGATGAAGTGACCTGGTCGACGTGGAATCCTTGGTCGGCGAAGCAGGCTGGATATCCGAGATTACGTAGCTAATGTGCGGTTGTGTGTGCTGGCGTGAGGAAGAGGAAGCCAATAGATTAGCCGCCCCCGGCTGTCTATGCGACGGAGCATCCCGAGCAGGAGGAGTGGACGTGTGCTCTGACTGACGAACGTTATGTACGACAACATCTGGCCCCAGATGTTGTTGTAAGAGAGAGGGGGCCTCTCTCGCTTGTGGTCTGGGTAGACCTGGACGAGCTAGCTACCGGACTGACTGACTTCCTCTGATCCTTCCTCCGATCCGTCGTCGCCGGGTGTGCGCGATCCGAGATTATAGTGCTCGCAACACGCTTTCTCCTCTCCTGGACCGCAACAGACGAACCCGGCGTCACATCACCCGATCTACGAGTGATAGCTTCACCGGGCGAGCTAGCTGGCGACAAGGTCATCAATCCTACTAAGGATCTAGGCACTTGTCGAATTTCCTTGAGCACTTTTGCCGCTAGCTCTTCATTTGATTGCGACGATGGCAGCACATTTCCTGAAGACATCACGGAAACATCACCCTGTTCTTGTTCCTCTGAAAAAGAGACTGAAAAACTAGAGTGACCCTGTGGCGAGAGGACCGGCATGGACCTCTCACCACTAACAATATACCGTGACACACGTCTCCGTTTGTCATCCCAATTGACACACGCTGAGCAAGAATTAGTGCAAGTACAGTGACTACAGCAAATACAATGAGCATGGAAGACTTCCTCGATTTACAATTTGAACAATATTCTTTCATATTTAAAAAATATTAAACAGCCGTAGTACTCGCACTACCCCTTGAAAATACAAAGATACATAATAATATAATATATTACAAAAATTTCGAAAAATAATTCAAAAGAAAAAATTTTCGAAAAAATTTTGACATGAGCCCAAGTTCCCAAAGGGAACGAAGAGCCCAAATGGATCCCCAAAAAGCCTAAGTGTGGACAAAAATTTTAAAACATTTCTAAAAATTAATGTTACTCTTGCGGACAATAATTACTGTATCTGGCTATATAATGAACCTTACTGAAGACAAGGAATCGCTGACTAAAGCAACCGTTGTCAACGTAAACAAAAATCAATAAAAACCGGAAACAAGACTCCAGGCACTAAAAAACACGTCCCGAAATCCGTAACCAATTTAAAGTACTATCCGATGTAAAACAGAATCTTCCAGAGAAGAAACTGCAGTACATCAGATGGTAGATGCATGACCAAAACGCCTAAACACCCCTAGGGTGAGGACGTAACCATGGGGATAACAGAATAAACATTCTGTAACTATGCTAAAACTCCCAAGAAATTTCAAGAAATTTTAAAAAAAAAATTATACCAAAAGCATGGGAGATTAGCAGGGGGGGGGGGTGGGGGGGGTGGGGGGGGGGGAGGGGGGTTATCAAGGAAAAGGAGAGAGGAAACACTGAACAAACAGTGTAGATTTCATAGCAAGAATGAAACATCAGGCCCATGCCCGAAATTAGGAACCATGAAATAATTTTACATAAAAATTATAAGTTACAGCCCTGAACACATCCTTCCACTGTTTCTTCCTCTCATCCTCTTATTCCATCCTTGGATCCACCATTTCCTTCATGATTTTGTGTCTGGCATCATTTTAACTGAGATTATAAGCACAGATATCAGTGAGATGTTACTGATTGAAGGGCCAAACAAACTTTAACAAAGAATAAAGATTTGGCACCAATTTCGGTACTTCCTTGACACTGCGCATGCGCAGTGGACAAAAGTATGGAGGACCATATAGGACATTGATTTTTTGGATCTTGATGCAAATTTTGGGGATGGGGGGGGGGGGCAAAAGTTGTGTTTGGCCCTGAATTTTTAAGAGTTAGCACCAGCTAAGTATGGGTCATTGGTACAGTATAAAAATATATTGGGTGCGACATATACATGGGAACGACTTATACACGGACATAATTATACGGAAATAATCGCTTTTGCATTTGCCCGTTCTGCTGACGTTCGCTGCCATTTTCAAAATGAGATTATGAGGGGGGGGGGGGGGGGGGGGGGTCATTATAAATTTTAAAAGTTAACGTCAAAGTATGCAAAAAACCGTATGGCCGGTTCTTCTGGCGCCTGTCGGTTCGGTTTTTCGTTTGCGGCAAAAACCGAAACCGAATCGAAAAACCTCCATGCTCTACCAGCAAAGTTTTTCCAATGGACCTTGAGGTTTAACCAGATTGCTCATTGGTAGAACAATTACTATGACAACCATGGAGTGGACTTTCTTCAGGAAAATTTCTGACAAAACATGAGTAACAAAGTTTCAGCAGCAAGTTTAAGACACAAGTTTAATTGCAATAAACGAAAATCCAGACAGCCTTGTTAAATAATAAATATAATAAAAAATGCCGATAGGATCACCGATCCAATGTCGAGTTGTGACAGCTCAAAAGTGGGTTTAATCATTATCAACTTATTGTCAGGAAACCAATTGTTTACAATTTACTATGTGAAGGGTCACTCACTGTGACCTTGACCTTTCACCTAGTGTTCCGAAATAAATAGGGCTCTTTCTTGCACCAATGCCAACCTACCTATGAAGTTTCATGAACGTAGATGGAACCATTGTCAAATTATCATCTGGAAACCAATTGTTTACGATTTATTATGTTCAAGGTCACTGTGACCTAGTGAGTCCAAAATATATAGGGGTCTTCCACTCACCTAGGCCAACCTACCTATGAAGTTTCGTGAATGTGGGTCAAACCATTATCAAGTTATCGTCCCGAAACCAATTGTTTACGATTTACTATGTTGAAGGTCACTGTGACCTTGACCTTTCACCTAGCAAGTCCAAAATTAATAGGGTTCTTCCTCTCACTGATGCCAACCTAACTATGAAGTTCCATGAACATGGGTCGAACCATTATCAAGTTATCATCTGGAAATCAATTGTTTTGATTTACTATGTCGAGGGTCGCTGTGACCTTGACCTTTGACCTAGTGAGTCCAATATAAATAGGGTTCTTCCTCTCACGAAAGCCAACCTAAATATGAAGCTTCATGAATGTGGGTTGAACTTTAGTCAAGTTATCATCCGTAAACCAGTTGTTTACAATTTACCATGTTCAAGGTCACTCTGACCTTGACCTTTGACCAAGCAAGTCCAAAATTAATAGGGTTCTTCCTCTCACCGATACAACCTACCTTTGAAGTTTCATGAACATGGGTTGAACCATTATCAAATTATCATCCGGAAACCAATTGTTTACGATGTTCAAGGTCACTCTGCCCGCCCGCCCGACCGCCATTCATCAAAATATAAGTTGAGTTTGACTTCGTCACAACTCGACTAAAAATATTCAAGTATTGAAAAATATATTCCTGAATACATTTCAAAGTATTCAAATTTGAATACATTTGAAAATTTGGGTGCATGAACATGTATTTGTATTCATATTTGTATTCATAAAATTTCAAAGTGCATGTATTCATATTTCGAATACCTTTACAAAGTATTCACCCTAACCCTGCAAAATTTGTATATGGAATTCATTTGTATTAATAGATTCAAACAATGAGAAAAACTTGGAATGGTAATCATGCTAATATTGTGTTAAATACTCAGACATGATAACATGTAACCCTTTACCTGACAAATTGGCCACATCCTTTCACGTAATTTACAAATTAAGGCATTAAGCTGTTGAAAAAAAGGTTAATTTTCAAAAACATTCAAGAAAACCATGTCATGTGACCCCCTCATTGAAATGAGCTTGTCAAGCTCGTTCCAATGCGGGGGGCACATGATATGGTTTTCTGGACTTTTTTTTTAAAAAAATTGTAAGAAAAAAAAATATTTGAAAAGACAAATTTTGATATAGTGTGCATTGGACAAAGGGTTATTTATTTATTGGTGATTAAGGTCACCTACTTATGCACAATGGCTAATCGTTACCACGACAGCTTTACGGGTGAAGGAAGCCAGAGTACCCGGAGAGAACCACCGAGCATCTACGAGCAACCGTCAGCTCCTCAACATTCTAACTCTGTTCAATCTCGGCTCAAGCAGGGTTATAGCGGTAGAAGACATATGCACCATCAACGTCATCATGTCCCCATGTAGACAACCGGGATAAAGTGCCTTGCACAACGCGGGTCGTGCCGGACGGGGATCGAACTCGGGACCTCCAGCATAGAAGTTCAACAGTCTACCACTGAGCCACCGCGATCCCTGGACAAAAGGTTAATGTATGCAAATCTCTCTTATGGTGCAATATATTAAATACACAGGCCTGGTTATCTGGCCTGAGTACTGTATGAAAGATTTTCTTAAGTTAATTTTTTTGTATTTCCCATTGTCTGTTCACTAATATACATGTTCACATGTAGTACTGTATTCATAAAAAAGGAGAGAAAATTTCAACCAGATTGCGGCTGATGATGCAGTCGAAATTCTCAGTCCACTTTCCTCCTCCCCCCCCCCCCCCCGAAAGAAAAATGTTCCCCCCTCAAAACTTTGGCTCAAGCCGCCCAATGCAAGTTTCATATAACATATAGAGCCCTAAAATGATCTCCAATATAGCGCTACACACTCTATAAATGCCACAGATTCGCTCCTAGAGCAATGAATTTTGACAAAATTTTCTTGGGGGTGGGAGGCCTAGTCCTAATTAGGATGCTCTGGCTGTTACCTCCTCCTCCCACCTCCACTAGAGAGAAATGGGGGGAGGGGGCAACAATTGGAGGGTCCTAGTTACGAAAAGAGGAGGCTTTCACACACCCCCACCCCCTCACAAAAGCCTTCTAAATATCATGTTTGCCCCTTCCACCCAAAACTGGCTAGGGCACCCTTATTATAAAATCTTCGCTATGCACCTGGTCAAAATAGAAATGTGAGAACACAGAATGTGCTGTGCTATTTTCATGTTTTCTTTGATGTGGACTTGATTTCATGGTGTTCTATTTTATGAAATCTTGAAACCACTAATGCGAATGAATGGCTATCAGATTGTGATCTGATCCCAGAAAAAAAAACACTTTTGTGATCACAGTATTGTACCAAAGATTTCCACTCTTCTCATCTATCAAAAGTAAGCAGTTGACATGTAGTGAAAATCATAAACGAAAAAACATTTGTACATATACAAATCGATCCGCAAGTATACAGAAGAAGTCTCCTTGGTTACGAATCGAAATTAAGTATTTTTATTGTTTACTAATCATATATATTTCATTTTCAGGTTATTTTATTCAACTTTGTGGGGAGTTAGTTTAGTATAGTAACTGGGACAAAGTTAGGAGGTCTTAAATAAAGCTGTGAGCGCTAAGTTGTCGAACGGTTCGTTGTGTTGCCTTTTGTCGCGTGTACAGTTTTTCTTGTCCGATCGCGTAATTTTGTAATTTTGTCTTGATGATGGCGAGCAAGTCTGTTCAGACGGAGGTAAGTATGGAGGTAAATACGTGTAATATCGCGGTCCAGGTCAACGGTGCCAACGGGGTAAGTATTGGTGTGCAGACAGAGGTCACTGGGGGTGTCATTCAGAGCCGGGTTGGTGGGGCCACCGATGGCGATATTGGGCTTGAAGTTTGTAAACAGTGTTCTATGATGTATGGGGACTTTCGTTCGATGGGATATGGAGAGGTATGTGCAAACTGTCAGGAAATCCTCCGCCTACTTGAGACAATTGTTAAGTTTGAGGGGGAGATTGCTGAGCTGAAGGGAAAACTTGGTAGGGCGGGGCTGTCTGGAGTTACGCCTGTGAAAGTAGCTTTCCGAGAAGGATGGGTGGTTGTCGGTGGTTCCAAGAGGAAACATGGGGGTAGAACCTTTGATGTGAATGAGGTAGGTGATGAGGTGGGGGCTGCTAGAAAAATACGTAGGACAGATGAGGGGGGCCCAGGCCGGAGCAATGCTGTAAAGCGTCTGGCGTGGACTATCAAAAGTGGTAGGAAAGGGGGGCCAGAGAAGCAGGTAGATAGGGGTGTAAAGTCCAAAGGCAGTGGGGAGTGCAGCACCAGAAACAGATTTGATGTGCTCGATTCGGAAGAGTCAGAGGAGGAGATGGAGGTACTTGCAACAGATAGTAGCTTGGGGTCTAGGCCAGGAAAAAGGAGGAGGGATCCGGTAGAAGACCAGGGGAGTAGTCCAGGTAGTTCAGGGCCTGGAAAGAGACAAAGGGACAAGGATATGAGTAATCCTAGGTCAAAGATACCGATACCGATATTGATTCCGAGTGGGGCTGTTGGAGAGGAAGAGGACGCTGTAAACAATAGGAGACTAGAGGAGATAAATAGGGCGATGGACAAAAGTAAGTTGGTGGTTGCGGGAAGTAGCATAGTTCGGGGGATCGACAATGTTGTCTGTGGTCCGGACAGTAAAAATAGAACAGTTCTGTGCTTTCCGGGGGCTAAAGTGGAGGACCTGAGGGATAGAGTGGACGGTATTGTAGCTGGGTCGGGGCCTGATCCGGTAGTGGTATTACATGTGGGGTCCAATAACATCAGGGAGAGGAAATCAGTTCGTTTGGTGGACACATACAAGGACCTAATTAGTAAGCTACTTAGCAGGAATGCTCGGATCATCGTTTCAGGGGTGCTCCCCGTTATGGGTGGTGGGAATGAGAGGAACTCGCGGATTATGGCGCTAAACGAGGAGCTGGAAGAGCACTGCAAAGACTTGGGAATACATTTCATTGACCACTGGGACTCATTCTGGGGACAAGGGGAGTTGTATGGGCGAGACGGATTGCATTTAAGTAGGATGGGTACAGACCTGTTGGGCCAGAAAATTTTACAGGTGGCTGGGCCTTTTTTGGAGAAAAGGGGGGTAGGGGACCACAGCCGATAACCCAGAGGGGCACAAATGCTGGGAACATAGGAAGAACAACAAACATGCACAACACAGGGACACACCAGGGTTATAATAATGTGCCAGTGATGACAAAGAAACAAAGATTCATTAAGTTTGGGTACTGCAACATCCAGGGTCTGCACAAGAAAGTAAGCGAAATATCAACACTGATGGACGAAGGAGACTTCGATATAATGGGTCTAAGTGAGACGTGGATACGACGGGATGAGCGGGTTTATCAGATGAAGGGTTGCGTGTGGATAGGAGCTGGGCGAACTGAGGGTCAGAAACGTGGTGGGGGTGTTGGCATCTACGCTAAAGAGGAATTACAGCCCTCATTGATTACAGATCTCACAGAAGCAAGGACTCAGATTCCAGTGTCCAACGAAATAGTCTGGGCAAAAATCAAGTTAGGAAGCAGGAGTGTTGCCGTTGGTGTTGTATACTTAGCAGTGGAGGGAAGTAAGCCCGAGTGGAATGATTCAATATATACAACTCTTAGATCGAATATCACAGAGCTTGAAAGCAGAGGGTTCAGTATTGTCCTAATGGGGGACTTCAATGGGCACATCGGGGATAAGGAGGAGGGCATACAGGGAGGTGATAGGAAAATTAACACGAATGGGAGGAAGATGTTGGACCTATCAAAAGAGCTTGGTTTAAAGATCTTGAACAGGGATGCGAAATGTAAGGGTAAATGGACCTGGGAGAGGAACGATAAGAAAACAATAATTGATTATATACTCACTGACATTAGCGTATGGAGGGAGGTTATAGATGTAGAAATAGATGACGAGGGAAAAAATGACTTGGGTAGTGATCACAACCTGATAACAGTTAAGATTATGGGCAAAAAGACGAATAGAGACAGAAATACCTTCAAGGAAGTTTGGAGACTAAAACAAGGAGCCGACTGGAAGCAGTTTCGGGAAAAACTAAAACCAAGTCTTGAATGTATACCTAGGGATGCAAATGTCCAGAGTATTTCAGATGGCATAGTAAATAGCCTAACAGAGGCAGGGAAGGATTGTATAGGAAGGGTGAGGGTCCCAACGAGAGAGCTTGGATACAGGGTTAACGAGGGACTGAAAAAGGCTATAAAAGAAAGGAAGGTAAAATGCGCTGCTTACAGAAGAAGTAGGAAGCTTAAAGGGGTGGATAACAATGACACGAGACTAATGAAAGGAGAATATGAACTGGCACGGGAAAAGGTGAATGAGATAAAGAATAATAATAGGAAGGAGCGCAATTGCAGTCTTGCCAGAACAATAAAGAAAACGGGGGGTTCGAGCTCAAACGTATTTTGGAACTGGGTAAATAAACGGGGGAAAAGTAGTGTGCAGAGTATCAAAGTGGATGGGGAAAGTACAGAAGATAAAGGCCGTATCGCTTCAGAGTTAGTCAAGCACTGGGAAAAGATAAACGATAGGCGATGGGGCAGTGGGTCCCCACCAAAAAGAAATACACTGGTGGAGGAGAACCTATCCAATCGAGTATGTAGCGAAATAACGACAGAAGAAGTGCGGAACGTGGTCTCGAAACTAAAAAATGGTAAAGCGGGAGGGACTGATGAAATTCCGAACGAATTCCTCAAAAATGGAGGGGAGGCACTTATTGAAGTCCTGACAAACCTTTTCAACCTGGCTCTGCGAAAGCAAGAGGTCCCCAGAGAGTGGAGGGAAAGTAAGGTGTCGTTCATACACAAAAAGGGGGATAAGGAAGTTCTAGATAACTATAGGGGGATATCAGTTAGTAGTAACACCGGGAAAGTATTCTGTAAGGTCATATACAGTAGACTAGAGGAAGTTATTGAAGAGAAAGGTTTTCTAGGAGAAATTCAAAATGGTTTCAGGAAAGGACGAAGAGTCACTGATCACCTATTTACACTCACCCAACTGATAGAATCAACAAAGGCTGAAAAGAAAAAGATGTTTCTGGCATTTCTAGATGTGAAAAAAGCGTACGACCGAGTGTGGAGGGAAGGTATGTGGCGAAAGCTCGAGGGCATCGGACTGGGGGGTGACTTTGTGGGAATCATGAAAGCACTGTATACAGATGTGCAAAGCCAACTCAGTCTAGGGAGTATCACTACAAAACGAGTCCCTATGGATATAGGCCTCAAGCAGGGGTGTATCTTTTCACCGATTTTGTTTGCATTGTATGTTAAAGATTTAGGGGACGAACTAATTCAGAGTGCGGAGGGGGTAAATGTTGGAGACATAAAGATACCAGGCTTATTCTTTGCGGACGACATGGTGTTAATGTCTAGAACTGAACAGGGGCTAGAGAAATTGCTGGAAATTGTTGGTAGTTATGGGAACACTTGGCGGCTCGAACTAAATGAAAATAAAAGCAAGGTAATACCCGTTGGACGCAAGGTAGATATGACGAAGAGATGGAGAGTGGGGGAGTTCTCAATCCCCGAAGGGGAAAGCAAACAAATCACTGTAGGAGAAAAGGGAGAGTATGAGTATCTAGGGGTAAGCATAAATATAACGGGAAGAGGGGTGTACAGAAATTACTCAGCCAAACTGATTCTGAAAGGGAAAAGAATTCTGAACCAACTAAAACTTTTAGGGAAAAATAGTTTCAACAAGGTCTTTGTGGGGAAAACACTGTGGGAGAGGGTGGGTTTACCAAGTATAACGTATGGCACGGACGTGATTCCATTAAACCAAACCGTTATTAAAAAGTTGGAAAGTACTCAGAATGATGCCGGCAGATGGATAACAGGGTCGAGTAATGCTGCAGCTTTGGAAGCAGTAAGGGGGGAGCTTGGGTGGATGAAAATCAAGGACAGGGTAGATTTGGGAAAACTGTGTTACTTTAACTACTTGAGAAACCTGCCTGACAACCGGTGGTGCAAATTGATGCTCGATACCATTTGGAATTCTAATATAGAAACGGGGTGGTCAAAACATGTGAGGGAACTAATGGACAATTACTCTATAGAGGTCACAAACATGGAAGTAGGAATGAAAGAAGGCAAAAGGTTTGTCAAAGAGAGAGTCATGGAAGATTGCAATCGAAACTGGCGAGCAGGGGTTAGCGTGAAAAGATCACTGCAGGGGTTACAATATAAAGAAAAGCCAGCTTTTGAGAAGTACCTAGATGGCACCTTTGGAGGGTCACTGCTGTTCAAACTGAGATCAAGATCACTGGAGCTTCGGGGAAAAATTGGGAGAGATGGGGAAAAGGGATGCCAAATGTGCCACTCTGGAGTAGTGGAGACCCTGGAACATTTTCTCTTGGAATGCCCACAGTATATACCTCATAGAATAAAATTTACTGGAAGAATAATGCAGAAGTGGGGTGAAGAAACAAAGGATAGATGGCTGAAGGGGGACACGAGGGAGAGGGTAGGAATGCTTATTGAAGAAATTGAAAAAGAGGAAGTGAGGGACACTATTAAGCAGTTTATATCTGAATGCTGGGAGGAGAGGAGGGGAAGAGGGGGTGGGGTGCAGGGGGAATGATGGCCTTCTCTTATGAGGACCGCGACAAATCAGCGGCTGGCCAAAGAGTTATTATTATTATTATTACATATAACCATTCCAGTAAATGTTGATCAATTAATCAATCATTTAAACACTAGTTTCCTCTATAATAACTCAAAATCTGTAAATGAAGCAAAAGAAGTGCAAGTAAAGATTGAGCCACTTAACCTTTGAATTTAGTTCCAAGCTGAATGTTTCTGCACACTACAGGACTTTCAAACACTTTTCAAAAGAGTTTATCAAGTACTTTCGACGACCAACATAAAAAAAAGATATTTTAATTATTAGGCCAAACAAAAGATACATTTGGTTCTCGGGTATTTAATTTCTCAAATTAATGAGGAAGGAAAGCTTGATTTTTTTCTTTTTTGCACCTTTTCAAAAAAAATAAATACTGTCCATAAATATAGAGGTTATTTTCGGTGGAACAAAGCAAACTGGATGTTTACAAAATAAAGATAATCAGGACATTACAGACACTGTATTTCAATTAAGGTTTGATGCCAATTTATGCGAATAAATATACATCAATCAAAAAAAGGTAAAATTTTTAACTGAAAGCATCACAATTTTAATAGTAATTTTGGAAACAACTACAAGCTAATTTATTTATTTATTAGAGCTGGACGGTTTAGTTTTTTCAGATTCGGTTTTGGTTTGACTGAGGGAAAAACCTTGGTATCGGTTCGATTTTCTATGTGTTAACCCTTTACCCAATGTAACGGTTAAAACCAGCCAGCGCTATTCACAAAAGTCGCCAATTAATTTTCATTATTTTTTCATTTTTTGTCTCAAAAACATAGGTTATGACCCCTCTTTGGAATGAGCTCGATGAGCTCATTCCAAAGAGGGGTCATAACCTATGTTTTTGAGACCCAAAAAATGAAACAAATTAGTTATTCAAGAGTTTTTTTGCAAGTGTCGTCTGCTTTTCATGTTAGGTAAAGGGTTAAGAGCATATAGCACATGTAAATAACACTTCAGGCTCCTTTACTTGGAAAAAATCTGCAATAGCATGACACCACCCAGCCACAAAATGCCATGAACCTAAGTATCTCCAGTGCATTCTGACTAACTTCCCTTTGGTCATTCTTAGTTGTTCTGGGGGACCAGTTGCTTAGCCTATTGAGTCTGAAAAACACAAATTAGGGAACAAATTAATAAAGTTCATCTAATCTATGTTGTGTTCTCATTGTCACATTTTCTCCCTTATTGACTCGTCCGGTGGACGTGTCAATAATGGGGAAAATGTGACAATGAGAACACGACATATTCGTCCCTTTGCCAGACAGACCCTCATCTTATGAGAGTCCATAGTGGTGGCTAGTCCGGTTTCTTCCAAATAAGATAGTTTGATCAGTTGGTGTTTATTGGTGTTTACAGTCACATATTTCTGCACAATGACTAATCATTTATACACGTGTTGCCCATTTTATAGGACTTCCATCCTAAGCATTGCTGACTGTTTTCCACATGCGTTTTACCATTAAAACAGAGTTGCTTATCACAGAAAACAAGGACTGCTTCACTTCCTGGGATTCCCATGAGGGGTCCAGCTTATAATTCAGTAAGAAGCCAGGATATGAATCTCAAAAAGATTCTCGCAAACGGTTGGATACATGTAAGCCATAGTAGTGAATTGTAGGATTCTTATTTCGATTCTCGAAAAACTGAATGGAACTGTTGCCCTGCCAAGGGGGATAAAAATGTTTAATGAGGGTGTTCAATTTAAATGAGAGATTGCCTGAGAGCCCAAATCCTTTTTTCAAAAGAAAGTCTTTCTGATTTTTGTGTACTGAGCAGTTAACCCTTTATCCAACATCAATAAAAGACAACACTCACAAAACAACTTTTTGAGGGACTAAAACTTTTCACTTTTTGTCTCAAAAATGAGCCTATGGCCCTGATTGGAGCCAGCTCAATGAGCCCATTACAGTGAAGGGTCATATGCTATTTATTTATTGGTGTTTAAGGTCACATATTTCTGAACAATGGTTAATCTGGACTGCAACATGGAGATAAAGCCAATGTTAGTCAATCAATTTATACCCATGTTGTCCATTTTACAGGACTTCAACCCCAAGCATTGGTGACTGAGTCCTATTTCACCAGTAAAACTGAGCTTGTGTACAAAACAAGCAATGCTTCACTTCCCGGGGTTCTCATAGGGAGGCTATGTGTTTGACGTAAAAATTGAAAAAATAATGCATTTTGAATGTTCATTTTTGTAAACACTGCTAGCCGGTTATGGGTGTTATGTGACTTAAAGGTTTAATAATTTCTTGACATGTGTTCAAATTCAATGAAACCTGCCCCTAATTAATGACAATTCAGTAAGCTTTATCAGAGAGCTTATAAAGGATTCAGAGGGTGTGAGGTGCTATTTGTTTTGTAGATAAAAATCACAGTTTATAAAACAATATAAAACACACACATACATATACGGTGCGCGGACATTTCCCCATCCGGACATTTCATCATCGGACAAATCCCCATCCGGACATTTCCCCATCGAGGGCAGACATTTCCCCATCAGCATTCCCCCATCAGAGGCAGACAGTTCCCCATCGGAGGTGGACATTTCCCTGTTGGATATTAACACCTTTCCCCATCGAGGGCCTACATTTCCCTGTCAGACTTTACCCATCGGAGGTGTACATTTCCCCATTGAGCATTGCCCCATGTCCAATGCTTCCACATGTGAATGAGTGACAATTAACTCTTAAAAAGTTTTCATTTTTTATTCTTTCATAACTCGAAAAAACAACATCTCGGCATATGGTATAGGCATTAGCACATTTTAGCACAATCTGAATTTCAGAACAATGAAAACACAACATCAATAATAAGAAACAAGAATTTTTATCTGGTTACAAGTGTATGTATATAAATATGTTTGCTTATAAATCTCTTACACATGCTTCTTGTTGAGTTGTTTGATAAACACTGATGCATTCATTGACATTTACTTCAATGAAGACGCGACTGTTTATCAATCAACTTAACAATATTTTTGAACGAAAGTAGCTTGACAGAAAGAACAAATATTAAAATTGCAATGAAAACATCCATATTGTTCAATCCACTTGTGTGATAAAAAGTGATGTATTCACTGAATTTCACATCAGTGAAGACATGATCACTTATCAATCATCTCAACAAAAAGTTAACTGTAAATTGCTACGAAAACAGAACACAAATGTCTTATAAACACAAACAATTCAAACAATATTACCCATGTTGGCTTAATAAAAAGGGAATGATACACAACAAATCAATAAGAAAATTTCAAACAAACAGACTCACAAAAAATTAAGAAATGGATGGTGAAAAGTCTGCATGGGGAATTGTCTGTTTTTCTATTAAGCAGAATGGGGTAATGTCCGATGGGGAAATGTCCGGCCTAAATGGGATGGGGTAATGTCCGGATGGGGAAATGTCCGATGGGCAAATGTCTGGCGACCACATGTACAGAGCAGTGGAAACCTGTGAAAACTGAATCGCCACTTTGCCAGTTAACCCTTTATCCAACAGACTTGATATCAAAATTTATTATTTTATTGATCGTTTTTTTAAATTTTAAAAACAATTTCAACAAAACCATATCATGTGAACTAGCTCGACAAGCAAATTCCAATGAGGATTAACATGAATCGAGCTCGTTCCAATGAGGATTCACATGATACGGTTTGGTTGAAATGTTTTGAAATATATTTGTAAATTTACTCAGGCATATGGGGCAGATTTGTAAGGTAAACGGTTAAAATTATCCACTGTCCACGACCTGTAGGCATTTTCGAAGTAGCCTTCAAGGTATTGTGGAACAGAAAATTTGAAAGAATGAAAAAGGGCCATAACTCTGGGAAACATTATTAGACAGAACTCATTCCTTGTGCATATCCATTCCCCTATGAGGGTCTATCAGCATACCAAAGGAGATCCAAATCGGACTGATGGCTTTGAAATAAAAATCCAAAATGTTTGTATGGACAGCCAGACAGACAGACAGACAGACAGACAGACAGACGACAGACAGACAGACAGACAGACAGACAGACAGATGGTAAATGGAGGTCTGTCACACATTGTGACGTACTCACACCAAGCAGTGGGTCAAGATTTACTCAGATTTTATAAATACAACAAAATCACAACATCATCAAGAAGAAGAAACAACAATAGCATCCTGGATTCAATGGTTTCACATTTCCCCTTTAATAGGTGAGATTTGACTAAGTTAGGGGTAGGGCTGGGAGGTTTTGATATTTCAGAATTGGTTTCCGTCATATACTAAGTTTGTTCCATTTTTGTATGATGTATGAATATTCCTGGAGTTCACAGGTAAGCTTGAGACTTCCGGTACTGGTATAACAAAAATACATTTACATGGAAAACGTGCTTTGTGTTGACTTCAAATACATATTATTGGCGACAAGATAAATAAAATGGCAAATATTGGGTCTATCTTCTGCAAAAAGTGATGACGGTAATACCGAGGAAACGTTCAGACTGAACGAGACTAAGACTGACCCAACAAACAAAATCATGTTTATTCAGTAAATTATAAAGAAGCGTGCTGATCCTGAAGAAAGTCCATTGCATTCTGTCAGTATGTAGGACACCTATGATGTTATTAAACATGCTCACATAGCTACGGGTCTCGGTTGACGTTACAGGATGGTGAAGGAAATAAACAAGAAATATTTACATTGACATTCCTGCCAATAAGATTTAAACATTTCAAGTGCATTACGTGTTATATTTTTCTTCTGATGGGCGCACCATCTATTTTACAGAGTGACAATGGGACAGAATTCACTGCTCAAGTAATTCAGGTTTGTTTGTTGGTGGTTAACGTCACATATTTATGCACTATGGCTAATCGTGACACAACATGGAGATGAAGTCAAGTTTAGTCAATTGTTGATCAACATGTTGCCCATTTTAGAGGACTTTCACCCCAAGCATTGGTGACTGGGTCTTATTTTACTAGTAAAGCAGAACTGGTTTACCACAGTAAACAAGTGCTGCTTACTTCCCGGGGTTCCCACGGGGAAGGTAATTCAGGAACTGAAAGTTATGTGGCCAACTCTTGTTATGGTTCACGGAAAACCTGGTCATCCCCAAAGCCAGGAGTCAGTGGAAAGGGCAAATGCAGACAAAAAAAGATATGCCAGTTGCAAGGATGAAATAGTGGAGTGCATGCAAAATGAAGATGCTTTGATTTCAGAACATTCTGGTCATGGTAGAGTAGACATCAATGAAAACAAGAGCGCACATATCGCTGAAGCAATACAATGCCCCCTACCGGACTAATGAGCATTAATAATTATACAAATGTTATAACCTAGATGTGATCAGCATGAATTCCGTTGAAGCGTTTCCAAAAAAACCCCAGAAAACTGATATTTTGGCGCTTTTCCATACTTCCAAGGGCCATAACTCACACAAGAATAATGCAATCAGCATGAAACTCAAACTTGATCTGTAAGTCATCGTTCTATAGAAGGTTACCAAGAATGAAATCATTCGGTTGAAGCATTTCCAAAAAAAGTCTGGAAAACTAAAGTATGACTGACAGACTGACTGACAGACTGACGGATGGACAGAGTGCAAATTAAACTTGATCTGTAAGTCATCGTTCTATAGTAGGTTACTAAAAATGAAATCATTCCGTTGAAGCGTTTCCAAAAAAAGTCTGGAAAACTAAAGTATGACTGACAGACTGACAGACAGACTGACGGATGGATGGACAGAGTGTAAATGAAACTTGATCTGTAAGTCATCGTTCTACAGTAGGTTACCAAAAATGAAATCATTCTGTTGAAGCGTTTCCAGAAAAAGTCCTGAAAACTGATAGTTTGGCGCTTTTCCATATTTCCAAGGGCCATAACGTACAGATGGACAGGGGTAACACTTAATGCGGGGGCGCGGTGGCTCAGTAGGTAGAGGTGTAGGCTGCAAGCCGAGAGGTCCTCGGTTCAAATCCCACTTGCGGCAACCGCGTTGTGTCCTTGGGCAAGACACTTCACCCCCATTGCCCACATGGGGGCACGGTGGCATTGTGTACTAAGGCGTACTGCACGTCGATGGTACACCTGTCTTCAACTAATGCTAACCCTGCTTGTGTGGAGTTGGTATGTTGGGGAGCTGGCAGTTGCTCGCCGTTGCTCGGTGGTTCTCTCCGGGTACTCCGGCTTCCTCCACCCGTAAAACTGTCATGGTCATGATTAGCCATTGTGCAGAAATATGTGACCTTAAACACCAATAAATAAATAAATAACACTTAATACCCCTTCGTCAAATTTAATTATTTATTATTTATTTATTGGGGGTTTAACAACACCTTCGACAGCCAGGGTCACCTCGTGTCAGACAGTTTTATGAGTGGAGGAAGACAGAGTATCCAGAGAGAACCACCTAGCAACTGTCAGGCTCCCCAACATGCTAACTCCACACAAGCAGGGTTAGCATTTGTTGAAGACAAGTGCAACACCGATGTGCAGTACACTTTAGTACACAACGCCACTGTGCCCCCACATGAGGAATGGGGGTGAAGTGTCTTGCCCAAGGACACAACATGGTTGCCGCAGGTGAGAGTCAAACTGAGGACCTCTCGGCTTGCAGTCTGCACCTCTACCTACTGAGCCACTATGCACCCCTTCGCTTTTGGTGGGGGGATAAAAATCTCAAATTAGTTATGATTTGACATTAAATTTCTAAGCCTCGTACACTCAGCTCTGATCAATTTTCGTAAACTCGGCATTTACAACTTCCATCAAACAACACCAAAGGCTCTAGAAAACCATCAGCTCATGGACCAATTGGTAAACCTGCTGAACAACAAGCTGAATGTTTGCTTGGGTTCTTCGCAGGGTTCATTGACTTGCTGCTGGACACAGGACAAGTGACTCTGGCTGATTTTAGAAAAACAACCTCCAGAATGAGCAAACAATCATTTTGTCCACCTATCGTTTGTCTCAAAGGATATACATGTACATGTAGGGTAACTCATTTTCAACTGTCCATGTCTCAAAACCTTGATATACATTTATTATTTATTTATTGGTGTTTAAGGTCACATATTTCTGCACAATGGCTAATAATGACCGCATAAAGTCAATTCCAGCCAATGGTTTATACCCATAATGCCCATTTTAGAGACTTCGACCCCAGGCATTGGTGACTGGGTCCTATTTTACCAGTAAAATAGTTTGTTTACAACAGTAATCAAGCAGTGCTTCACTTCCCGGGGTTCCCATGGGGAAATATACATTTATTACCATTTCCAAAACCATATTCTACTTTAACCCCATGCACACTGATGTCAAATATATGTAACAAGAGGCCCCAGGGGGCCTTAAGGCGCTCACCTGACATGGTAGTCTAAATATCAAACCAGGGACTTGACATGAATAAGCTGCATACGTCCCTCCAGATTTTTTTTTATTTTTGTTCGGAAATTTTCGAAGTCCCAAACAAAATTTTTTCAGACTAAAATTTTTTTTTCTTTTTCTTAAAATGCACCAAAACGCATAAAAAACCAAAGAACTAATTTCTGGATTTTGGTCCAGGACCCCAAATTTTGAACCCAGGGATTTGGCTTGAACAAACTTGAATCTCACCTCCCTAAGCATGCGGCATACCAAATATAAAAAAATTCCTATTGGGAGATCTGAAGAAGAAGATTTTTAAAGAATATTCCTCATACTACACTAATTTAAACATTTGGGCTCTCTATTGATTTCAATAAACATGTGAAACAATCTTCTAAAGATGTTATATGTGAAATTTGAAAGCTTTTGGAGCAGTGGTTAGGGAGAAAAGTAGTCTTAAATGTTTTTCCCCATCACTCAGTGTTAAAAAATGCTGACTCAGCACTTTTTCAAAGTCCGAAAAAAGTACCCCATGATAAAACCGATAGCAATTTTTTTTTACCATTCCATTCTGTTGGTCCTAAGGAAGCTTCACACCAAATAAGAATTCTCAGTGCCATGTAGTTTTGGAGATACAGGTGTTTTAATTTTTTTCTATTTTTAGCTCCTGCGGTTCTCATAGAGTGACGAGAAAAAAAATTTGGGCATAAATTTAAGTACTTATGACCCAATAGGCCCTCATATCAAATTTGGGTCAAATCTGCCTCTCGGTTTGGAAAATAGAAATTTTGGGCGGGGCAAAAATTCTTGCCCCTCCCATAACGAAGGCAAATATAGCTCCTCGAACTTCTCTTGAACAAATCTGAGTCTACACCTCAAAAGGAAGCTGCACACCAAATATCAAGTCTCTGCTACTGCTGGTTCATGAGAAGAAGATTTGTTAAGATTTAAACACACTTTTTAGGCGTGGCCCTACAAAGGGGCAGGCCTACTTGATTTGAACAAACTTGAATTGACATATGATAGGGTACATGCACAGCAAATTTTGTTGAATTTGGTCCAGTAGTTTGTTAGAAGAAGTTGATAATGTAAAGTTAATGCCGGACGGACGACGATGGACGGGAAAGTGATTAGTAAAGCTTCCCTTGAGTTGTGCTCAGGTGAGCTAAAAATGTCTAAGATGTCAATTTCTCCCATAATGAAACCAAGGATTTAATCAATTCAATCTTCTTTAACAATTTTGAATTAATTAAATTCCTAGCTGCATTATGGGAAAACAATTGCTGCTTGAAAATACTGAATTTTGAAATCAGTATACAGGGGGTTAACTCTTAACCCTTTAACCAACACGGACGATATCAAATTTATTAAATATCATTTTTTTAAATTTTTCAAAAAATTTCAACAAAACCATAGCATGTGATCACTCATTGGAACGAGCTTGTTCCAAAGAGGAGTCACAAGATATGGTTTTGTTGAAATTTTTTGAAAAATAGTATTTTTTCAGCTACTGAATTTACATATTATGCGTGCGGATATGGCCGATTCGATGGGTAAAGGGTTAACCCGCTGAGTATTTTCAAGATATTTTTCATCAAATCTAGTCATGGCTGCTCTGAAGCAGCCATGACTTGATATGATGAAAAATTCATCTAAATTAAAATTTAACTCAAGAAATCATTGGTGCAAGAATCCATGCAATTTACAGTCTGAAAATTTGATTAAATTCACTCAAATTATACTTATAAAGTGGCAAGAGAAATCCTGTCCTAACAGGCATATCCGCTAGCAGCATGCAAAGATTTAAATGATAAAACTTACGTGTTTTTTTTCTTCAGAAATGAAAGGCTGTGATGTAACACACTTTTGGAAAGGGCTCTTCCCCATACCATGGTAATCAGCTTAACTGGATAAACTTAGGACATCAAACTGCTGCTTTCTTGGTTGCTCATCTCTGCCCTTATCTAACACTATTTGAGATATTGAGATTATTTTGCTTTTCTCTCGGCTCTTGCTGAGGAAAATCTGTTTACCTGAGAAAATGTATCTACATGTAAAAATACTTACAAGTTGCCTTTTTTACATGCAGGCTTGAAAATAACTTGCGAATGACTGTTAAGGTTACCTGTGGGTTATGTCAAATGTAAAATACACGAAGGAACTACAGGTTATGACAAAGTAATACAACATAAGTTTATTAAATTACAATCTTAAAAGAATTGCTGCCAAAATAAATAGCAACAACTAAATAGAAATAGGATTCACAGGTAATAGCTTTGGCGAGATCACACATTACTTGTTAGTATTTATATCCCATTAACTCTTTACCTAACACAGTAATGACAGTATTCTAAAAAATGAATTCAATTTCACATTTTTCGAAAACAAAGTTTACAATTTTTCAATAAAACCATACAAATATATACTTGTATGGTTTTATTGAGAAACTTCCAAGATATTTTAGGCTGTGGTAGGCTTATTCTGGCCATTTTTGGCCGCTATGTTCGGTTCATATGGGTTACGAGCATGCTATATGGCATAACCTGCCAACAAGTTACGATATAAACCCTGTATTTCCAGGTCAGACATGCCCTCAATTTCTAATTTGTAGAGGCAGGGAAATCTAGAATTATTTTCCAATGGGCAAAGTAGATTTTGTTTTCTTCAACAGTAATGTTCTAAACATCTAGTATTAAATTTACAGAGTTCCAGGTCTTAAAATTAAGGCAAATTAGTGACGGTACATGCAAATGCTGTGGATAAATTAGGTGGTGTCCAACTGGTGCATTTGGCCTGGTTGTGATTCTAGAAACTACATGTAGTGGTATGGTTACATATCAAATGAATGGAATGTGTATAACTGGTAAGTTAGTAAAAAAAAATTTTTAAGTTCCACAGCAAAAACACAAACAAGAAGTGTCAAGTATCACAGAGGCAGCAGAATGTGGTGGTGGGGTGGGCAAAAGTCCACCCACCCCACCATCAACCTCCATTCCTCCAATTGCAAACATAACTATATGGACTAAGTGAAAACAATGGTGTTTTTCTTTTCCAACTGAACTGAACAAGGGTCGGTCTGCATTTGACAGTTGTGCCAAAATTTGACCATTTCAGTGGAACGACCCATTGATCACGCTACAATTGGGTTACTGGGATGTCGATGAAAAGCATCACAACTCAATTTGTCCCCACCCAATCAATGGGGTAACTCCTCTCATCGGTGATGTTTGATGACGTGAAAGATGCTAAGCTGTGACAGTAAAATAAAAACCTAGCACGAAAACTAATAACACGTCAACTTTCCAATACCAGTACAGTGGAGCCCACTTAATTGGGTATCTCTTAACTGAATAACCCTGTTAACTGAATATAATTTCCCAATGCAAAACAATTTACCATACCTCCAGGACAAATTTGACCTGTTAATTGAATATAGGTTATAGAGTAAATTCCTGTTATTGGAATAAAAAATCTTGTAACTGTCATGAAATTACCCTGACTCTCCCCAGTTTTCTTTTATTTATAGACCTATTTGGCCTCAGAACATTGAAAACAGCCATTTAATCTATTATATCTTGCTTGACAGAGCCCATGGAGCTGATATAATAAAATAAATGCTAAGTTTTTCTCTTGAATACAGGGATGTGACACAATCCTGCTGAATTGAATACTCCTGTTAATTGAATAATTTTCATTGCCAAAGAGGCAATTCAATTAACCCTTTACCTAACGAATCGGCCACATCCGCCCACGTAATATGCAAATTCAGCAGTTGAAAAAATAATCATTTTCAGACAATTACAACAAAACTATATTATGTGACCCTGTTGTATTGTTGGGACAAATGAGTCGAGGGTCGGTTATCAGATTGCACATAATGCATTTGCTGATGTAAGGGAGGTAACTTTTCCATGTGTATGTCATTGATTAATTATGTGAACTCTTTTGCAAAAGAAAAGAAAAAGAAGTGTAATGTTTATGAAAACATATGTTTCGCCAAGAAGGCTGAATTATACTAGTTTGTTTGAAAATGAAGATTAATTGTTTAATTAAGAATTATCTACCAATTCCCCAATACCCCTCATCGTGCTCATTCCAATGAGGTGTCACATGATATGCTTTGGTTGAAATATTTTGAAAAATATGAAAAAATAATATTTAAAATCATATATATTTTGATATCGTCTGCATTGGGTAAAGGGTTAACAGGGTTCCACTGTAATTGTTTTTTGTCAATAAGTAAAATATTATTGACGAAAGTTCATTCCAATGAGGGGTCACATGATATGCTTTGGTTGAAATATTTTGAAAAATATGAAAAAATATTTAAAATCATAAATTTTGATATAGTCTGCGCTGGGTAAAGGGTTAACAGGGTTCCACTGTACTTGTTTTTTGTCAATAATAAGTAAAATATGTTATAAATATTCAATTTGAATTGCCATAAAAAATGTGCAGATCATCAATATATTTATTTTTCACAGATATCAAAGTATATTCTTTAACTAGTAGTTGGGGCTTTATTCTGAAGTGCAGGGGCCACAATTTAAAGACATCATAAGATGTCCATTTGCTGTTTATTATCTTTGAAGTAAGCTGTGTGGTTTTGCTTTGTTACAATTTAATGGGGAGTACCAGTAGGCACTCTCCCATAAATTGTAATAAGGCAAAGACATGTGGAAAAATTTGGCCAACCAAAAATAATTCAGCACTCTACCAGTTAACAAGAGCACCACCTAGCGGGGCAACATACACCCGTCAAAATTGGAACATGCACAAGTTTCTCTGGGGTAAAGTTTGAAATTTTTGTTGACTCGACTATGTCTGTCCCCCCCCCATCCAATCATTGCCCATTCCCCTGCCCTGTCTGGGGTAAAGGGTAATTCATCTGTTTTCACATTTTCATATTAATCGATCTGAGGTCTTCACAAAATAAAAACAAGGCTGCTGCAGAAGATTCTCCTCGCCATTTACAATGGTATCGTCCATTCATTGACAGGTTAACTTCATTGATAACGATTGACGATAGGTGGTGCCAAGGAAAAGGACATTCTCGTCTTTTAAAAATAAAATGATGTTATCTGCTCCTGTCACATGCACAACGACAATTGATGATCAACATGGGTGCAAAGATTGAACAATAAAAGCAAGTAAAATGTTGGAGTAGGCAACACAATAGTGTAATGTTTCAAGTACTAAAAGAGGGCATAACTCTGGAAATACAAAACAGAGTTACCTGATCTTGTCACATGCACAACAGCAATTGGTGATCAACATATGTGCAAAGGTTGAACAATATAGCATGTAAAATGTTGAAGAAGAAGGCGACACAATACTGTAATGTTTTAAGTACTAAAAGGGGCATAACTCTGGAAATACAAAATGGAATTACCTGCTCTTGTCACATGCGCAGCGGCAATTGGTGATCACCGTGTGTGAAAAGTTTGAACAATATACCATGTAAAATGTTGAAGGAGTAGGCGACACAATACTGTAATGTTGTAAGTAGTAAAAGGGGGCATAACTCAGGAAATACAAAATGGAGTTACCTGCACTTGTCACATGCACAACGGCAATTACTGATTAACATGTGTGCAAATTTTGAACAATATAGCATGTAAAATGTTGAAGGAGTAGGCGACACAATAGTGTAATGTTTCAAGTATTAAAAGGGGGCATAACTCTCAGAGTTACCTGCTCTTGTCACTTGCACAATGGTAATTGGTGATCAACATGTGTGCAAAGTTTGAACAATATAGCATGTAAAATGTTGAAGGAGAGAAGGCGACACAATACTGTAATGTTTTAAGTACAAAGAGGGGCATGACTCTGGAAATACAAAATGTAGTTACATGCTCTTGTCACATACACAACGGCAATTGGTGATCACCATGTGTGCAAAGTTTGAACAATATAGCATGTAAAATGTTGAAGGAGTAGGCGACACAATACTGTAATGTTTTAAGTAGTAAAAGGGGGCATAACTCAGGAAATACAAAATGGCGTTACCTGCACTTGTCACATGCACAACGGCAATTACTGATCAACGTGTGTGCAAAGTTTGAACAATGTAGCGTGTAAACTTTTGGAGGAGTAGGCAACACGAAAATTGTTTACGGACAGACAACACCATAACATAATATGTCCGTCAAAAATGGCGGCGTATAAAAATTGAGCTGCAACTGTTTGGAGTCAGAAAATTGAAAACTATTGAGAATTTTTTTTTTACTGAGCATTGTTTATTTAAAGCAACAATTTCCCACTCTTAAGATGGCTGCCGGTGAGACACTTTTCTACATGTGGCCAATGAGCAATCCAGGTAGGGCCAGCAAAGCTTCAAAATTCGATTCAATTCAAAATAGTCTCTATGATTCGATTCGATTTGATGTCAATTGCACCGATTAAAAGATTTTTCGAATCATTGAGAGGTCCTCAAAATCCTATGAAGTGTCTCCTCTGGAACTCTTCTTCTATCATCAGGTCTCTGTATGTACAGTAGACCAGGTGAGAGAAGAACAGCTCTCAGTAGGTTCTGCTTCTGAAATTACAATGATACCAAACTGGAATATTCTGCCTTTTTTTTGCTTGATTTACACTAGTCGCTGTTGCACACAATATTTGAGTGAAGACTGACAATATTATGGTTGTAAGAAGGTGCAATATCCACAACTTGAAAAGTGGCATGATTCAATTCTAAATCTGATGCCTGATTCGATTTGAGAATCAACCCAAAGTTTGAGGTTCGCGGGGCCCTAAATCCAGTAGTATACAGATCAAGCCTAAAAAAGTTAAAAATCAGTTTCTCAGGCCCTCCCACGTGGTCATTTTGGCTGCCACGTGCTCTCTTTTTATGACCAATGCAAACTTTCAAAAAATTGAAAATTACATAGTTTATGTTTGATATTTTACCGAAGTTAATAAAATTGATAAATTTGGCCCGTGATTGCAACAAGGCTTTGCAATTAGCACTGCAAAGCTTTCTTGCACTGAAGGGAAGAAATACACCCCACCCATGCTATTCTATGTATAGACTATCAGGCCAAAAACATAAAACAAAACAAGAATATGAACTTTTCGATGCAAAGAAATAATTACAAAATAAAATGAAAGTGTCAATGACACTGTAGCTCAACTTGCCAAGACAAAGACATGTACATGTATAGTATGTGACACAGCAATGACAAACATCTAGGTAATGACCTGATAACAAAGGTACATATAAAGTGTTGTAACGGTCTGTACATAAATACTGACCGTCGCCTGTAACAAATGTACAGGTAAAGTATTGTAAAGGTGGGTGACAGTCAGATGCTAAACTAGAAAAAAATCTTTGAGTCCCAGAGTGGGTCTGACTGAACCCCAAAATATTTGTTCTCATAGCACAGTGATAACAAAGGCACCCCAAAACACACTCATTCCTGTCCCAAGGTGAAAAAAAAGGTACCCAAGAAGTTTTTTGAAGATCAGTTCACAAATATGAGCTGTGTAGAAGTTGTGACAAAAAACTGATTGAACCTAATTTCGGTACAAAATGGCCACTGGCAGCCATCTTGAATTTTGGACCGCACCCAGAAACACTCGTTCTCATCCCAAGGTGGTAACAAAGGTACCCAAGAAGTTTTGTGAAGATCGGTTCATAAATACAGCCTCTAGCCCGAGCCGTATTGACATGTGCACTTACAGTGTATAAGTAGCACTGAATAAATCAAAGTTCATCTAATTTGCATAATTTCTGCACGAGAAAAAAACCCGTACTATATGTGATGTATTCCATGTTACTAAGCATTCATATAAAAATTTATTCAAATCAGAACTTTCATACAGAAGTTCTGTACAAAAGACTGATTGCACTAATTTTGGTAAAAAATGGCTGGTGGCCATCTTGAATTTCGGACCACACCCAAAAACACTCATTCTCATCCCACGGTGATAACAAAGGTACCCAAGAAGTTTTGTAAAGATCGGTTCATAAATGTGGCCTCTAGCCTGAGCCTTATAGAAGTTGTGTACAAAAAACTGATTCGACCTAATTTCGGTACAAAATGGCCACTGGCAACCATCTTGAATTTTGGACCGCACCCAGAAACACTTGTTCTCGTCCCAAGGTGATAACAAAGGAACCCAAGACATTTCGTGAAGATCGGTTCATAAATACAGACTCTAGCCCGAGCCGTATTGACATGTGCACTTACTGTGTGTAAGTAGCACTGAAAAAATCAAAGTTCATCTAATTTGCATAATTTCTGCATGAGAAAAAAACCTGTATTATATGTGATGTATCCCATGGTACTAAACATGCACACAAAAAATTATTCAAATCAGCGCTTTCATATGGCAGTTCTGTGCAAAAATCTGATTGCACCAAATTTTGTACAAAATGGCTGCCATCGGCCATCTTGAATTTCGGACCGGACCCAAAAACACTCGTTCTCGTCCCATGGTGATAACAAAGGTACCCAAGGAGTTTCGTAAAGATTGGTTCATAAATACGGCCTCTACGGCATTTGCACTTACAGTGCTGAAAGTAACACCAAAAAACATCAAAGTTAGTCTAATTTGCATAATTTACACACTAGAAAAAAACCTGTATTATATGTGATGTATCCCATGGTACTAAACATTTATACAAAAAATTATTCAAATCAGAGCTTTCATATGGAAGTTCTGTACAAAAAACAGATTTCTGCATCGTCGGTACAAAATGGTGGCTGGCAGCCATCTTGAATTTCGGACCGCACCCAAAAACACTCGTTCTCGTCCCACGGTCATAACAAAGGTACCCAAGAAGTTTCGTAAAGATCGGTTCATAAATACGGCCTCTAGCCCGAGCCGTATCCAATTGTTGACGGACAGACGGATAGACGGACGATGGGCCATGGCATAAGCTCAAATTTGGCTTCGCCAAATTTGAGCTAAAAATGCATGCAATTTTACAAAAAATGGCCTGAGAAACAGATCTACCTTGTGGGGCCTTAGTGGCCGGAGTTTACTCTGTGCATAGGAAGATGGTTTTTGAGAGAAGAGCTTGTCACAAATGTCATATCACAATACTGACACTTCAAAAGATTACTCTTCTTGTGAGTCAACATATGTAAATTGAGGCTCACCCTATGACTAAACACTTCATTACACACTTGGCAACGGAATACTTTGCTGGTGTTATGAGTTTCAACATGAGCTTTAAGAACAAATTGTGAAGGAAAAGCTTTCCAACAAACCTCGCACTGAAATGACCTTTCTCCAGCATGAATTTTAACATGTTCACTGAGACTGGATTTGTGATCGAAATGTTTACCACAAATGTTGCAATGAAACAATTGTTCACCTGTATGAGTACTCAGATGTGTTTTCAGGTTATAACTAAGAGAAAATGTTTTATCACAAAGGCTGCATTGGAATGGTCTCTCTCCATTATGAACTCTTTCATGTATTTCAAGATGAGACTTGTGTGAAAATGTTTTATCGCATGTACTACAATGAAAAGGTCTTTCTTCATCATGTGTGTCATGGTGTATGCTGATGTCTGCATCATTTGTGAATGTCTTATCACAAGTACTGACAACAAATATTTGATCTTTTGAATTGGTAGAGTCTACTGTATGTGTAAGAAGATGTTTTTTGAGGAAGGAGCTTTCTGTAAATATCTTTTCACAAAACTGACATTTTATGAATGTAATCTTTTCGTGATTTAGTGTATGTAAATTCAGACTGACTCTTTGATTAAATTCTTCATCACACACCTTACAGCGGAATACTTTTTTGTTTTTGTGAGTTTCAAGATGAGATTTGAGGGAACATTTTTTCACAAAAGCTTTGTCACAATGTACACACTTGAATGGTTTTTGGCCACTATGTATTTTAAGATGTAAATTTAGACTCGATTTCTGACTGAAATCTTTACCACAGGTGTCGCAGTGGAATAATTTTTCACCAGTGTGAACAATCAGATGTGCTTTGAGGTAACAACCAGATGTAAATGTTTTCTTACAAAGGCTGCACTGGAATGGCCTCTCTCTAGTGTGTATTTTCTCATGTTTTTCAAGAAATGTCTTGAGCGGGAATGATTTATCACAGATTTTACAACAAAATGGTGTGTCACCATAATGAGTTTGGAGATGGAGGCTGAAGTTCGGTTTGTCTGTGAATGTCTTTTTACAGACAGTACAAATATATGTTTTTTCTTTTGTATGTGTTCTCATGTGACAAATGAGAGTACTCTTTTGATTAAAGGCTTTTTCACAAAGATTACACTTGAATGGTTTTTCTCCAGTATGAATTTTCAGATGCGTTCTCAGTGCATATTTTTGAGAAAATGTTTTTTTACACACACAACATTCCAAAGACTTGTCAAGTGATTCGAGATGCTGAATGACACAAGACTTGAGAGCAAATCCTATTCCACAATACTCACATCGAAATAATGGTTTTCTACCAACAGTTTCTGTAGCCTCAGTAACAGTTTTGTCATTACTGTTTTCAGGACATGCTACGTCTCTAGATTTAATGTCAGACTCCTGATTTATAGCTGCATTACAAATCCCTGGCTGCAATTTGGTTTCTGAATCACTCATTTCAAAGTTCTTTACACTTGTATCTACTAATGCTTCATCAATATCATTTTCAGGAATGTTATTTGGAAATATCTCTCATGCAACTCACTTTGATAGAATCACAAGTTGTGAACCAACCTTGAATCTACAAAAAGAACATGAATTTTCGTTGGCACATGTAGATCACTCTGTGGCTTTATCTGTTTCAACCAATGTTTTGTGAAATATGAATGAAATCTTGAAACATGGTTAGCTCGTAAACTGTGGTGTATTTTCTTGAATTTCACGTAAAATCAAGTCATGATCTCTGTAAAGCAGCCATGACTGAAACATTTAATCGCATCTGGCATCAAATTTTTGTTTATTTACAAGGGTATATTCTGTTAACAAGAGTAACAGTGTATTTTTAACCTGTGCAGGAAAATCTGGCTCGAGCAGGCAAAGCGTTACATGTAATTCAGCAAGACACTTTGAACTGCCCTAAAAACAGGGCTTATCATTTCAGTCATTTCTCAAACATTCAGAGCATTGTAACTCTCTGTTTTTGGAGAAATCAACTTTTTATGGGAATTTAAAAATTAGATACATTTACAAGTATATACTCTTAAGATCTGGTGTTAAACACAAGGTGTCATTCTCATAACTCCATGTTCATGTATCTACACTGTATCACTCATATTCAAACATGATCAGCTTGGTAACAATTCCATGGAACCAATATTCTGAAAAACAAAATAAACACGATTAAATGACCTTGAAATATATTGCACACAGAAAGGCTTTATACCTCAAGCCTTCACAGGAGATGGGCACCTGTCTATAGTTTTTCTGACAGTGTTTTCATTATCCCTTTACTTAACATGAAAATCAGATGACACTTGCAAAAAAATTCTTGAATAACTAATTTTTGGTCTCAAAAACATACATCTAGGTTATGGACCCCCTCATTGGAACGATCTCGATAAGCTTGTTCCAATGAGGCATCATAACCTATGTTTTTGAGACAAAAAATGAAAATTAATTGGCGAATGTTTAGGATAGCACTAGCCGGTTTTGGCCGTTATGTTGGGTAAACAGTTGAGAAGTGCAAAATATCCCACTCTTCTCTTAACTGTTCACACAGATTTATACATTCCAAATGTTTTGGAGGTAATCCATTACATATGACATCTGTCACAGATGTTAAACAAGTAAAACAACATATTTCATTTGTCGACATTGTGTGGATCAAAGGTACATATAGGTAATCAGGTACACATTTTTGCCCATGCACTTTGTACTAATAAACCACACTGCAAGGTGACCCACAATGCAAGAGCAATTTTTGCACTCTCAAAAACAAAAAGACTATGCACTGCAAAGCAAATCCCCCCCCCCCCCCCCCACCCACCCATGCTGCATCACGGAACATATGAACTATGACACAAGCGAAGGTGTAACAGGTCTTTAGATTATCCCAATTTCACACAGTTTATACAGGTGTGCCCAAATTAGAGAAAGTGTAAAGACATCAAGGAAAAAATATATATAAATTCTCTGCCTCTCTTCTGCATTTGAGAACAACTTCCATCATAATATCACCAAAGAAACACAAAGAAAGGCATGGTATTAAAACATAACAGGATAACGCTGTCATTTCTGTTTTTAATGTGACCAAATTAGGGTAAATTGGTGTGCCCAAAATAAATGAATTTAATGGGCTTGGTGTAATGAACTAAGTTTACTGAAATCTGACAATTACTGCAAAAGTTATTAATTGGTTGTGTGCTAGAAGCCACTATCATGGCTTTCAAAAATGTGAGGGCACCAGAGTAAAAGCCAACATTTTTAGTTTAGTTTAAAGAATATTTATTCAATATCTTCAATAGAATATACAAAATACAAGGTAAAAGGTGGATCCGACAGGAAGTTGTAAAGCTTATACTAGGTCATTTCCATGTACAACATTTTCCTAAAATATTAATACAATAGGATCAATGGCGAATTTGGACGGAATGGTTTTTGCACGCCGAAGGCACGCAGGGACGCTATGGGGCAAGCCCCTTTCGACCCTCGGTGACTGTTTGTGATCAACTTGTTCTCATGTCAAGGCGTGTTGAAGAAAGAAGAGGTTCAGGTACTCGGCAGATGTTTCTGGCTGAGGTGCCATGGGTGTGTGGCTTCGTTGTCTGATGTTGATTGAAACCTCGGGTGAGGACCAGTGTGGGAGGTTGGGTCCTCTCACGAAGGTACTATCTCTCCCCGAGGGTGCTGCAGTGTTAAGTTTTTCAGGCAAGTATAGTCTGCCACTTCGGAGATGGTTTCGATGGAGGGCCATCATTGGCAAGTATAGTCTGCCTCAGGCTATCTTAGTCGGTTTACATGTTCGTGATAGGACGTCTTTGGAAAGAAGACAACAACGACCCCCTTTCGGGGACCACCAGTAAGAAGACCCGAACTTCCCTGGTTTGGGGGCAGGCCTGCATTATGATCCTATTTGGCTGGGTCAAAGGATGCGCATTGTAGACGCTTACAAAAAGGGACAGAGGCCAACGCTCGCCTCCCTTGAAGTGGTTGACCACTTCTAGGGATGGAGCAGAGGATGTTCAGGGGGTTACAGATTCCATAACGGTTATCGTTTCCATAGCGGTTATTGGGGTGCTGGTCAAAAAACATCTTCTGTGTACCTGCTAAAAGAAGAAGACAGAATTAGTAAGACATATAAAGATTAGGAAAAAGTTGGATAGTTATCATTTTTCTCTTAGCAGTTTCACAGGTTTTGTAATCTGCATATTTTAGATATTTTGAGGTAGCGAAGAACCGGCTTACACACAGAGCCACACCCGGCGGTGTTACTTTCCTGTCTTGTCCTCGGTTAAAAAGTCCTAGTTTGGGTGGTTTCGTTAGAAGAAAGCAGAGGACAGGTTTACACACAATACCACACCCGAGGGTGTTACTTTCCTGTTTGCCTCTTGTTTTGTGATCTGTTTATTTTTTGATATTTAGAGGGAGCGAAGAACAGGCTTACACATGGAGCCACACCCAGAGGTGTTACTTTCCAGTTATGATTGTTTATAGATGGGTAGGTGAAGACAGCCCTTCCTGGTAGGGCTGTACGGTATATCGATAAACAGATACATACCGGTATTCAAACCAATATCGATTACATACCGGTGCAATTGCAAAAATATTGGTTTATCGTCATTATTTATTTACGCACAGTTCAATTTTCAAGATGTCCGGAGTTTTTTAATTATAGTCCCAAACGAATAATATTATTTATCCCTGTACCTAACAAATTGGCCGCATCCTCCCGGGTAATACACAAATTGTACAGTTGAACAAACAATATTTTTCCAAAAAATTCAACAAAACCATATCATGTACATGTAACCCCTCAATGGAACGAGCTCGACGAGCTCGTTCCAGTGAAGGGTCATTTGATATGATTTTGTTGAATATTTTTTGAAAAAAAATCGATAAGCAATATTTAAAAAAATAAATTTTGATATTGTCTGCGTTAGGTAAAGAGTTATTTGAACTGTATCATCAAGACATGCTAATTTGTTGTGATTGTGAATGATCAAGTCCCGATTATGGTATGAATGTCCAGATATCTGAACAGTTTTTCGATATACCGGTATACCGTGGTATTTTTTTAATACCGTGCAGCCCTACTTCCTGGTAGAAGGTCACAGCTTTCGCCATTTTCACTGCCTGTTATTTCACCTTCCCTTTACCAATTTAGTTGTTTCATCGGCTTTGAAACTCATGAGTTCTTTTTTACTAATTTCACACTTTTTTTAACTTTGGAAGTAGTTAACGAGATGAGACTTCATGAGAATGACTGGATTTTTCCCAAAGGAACCGGGGACAAATGAGGTTACATTTTTTCAAGGATACTCGGACGTTAGAACAAGTTATGGCTCTCCAACATTGCTTTCACCCTCATTGGGACATGAAACCCTTAATATATTGGGAGGTGGGGGGGGGGGGAGGGGGGAGGGGGGAGATGGGGGCTATTGGGTCACTGATTATGGCATGTGACGTCCATAGCAAGTAAAGCACGCCACTAGCAATGGGCAAACTACTGGGTCAATTTTTACCAAGTTTGATACATGGACCCAACATGCATTGCAAACGAAACCAGACAGGTCAATGGTGTCGTCACGTGACTTCCCTAGCAACCAGAGCACCCCCTGGGCCACTTTTGACCAAATTTGGTATACGGACCCAAAATGCATTGCAAATAAAAACAGAAAGATCAATGTTGACGTTTCGGGATTTCCCTAGCAACCCGAGTGCACCCTCAGCAACGGGCTAACTACTGGTCCGATTTGGACCAAATTCGGTATACGGACCCAAAATGCATAGCAAAGGAAAACAGACAGATCAATGTTGATGTCACATGACTTCCCTAGCAACCAGAGTGCCCCTTAGTAACGGGCTAACTACTGGGCCGATTTTGACCAAATTCGGTATACGGGCCCAAAATACATTGCAAATGAAAAGAGTCAGATCAAAGTTCACGTCTTGTGACTTCCCTAGCAACCAGAGTGCCCCCTTAGCAACGGGCTAACTACTGGGCCGATTTTGACCAAATTCGGTATACGGACCCAAAATGCATTGCAAGTGAAAACAGATAGATCAATGTTGATGTCACGTGACTTCACTAGCAACCAGAGCGCCCCCTTAGAAACGGGTTAACTACTGGGTTGATTTTGACCAAATTCGGTATACGGACCCAAAATGCATTGCAAATAAAAACAGACAGGTCAATGTTGACGTCACGCGACTTCCCTAACAACCAGAGCTCCCCCTTAGCAATGGGCTAACGACTGGGCTGATTTTGACCAAATTCGGTATACGGACCCAAAGTGCATTGTAAATGAAACCAGACAGGTCAATGTTGATGTCACCTGACTTCCCTATCAACGAGAGTGCCCCTTAGAAATGGGCTAACTACTGTGCCGATTTTGACCAAATTCGGTATACGGACCCAAAATGCATTGCAAATGAAACAAGAGGCCCCACGTGGCCTTAATCGCTCACCTGACAAAGTGACTCTAAGAAGTATTTTAGGTCACCTTCACCATGTCATGCCTCATCAACATTAACTGGTTGAGTGATAGATTTTGTTTGAAGTTCAACATTTGTTACCTAAAATTAGTTTTATTTAAAATCATTGGTGTGTGGCCAATCTCCAATGATTTTTAATAAAGCAAATTTATCTCTGCAGACAAACTGGTTTAGCATGAAGCACAAACAAGGAATGTGAAGAGATAGCCTTGGACATCTCTCCCCAACTCTGGATATCTTCCATGTGCTACATGTATATATTTGTATGCAAGAAAACAAAAATTTTCACAAATTTTCCAAAATATTAGTTTTTTTTATCATCATTGGAACAAGCTCAAACAGCTTATTCCAATAGGGGTATGGGAAGATCAGGTATATTTTTGAGACAGATATGTGAATATATAAATAATAGTGTTTTTTTGTGAATGATGCAGGAGAATTTTGCGTAAAGATATGGTAAATGGTTTGCTCTAGATACAGAATGATGCAAAAGTATTTAAATTTGATTAGGCAAGTTGTTCCTATAATGCATTTAAAAATTGAAGTAACTGTTTTTTTGCTGACGAACTTTTAGATGTGTGTGTCTGTGTTTGTGTGTGTGTGTGTGTGTGTGTGTGTGGGGGGGGGGGGGTGGGGGGGGGGTGGGGGGGGGGGGTTAAGAGTGTTCTTGCAAACAAAATTCCTGAATAAATGGAAAATTTTATTTTTTGTGTGAAAGACATAGTGCGTGAATGTTGATTGGAACAAGCTTAGAGAGCTCATTTTAATGTGAAGTCATAAAGCTGTGTTTTACGTACGAAATTCTGGAATAACTAAAAAATTGCTTTTTTGACTCAAAAAGCATGGTGTGTGACCTCTCATTGGAATGAGCTCAAAAAGCTCATTCCAATGAGGTATTTACAAGCGATAAGTACATGTATGTTTAAGAGACAAAAATTAAAATTTGAATAGCGATTTTTGCGAAAAATGCTGACAAGTTTTGGCAGTTATGCTGGTAAAAAGGTAAGATATGCAAAGTGGTTGTTTTTTAGAGGCGACATTTAATTAAGGGGAATTAACCCTTGGGTACTGAGGTAACTTCTAAAAGTACTGAAATTTCATGAAGCAATGTGAATAACAGACAACAGTTGCCTAAAAATTTCATAACTAAAATTTTTATTCTTTTGTCTCGAAAACATGGCATATGACCTTTGTTGGAATGAGCTGAATGCGTGTGTTCCAATGAGGGGTCATAAAATTTGAACGGAGATTTGTGTGAATAATGCATTAGTACTGCTAGATTTGGGTAAACGGTTCACCCTGGATACCACCCCTTCTATAGTAGACCTTTTCTGCAAATTTTGTCTAAGATTCTATCAACTTTACAAATAAATACGTTCATGAATCACAATCAGATCCACCCCACAATGTTGCATACCAAATATCAAAAGATTCTGCCTGCTGGATCTGGAGAAGATTTTTTAAGAAATATGCCTGAAATGCACTAAGTTAAAATTTGGGCTCCTATACGGAGCCCAAATATAAACCCAGGGGGCCCATTTGAACAAACTTGAATCAGATCCACCCCACAATGTTGCTTACCAAATATCAAAAGATTCTGAAGCTGGATCTGGAGAAGAAGATTTTTTAAGAAATTTACCTGAAATGCACTAAGTTCGAATTCGAGCTTCTATAGTGAGCCCAAATATGAAACTAGGAAGCCGATTTGAACAAACTTGAATCAGATCCACCCCACAATGTTGCATACCAAATATCAGAAGATTCTGCCTGCTGGATCTGGAGAAGAAGATTTTTTAGTAAATTTGCCCGAAATGCACTAAGTGCGAATTCGGGCTTCTATATTAAGCCCAAATATGAATCCAGGGGGCCGATTTGAACAAACTTGAATCAGATCCACCCCGCAATGTTGCATACCAAATATCAAAAGATTCTGCCTGCTGGATCTGGAGAAGAAGATTTTTGAAGAAATTTGCCCGAAATGCACTAAGTTTGAATTCGAGCTTCTATAGTGAGCCCAAATATGAATCCAGGGGGCCGATTTGAACAAACTTGAATCAGATCCACCCCGCAATGTTGCATACCAAATATCAAAAGATTCTGCCTGCTGGATCTGGAGAAGATGATTTTTTAAGAAATTTGCCTGAAATGCACTAGGTTCGAATTCGAGATTCTATAGTAAGCCCAAATATGAATCGAGGGAGCCGATTTGAACAAATTTGCATCAGATCCATCCCACAATGTTGCATACCAAATATGAAAAGATTCTGCCTGCTGGATCTGGAGAAGAAAATTTTTTAAGAAATTTGCCTGAAATGCACTAAGTTTGAATTCGAGCTTCTATAGTGAGCCCAAATATGAACCTAGGAAGCCGATTTGAACAAACTTGAATCAGATCCATCCCACAATGTTGCATACCAAATATCAAAAGATTCTGCCTGCTGGATCTGGAGAAGAAGATTTTTTAATAAATTTGCTTGAAATGCACTAAGTTCAAATTTGGGCTCCTATACTGAGCCCAAATATAAACCCAGGGGGCCGATTGAACAAACTTGAATCAGATCCACTCCACAATGTTGCTTACCAAATATGAAAAGATTCTGCCTGCTGGATCTGGAGAAGAAGATTTTTTAAGAAATTTGCATGAAATGCACTAAGTTCAAATTCGAGCTTCTACAGTGAGCCCAAATATGAATCTAGGAAGCCGATTTGAACAAGCTTGAATCAGATCCACCCCACAATGTTGCATACCAAATATCAAAAGATTCTGCATGCTGGATCTGGAGAAGAAGATTTTTTAAGAAATTTGCCTAAATGCACTAAGTTCGAAATCGGGCTCCTATACTGAGCACAAATATGAACCCAGGGGGCTGATTTGAACAAACTTGAATCAGATCCACCCTACAATGTTGCGTACCAAATATCAAAAGATTCTGCCTGCTGGATCTGGAGAAGAAGATTTTTTAAGAAATTTGCCTGAAATGCACTAAGTTCGAATTCGGGCTTCTATAGTAAGCCCAAATATGAATCCAGGGGGCCGATTTGAACAAACTTGAATCAGATCTACCCCGCAACGTTGCATACCAAATATCAAAAGATTCTGCCTGCTGGATCTGGAGAAGATTTTTTAAGAAATTTGCCTGAAATGCACTAAGTTCGAATTTGAGCTTCTATAGAGAGCCCAAATATGAATCCAGGGGGCCGATTTGAACAAACTTGAATCAGATCTACCCCGCAACGTTGCATACCAAATATCAAAAGATTCTGCCTGCTGGATCTGGAGAAGAAGATTTTTGAAGAAATTTGCCTGAAATGCACTAAGTTCGAATTCGAGCTCCTATAGTCAGCCCAAATATGAATCTAGGGAGCCGATTTGAACAAACTTGAATCAGATCCACCTACAATGTTGCATGCCAAATATCAAAAGATTCTGCCTGCTGGATCTGGAGAAGAAGATTTTCAAAGAAATTTGCCTGAAATGCAGTAAGTTCAAATTTGGGCTCCTATACTGAGCCCAAATATAAACCCAGGGGGCCGATTTGAACAAACTTGAATCAGATCCACCCCACAATGTTGCATACCAAATATCAAAAGATTCTGCCTGCTGGATCTGGAGAAGAAGATTTTTTAAGAAATTTGCCTGAAATGCACTAAGTTCGAAATCGGGCTCCTATACGGAGCCCAAATATGAACCCAGGGGGCCGATTTGAACAAACTTGAATCAGATCTACCCCGCAACATTGCATACCAAATATCAAAAGATTCTGCCTGCTGGATCTGGAGAAGAAGATTTTTGAAGAAATTTGCCTGAAATGCACTAACTTCGAATTCGAGCTCCTATAGTGAGCCCAAATATGAATCTAGGGAGCCGATTTGAACAAACTTGAATCAGATCCACCCTACAATGTTTCATGCCAAATATCAAAAGATTCTGCCTGCTGGATCTGGAGAAGAAGATTTTCAAAGAAATTTACCTGAAATGCAGTAAGTTCAAATTTGGGCTCCTATACTGAGCCCAAATATAAACCCAGGGGGCCGATTTGAACAAACTTGAATCAGATCCACCCCACAATGTTGCATACCAAATATCAAAAGATTCTGCCTGCTGGATCTGGAGAAGAAGATTTTTTAAGAAATTTGCCAGAAATGCACTAAGTTCGAAATCGGGCTCCTATACTGAGCCCAAATATGAACCCAGGGGGCCGATTTGAACAAACTTGAATCAGATCCACCCTACAATGTTGCATACCAAATATCAAAAGATTCTGCCTGCTGGATCTGGAGAAGAAGATTTTTTAATGTTTTTCCCATTGCCTACAGTGTTAAAAAGTGCTGACTCAGCACTTTTTCAAAGTCCCGAAACTGTACCCTATGATAAAACCGATGGCAATTTTTTTTTACCAATCCTTTCTGTTGGTCCTAAGGAAGCTGCACACCAAATAAAAATTCTCAATGCCGTGCAGTTTTGGAGATATGGGCGTTTTAAATTTTTTCTATTTTTAGCTCCTGCGGTTCCCACGGGGCTGCGGGAAATTTTCTTTTTGCATAAATCAAGTACTCATGACCCAATAAGCCCTCACATAAAATTTGGTTCAAATCAGCCTCTCGGTTTGGAAAATAGAAATTTTGGGCGGGGCAAAAAATTTTGCCCCTCCCATAACGACGCCAAGTATAGCCCCACAAACTTCTCTTGAACAAATCTGAGTCTACACCTCAAAAGGAAGCTGCACACCACATATCAAGTCTCTGCTACTGCTGGTTCATGAGAAGAAGATTTACAAAGATTTTGGTGCCCCTTGGGGGCGTGGGACCACCCAGGAGGAGGGGCAACTTCATTTGAACAAATCTGAATTGGCATTAGGTAATAAACATTTAGCCAACATTTGAATAAAATTGGGCTAGTGGTTTAGGAGGAGAAGTCGATAATGTAAAGTTAACGCCGGACGGACGACGACGGACGACGGACAGAAAGTGATTAGTAAAGCTCCCCTTGAGCTTCGCTCAGGTGAGCTAAAAAAGGCAGGTCAATGTTGACGTCATGTCTTTTTTCCTCTTCCCTGACATGACCCAGAAGCACAGGATTAGCTGTTTCATAATTACTCACAGAATTACCTGTTGTGATAACTACAAACAATACCGGTACGTCAGCATTTTTTTCAGTGAAATTAATGAAAATGGCTCACTGAAATTCGCACATAAAGCTCTAGGCCTATTTAATTCAAAAGACAAGTCTGTGCTGTCTTGTGAAGTGTGTATGTCTGTACTGGCTTGTGTGTCTATGGGCAAATCGCCCAGAAACCTGGTCCAAATCGACCACAAACATGGTCCGAATCGTCCAATAATCTGGTCCGAATTGGCCAGAAATATGGTCCGAATCATGGGTAGATTTGGGCCGAAATGTCCTTTATAAAAATTTGGTCTGAATCGTACATGGTCCGAATCATCCAGACCCCAAGTAACGAGTTAATTTTCTTACGTTAGATGTGTACTCTGAGGTTATTGATAGAAAACCCCGATAGAATCGATCATATTTACAGAAAATGCCACTCGTATTCAGAACGTTCAGTGCTGTTGGAAAAACGAATGAAAAAAAAAATTATGGTGTGTGTGTAAAGAAATCATCAAGAATACACGATTTGCATACAAAATAATCTTTATATTTGCTCTTCAGGTCATGGTTTTTTTTTGTCAAATCTACTTTGACATTTAGGGTTTGATTGAATTTCTAATTTTCCTAAATTCACACTCGGCAGCTTGCACCTGTTGTCTTATTATCTCAAATTTATTCTTTCATAATATATCTCTCAGGTTGGTAATGTGGTGTAACTATATAAAGATGAAAAAATGCCGCTCAGGATCACAGATCCAATGTTGAGTTGCGACCTTGACCTTTGACCTGGCGAGTCCAAGGTCAATAGGGTTCTTCCTCGCACCAAGGCCAACACACCTATGAAGTTTCATGACTCTAGGTTGAACCACTATCAAATTCTCATCCGGAAACCAATTGTTGCGATATACTATGTTCAAGGTCACTGTGACCTTGACCTTTGACCTGGTGAGTCCAACATCAATAGGGTTCTTCCTCGCACCAAGGCCAACACGCCTGTAAAGTTTCATGGCTCTAGGTTGAACCACTATCAAGTTATCATCCGGAAACCAATTGTTGCGATATACTATGTTCAAGGTCACTGTGACCTTGACCTTTGACCTGGTGAGTCCAAGATCAATAGGGTTCTTCCTCGCACCAAGGCCAACATACTATGAAGTTTCATGACTCTAGGTTGAACCACTATCAAGTTATCATCCGGAAACCAATTGTTGCGATATACTATGTTCAAGGTCACTGTAACCTTGACCTTTGACCTGGTGAGTCCAAGATCAATAGGGTTCTTCCTCGCACCAAGGCCAACACACCTATAAAGTTTCATGACTCTAGGTTGAATCACTATCAAGTTATCATCCGGAAACCAATTGTTGCGATATACTATGTTCAAGGTCACTGTGACCTTGACCTTTGACCTGGTGAGTCCAAGATCAATAGGTTTCTTCCTCGCACCAAGGCCAACACACCTATGAAGTTTCATGACTCTAGGTTGAACCACTATCAAGTTATCATCCGGAAACCAATTGTTGCGATATACTATGTTAAAGGTCACTGTGACCTTGACCTTTGACGTAGCGAGTCCAAAATCAATAGGGTTCTTCCCCTCACCAAGGCCAATCTACCTATGAAGTTTCATGAATGTGAGCTGAACCATTATCAAGTTATCATCCGGAAACCAATTGTTTAAGATTTACTATGTTCAAGGTCACTGTGACCTTGACCTTCGATGTAGCATGTCCAAAATCAATAGGGTTCTTCCTCCCACCAAGACCAACCTACGTATGAAGTTTAATGAATGTGAGTTGAACCACTATCAAGTTATCATCCGGAAACCAATTGTTTATGAAACCGCCCGCCCACCCGCCCGCCCGCCCCCCCCCCCCCCCCCCCCCCCAACCCCCCCCACCCCCCCCCCCCCCCCCCACCCGCCCGCCCGCCATTCACCAAACTATAAGTCGAGTTTGACTTCGTCACAACTCGACTAAAAATGACAATGCCAGTGAGATGGAAATCATTCGTGGGTGCGATTTTCAACATGAAAGCGTGTATCTTTAATATCCAAAGCCCACCAGTTTGGTTTCAAAACATAATAAGGGGGCTTAACCCTCAACTGCATCCTCGGTTACAGTGACATTTGAGCAGACGTGAACTGAAGTCACTGAAAAATCGGTTTACTGCATCTACTGTCTTTATAAGAATAATTATAATAATACTGAAATTTATTGAAACATCTTTAATACATATTTAAAAGTGTATTTAGAACAACTAATTCAAAAACAGAATCTGTTTCTAGAACCATTATTTTGGTATTAGGGTGAAGTATTACATTAAGCTAAATGCAGGTCTAGCATCAAATTTTGATTTCTATTCAGTAAATTAGACCTATTTTGCAAAAATAAACTGTAACTTGGTTATTATCGAAGACCGTAATTATTGTAAACTGGAGGAAACTTCTTTAATTTTTTATTTTCCTCAACAGTGTGACTCTTCACAATCAAGTGACAATTTGTCGTTTGAAAAAGTAGCTGAAACTGAAACTAAGAATCAAATATCTTTTGATTTGTTTTCAAATTGATCTGTTCATGTTTAACCCTTTACCCAACGAATCGGCCACATCCGCCCGCATAATATGCAAATTCAGTAGCTGAAAAAATATTATTTTTCAAAAAATTTCAACAAAACCATTATCATGTGACCCCTCTTTGGAACGAGCTCATCGAGCTCGTTCCATTGAGGGGTCACATGATATGGTTTTGTTGAAATTTTTTGAAAATTTTTAAATACTGATATTTAAAATAATAAATTTTGATATCGTCTGCATTGGGTAAAGGGTTAAATTAATTATTCCTCAGATTTTTCCTTAACATAATGTTTTACATGAAACTACATTTGTGATAATCAAGTCTTATTATTTTAAAGATGGTCTTTTCAGTAAAACTGCATTGGCATATTATCATCGTCCTTTTATTGCACAGCACTGCTGTATTTTCTTGTTTGTTCAAACTAGGCCTGTTAAAGTAAAATAAGTTAGAATTCGAAACAAAAGGGGATATAGAGAGAAGAGGAGAAAGGTAAAAAAAGGAAGCAATCCTGCCATTTTTCTTGCTCATGTTTTCATATTCATACTAATGCAAATAATATTTTTGTTTATATAAATTTGTTTTTATTACAAATTATTGGAGAGTGCCTGTGGGCACTCTACAATAATTTGTAATAAACAAATTTTGAATAACAAATTCAAACTGGCAAAAAAATCTAGCACTCAACCAGTTGACATACATAATCATTAAAATTCTGAATAATACAAAATTCATTATATATTTATTAAGGTTTAACAACACTTTAACATCCAAGGTTATATTGTGTGTTGACAGTTTTATGGGTGAAGGAAGCCGGAGTGAACCATCGAGCAACCACAAGCAGCTGTCAGCTCTCCAAAATCGTAACTGCGCACTGCAGCACAGACAGGGTTAGATTGGTTGAAGACATGTGCACCATCAATGTGCAGTACGCCTTAGTACATGGCGCTATTGTGCCCCTTTGTGGACAATCGGGGTTAAGTGAAGTTGCCCAAGAACACAATGCAGGAGTCTGAATCGATCGCTCGGACAGTCACCCATCCAAGGACCTACCGGGCTCGACGTTGCTTAACTTCAGTGATCTGACAAGAACCGGTTACCAATAATACAAAAAAATAGGCCGATGAAATCATCAGATGTGTACCCATACGCGCAATTAGTAGAAAGCTGTATGACGGAGGGCCACCATGGATGCTGACATAATGTACACCATACAAGGTATGGTTACATATAGAAATGGATTGGAGGAGTGTCTAATTTGATGGATAAAGGGTTAATATCTTGGGATCAAATTATCAGATTTACATAAAAACCTATACAGCACAGCACATCAGTAACCAGAATAAATATATAAAGTAATATGACAATCGGATTGATATTTTTTGAGTTATCTCATGCCAAAGGGATTGGAGGAATTTTCAATTTTTCTTGATAAAGAGGGTTAATATCTCCGGATCAAATTATCAGATTTACACCAAAAACTATACAGCTCAGCACATCAGTAACCTGAACACAATTATAAAGTAACTTGACAATCCAAGCAATATTTTTCAAGTTATCGAATGCGAAAGGAATAGGAGGAATTTTCAATTTGAAGGATAAAGGGTTAATATCTCAGGATTAAATTATCAGATTTACACCAAAAACTACACAGCACGCCACATCAGTAACCTGAACACAAATATAAAGTAACTTGACAATCCAATTAATATTTTTCCAGTTATCGAATGCCAAAGGGATTGGAGAAATTTTCAATTTGAAGGATAAATGGTTAATATCTCAGGATCAAAATAACAGATTTACACCAAAAACTATACAGCTCGGCACATCAGTAACCTGAACACAAATATAAAGTAACTTGACAATCCAAGCAGTATTTTTCAAGTTATCGAATGCCAAAGAGATTGGAGGAATTTTCAATTTGAAGGATAAAGGGTTAACATCTCGGGATCAAATCATCAGATTTACACCAAAATCTATACAGCTCGGCTCATCAGTAACCTGAACACAAATATAAAGTAACTAGACAATCCAAGCAATATTTTTCAAGTTATCGAATGCCAATGGGATTGGAGGAATTTTCAATTTGAAGGATAAAGGGTGAATATCACAGGATCAAATTATCCGATTTACACCAAAAACTATACAGCTCGGCACATCAGTAACCTGAACACAAATATAAAGTAACTTGACAATCCAAGCAATATTTTTCAAGTTATCGAATGACAAAGAAATGGATATGGATGCCAGACGGACAGACGGACGGACAAAGGATGGATGAACGACGGATGGTCACCCCGGATGCCGGCATTATGTGTACCATACATAGTATGGGTACACATAAAAAGGGAGAATAACACTCTCAATTTTCAACAAATCACCATGGTTTTATGAAAAATACAATGTTTATATAAAGCAGCATGCCAAAAGTTATTGAAGTGATCACATCTAAGGATTTCACATACTATTCAAAATATTATAGCACATAATGGACATTCAAATTACCCCAAATTCAAGGTGCTAAAAGCTCTGCCCAAAATAGGGATCAATACTAAAATATTGTTCCTTGATTTGTCTCAGAAGAATTTCAAATGTTTTATCTGGTATAGTGCTTTCCTTCTTTTTATGGTGTTCAAAGATACTTTCAGTTTTAAAAATCAATAATATTAGAGCTGAAACGGTTAAAGGGTTTTCTTGATCGATTAACAGATTAATCACTTGTTTTAGTTGGTAGCTGAATTATTGCCCTTACCGGTCCGTTGATGATTTATAGCATTAACCCTTTACCCAAAATAATAGCAAGCGCTATATTTTGCCAAGTATATCCAACTACCTGTTTTACGTTTTGGTTGAAATATTGTAACGAAAAGTGTATATATTTTTTATTTAATCATATCTTTATTGATTTAAGTACAGAAATTAAGATTTTGTTTGTGTTTTGGACATTATTTTTTAGCTTTTGAATACGATAACCATGGAAAATGGATATTATTAGTAAAAGAGGAAATTTTTCAAATTTGCCAAAAAGTTGACGGAGCGAACTAGTATGGGTTTCAGTATCGAGTATGAGACCCATTACTGTTAATTACAGCTTGGCAACGCCTTCTCATACTCCCAATCAGGTTCCTGGTGGTCCTTTGTGGGATGTTGTTCCATTCTTAGACCAGCATGGCACCAAGCTCCTGGACACTTCTTGGCTGGACTGGACGGGCTGAAATTGCAAGCTGCAACTCATTCCAGACATGTTCGATTGGATTGAGGTCAGGGAATCTTGCTGGCCAGTCCATACGCTCAATCCCCTCCCCCTGTCGGTACTCCCTGACAGCATGGGCAAACATGAGGACGGGCATTATTGTCCATCAGAATGAATCTATCACCCCTGCACCTGCATACAATCTGACGTGGACATCCAGGATCTCATCAATATACTGCTGTGCAGTCAATGTACCACGTTCAAGGACACAGAGCGCTGACCGTCCATCCCTTCTGATGCTGCCCCAGACCATGATTGACCCTCCACCATAGCGGTCATGCTCAGCAATGTTGGCAACTTGGCAGCATGGAATCGCTCTCCTGGTCTTCTCCATACCCTAGAACATCTTTCTGTGTGGTCTAAGGCAGTACCTTGACTCATCTGTAAAAAAGACAGGTCGCCAATCTTCTCTGGTCCATTCAACATCGTCCATGGCCCCATTCATATCGTGCCTGGCGGTGGTTTCTGGGGACAGTGGAATGCGAATACATTGTCTTCTCGATCGGAGGACCACCTTCGTTCAACCTTGCCCGGATAGTCTGCGTCGACTACATTTACCCCGGATGTATTCTGAAGGTCACTGTGAAGCTGGGTTGGTGTGGCAAAGCGGTTTCCTACGGGCCTGAATGATCAAAAACAGGTCTTCTTGCCCAGGCTCTGGTTGCTTCACCAACCTGACGATGGGTAGCCCCCTTGCTCCACCATCCCTACAGCCCACCACATTTCTGCTTCAGACAAATGTCTTCTTACATTTGCATTTGCCATATTCAATCGTTAAATCACAAGGGTTTGTGCTGAAATGAAGATTGAATACCCTACACATGTCATGTACATGTAGACAGTACACGAAAAACATCATGAAAATCAAGGAGTACATGCTTTCCATGACTGTCACGAAAAGTCTGCCTGTCAAGAGAGCTAATGTAAAACACTGGGGACCATCTCATTACATTCCTCAATCATATCCACCAAAAATATCGAAAATATGTCACAAGCAAATTTCACAACTATGTGTCAAATATTTTGTGTTTAGCATACTTTGAGTAGCATATAAAAATCTTCTTCAAATTTTATTATGTTTTCCATTTTTGTCTAAAAAAACATTGCTTATGACACCTCATTGGAATGAGCTCGTTGACGTTGTTCCAATGAGGAGTCATAAGCTATGTCTTTTAGACAAAAATTGAATTTTTTTTAGTAATTCAAGAATTTATTTTGCAAGTATTGTCTGCTGTCCGCAACGGGCAAAGAGTTAAGAATGACCATTTCCAGCTACTGATACAGTTCAATGATCATGCAAGTGAACAAGTATGTCTGCATATAACTTGTAAGCTTTATTCTGTCTCATAATGATTGATGCAAGTCAGTGTGACAATGTTTGCCTGTTTTAGAACAAGTTTGTTCCCTTGTTAACCCATATAAGACAGTAGTTTGAGGCAACGGTTAACTGATCAATTACCTTTTTTGATCGATTAAGACGTTGATCATTGGTTAATTGATTAATCGGTTAACCGTTTCAGCTCTAAATAATATCACTTTAAAATGGAACTTTCGGTAATTTGGCCATGTTAATTCTGAGCACTTTAAAGCCCTGAAAAAGATGTGCCCAAATAAAGCAATCTAAAGACCTGCAATATAACTATCAAAAATTAAAGTAAAACTGGATATACAGAGGCAATTACTGCCAATTTTCCTACAAATAACACTTTTTTATTAGATTTTTTATGTAAACCAAGACCATGTTAACCCTTTACCTAACATGAAAAGCAAACGACACTTGCAAAAAGATTTCTTGAACTAATTTTTTTCATTTTTTGTCTCAAAAACATAGGTTACATGTATGACCCCTCCTTGCAACGAGCTTGACAAGCTCATTCCAAAGAGGGGTCATAACCTATGTTTTTGAGACAAAAAATGAAAAAATAATGAAAATTAATTAGCGATTTGAGTGGCATATCAATCTGATGTTCTCTTTTCAAGCAAACACAAACATTAAAAATTCAAGTTAAATGGAACCAACAATGGACAATAACTCTCTCAACTTTCAAGAAGTTATATACATGTACATGTAGTTTTTTAACATGTACAAGATATTATAATATTAATACAAATGTACAAATCAGAAAATGAGAATACATGTATCACAATTTATTGAAATCTGTTCTCCAATCCTTTTTACATTCTTTATGACAAATAAAATATGTTTAAACTAACAGACAAAGGGCAATAACTCTCATTTTTTAAGAAAGCACTATGGTTCTCAAACTTGTTCAACACAATGTAAAAGAAAAGCAGTTTCTTAAATTTTATTTAAATTTAAAATCTACTGTTCAAGATAGTGCATAAAGCCATAAACAATGAAATTTGGGGGAAAATTCAACAAACAAAGGCAATTACATCCTTAATTTTCACTGAATAACAGTTTCCAAAAGATCATCAATATAAAGCACTAAAAGCAGAATACCAAAATTAAGTCTGATAACTTTTGTTCAAGTTATCACAGGAATAAACTTCCCAAATGATGACCTGACAAAACTCTTTACTGTATTCTTTCCCTATGCTGGAGATAATTCTTCTGATCAAGGAGTGATACTCAGCTGCAAGCCTGAATATAAGCAGACCATCATCACCCTGCACAGTGGGGTAGCATCACAAACTTTACCCTCTGTGAACCTCAGTCTGAGTCAAGGTCTCTCTGAGTCAAGGTCTCAAGCTAAAACAGAAAGATGTACCTAGAGGATAAATTGGCACACTGTAGGGGATAGCATCAGCAAATTCACCCTCTGAGAACCTCATTTTGCAAATGACAGGTTGCTTATATTCAGGCTTGCTCAGCTGCATGTTCCCAGATTGGAGGACAATCACCCATTCAGTTTCTATTTCATTAAAAACTTTAAGTTCCCTACAGTACGGTCGAGTGGACTGGTCACTTTCCACCGGTGGGCAACATTTTCATGGACGCAATAATATTAGATTCCAAACACTTAATTATCGGATTGTACCCGGTGCTTCATTAATTAAAATTTTGCTGATGATGATTTTTATTACCTTGTAAACGCATACGTAAACATCTCTGCCCATGGTTGGATTATGACCAGTCCACAGCGACTGTATTGTACAAAACCTTACAAATCAGGTAATATGTACATACAAATTGTTATCATTGTCAAAAAATGATCCTTTCTTGCACAGGCAGGAAGGAGAACACGTGAGTAAAGTTCTCTTTGTGTAGAAACACAGTCTCTGAGGGTGTTTTAACCCTTTACCTAACACGAAAAGCAGTAAAAAAAATTTTTGAATAACTAATTTTTTGTCTCAAAAACATAGGTTCGATGTCATTCCAATGAGGGGTCAAATAGTATTCATTTATTAGCTCTTCCAGAACCTTGATTACTTTGTACATGTAATGTAGTAATGAAAAAATATTGTTTTGTTTTTTTAATTTTGGAGATGAAAGTGCTGTGATAAAAACCAATGTTGGAAAGAGCCAAAGCTCTCACAGCACTGTCCAAAGGTGTATTACATCACATGCAGCTATCAGCATCCCACTGATGTAATGAAAGAATTTTATGAGACAAGCTGCAGTATTCTAGTTGTATCACCTCAGCTGCAGCAGTAACTCTGGTAAAGATGTTGGTATTGTAAGCAAGGTCTTTCTAATTCTAAAATGAAAGTGTCAATGACACTGTAGCTCAACTTGTGAAAGACATGTACATGTATAGTATGTGACACAGCAATGACGCACATCTAGGTAATGACCTGATAACAAAGGTACATATAAAGTATTGTAACGGTCTGTACAGATATACTGACCGTAGCCTGCAACAAATGTACAGGTAAAGTATTGTAAAGGTGGGTGACAGTTAGATGCTAAACTAGAAAAGAAATCTCCATGGGGTTAATGTTACAATGGGGATCCTTGTATGGTGCACCATAAGCCAAATGTTAGCAATTGTTTTAGCCTGTTTGCTTCAAACCCTTCTAAGGTTGATTCATACAAATTAATAAATATTTGTCCAGTCCTTCTTAAAATATAGGTATTTGAATTTTTTATCTTTAGCTCATAAGGTTCCCATGGGTGAGGAGGTTTTATTTTTCTCATCGGAAATAGAAAATCGGATTGTGCTAATAATGTTTACCCTCCCCAAACAACACCAAATATTAACACAGGAACTTCAACACATTTGAACATACACATCCTAGGGATGCTGAATTCAAGAAACGTTATTTTGTCTGGTGTTTTTGGAAAAGAGTTTTAATTATCTCCCTTTTTGAGTCCCCGAGTGGGTCTGACTGAACCCAAAAATATTTGTTTTCATACCACAGTGATAACAAAGGCACCCAATAAATTTATAGCAAACATTACGGACATAAAAAATCTTCTTTACAGGTTCTGTACAAAAAATGTAATACACATAATTCCCATAAATATGACTGCCGACAGGCATTTTGAATTTTTGGCCGAGCCCAAAAGCACTTGTTACCATCCCATGATGATCACAAACATAGTCCTAGAAGTTCTGTACAAAAAACTGATTGCATCTAATTTTGGTATAAAATGCCCGCTGGCAGCCATCTTGGATTTCAGACCGCACCCAAAAACACTCGTTCTCGTCCCAAGGTGATAACAAAGGTACCCAAGAAGTTTTGTGAAGATCGGTTCATAAATACAGCCTCTAACCCAAGCGGTATTGACATGTGCAGTTACTGTGTATAAGTAACACCGAATAAATCAAAGATCATCTAATTTGCATAATTTCGGCACGAGAAAAAAACCTGTATTGTATGTGATGTATTCCATGTTACTAAACATTCATACAAAAATTTATTAAAATCAGAACTTTCAAACAGAAGTTCTGTACAAAAAACTGACTGCACTAATTTCGGTACAAAATGGCTGCTGTCGCCATCTTGAATTTTGGACCACACCCAAAAACATTTGTTCTCATCCCACGGTGATAACAAAGGTACCCAGGAAGTTTTGTAAAGAACGGTTCATAAATACGGCCTCTAGCCCGAGCCGTATAGAAGTTGTGTACAAAAAACTGATTGTACCTATTTTCAGTACAAAATAGCCACTGGGAGCCATCTTGAATTTCAGACCACACCCAAAAACACTCGTTCTTGTCCCAAGGTGATAACAAAGGTACCCAAGAAGTTTCACACAGAAGTTCTATACAAAAAACTGATTGCACTAATTTCGGTACAAAATGGCTGCTGGAGGCCATCTTGAATTTCAGACTGCACCCAAAAACACTAGTTCTCGTCCCACAGTGATAAAAAAGGTACCCAAGAAGTTTCGTAAAGATTGGCTCATAAATACGGCTTTTAGCCTGAGCCGTATTGAATTGTTGATGGATGGACAGACAAACAGATGGACAGACAGATGGATGACAGGCCATGGCATAACCTCAAATTTGACTACGTCAAAGTTGAGCTAAAAATCAGAAAAGAGTGGTCTGTAAAAATTATAGAAGCCCATTTTCATGTTGCCAACATACGTTTCTAATTTCTCTAGATGTGGGAATGGCTGGACGACCATCCATGTGGTGTCAAGCATTTGTTCACCTGGAGTGTTTATCGTTATTGGTGTTTAAGTAAGGTCACTTTCTGCAACTATGGCTGTGTCATGGCTGCAACCCAAGTAGAGTGGAACCCTTGTAATTGAACAGCCTCTTTTCCATTGAAAATTATTCACTTAACTGGTAAAGTGCTGAGTTTTTTCTGACAACAAATCAAAGCTCATCATATACTGCTCTATTACATTTAATTGGATAGTGCCTTCTAGGCACTATCCAATTAAATGTCAGAGAGCAAGGTATTGTATAAAAAATCTGATTCACATCAGAGACAATAAAGGCTTCCTCAGGCAGAATGTAGCTACAGACAGTTATTGCCTGTCACTTTTAGTAAAGCCCAAAATAGGGCTTCCAGCACTCTACCAGTTAACAGTCGTATTCAATTAACAAGGATTTGGTAACTTTCCTTTTGTGTCTAGAAGGGTTTTTTTTTCAATTAACATGGCTGTTCAAATAAGAGATATTCAGTGAAATGGTCTCCTCTGTAGAAAGTCAAGTTTGTCCAATTGTTTGTTCTTATACATGTACTGCCCTCATTAAATGACTTCTTCATTCGATTCCAGACATCATTTACTGGTCCAATTTCACCAGTAGAACAGAATATTCTAACTCCAGTAAACAACACTGCTCCACTAAGTCCCTTCCAGCAGGGATTTCAGTGGGAAATAACCAGTAATTCCTTTGTATTTAATAAATGCTGCCACATGTATACTGCCAATGTTTACAAATTATATCGGACATTTATTTATTTATTGGTGTTTAAGGTCACATATTTCTGCACAATGGCTAATCGTGACCGGAATATGGATATAAAGTCAAGTCCAGCCAATCATTCATACCCACGTTTCCCATTTTAGAGGACTTTCACCAAAGCATTGGTAACTGGGTCCTATTGTACCAGCAAAACCAGGGCTTGTTTACCAAAGTAAAGAGGCACTGCTTCACTTCCCAGGATTCCCACAGGAGGTATCAGACATAATAACAAATATAATAACATCCATATACTCTTTATAAGACTTGGCCAAACCCAGGCCTTGAATACTATTTCATTTACTTATTGAAATTTCAAGGTCATTTTCAGCATCTATAGCAATATTGGGTTTGCAACACACATATTGAACAGTGGGGGGGAAATGTGTTCCCAGAATTGATCGTCTAGTTATTTCACAGTTCAAGTTGCCTGTTACAGTAAAAACAATACACAGGATTTTCCTTCTATTTTCAGTTCCTGTTAACGTCCCAAAATTGAGATAAACACATAAAAAACAGATTTTTTTCCCAAACAAAATACTTTCAGCCTAAATTTTTTTCTTCTTCTTAAAACGCATAAAAAACGCTAAAACTAATATCCGGATTTTGGTCCAAAATTTTCCAAGTCCCACCCGGACCCCAAATTTTTGGTGTAAAAAAAAAATGTCTTTTTTGTCTTAAAATTGACAGAAACGCATAAAAAACAAAAAACAAAAAAATTATGGATTTTGGTCCAAAATTTTCGAAGTCCCACCCGGACCCCAAATATTCAAGGTAAATTTTTTCTGTCTTAAAACTGACCGAAATGCATAAAAAACAAAAACAAAAATTTCCGGATTTTGGTCCAAAATTTTCAAAGTCCCACCCGGACCCAAAATTTTCGGTGTAAAAAAAAAAATTTCTTTTTGTCTTAGAATTGACAGAAACGCATAAAAACACAAAAAATTTTTTTACGGATTTTGGTTCAAAAGTTTCTAAGTCCCACCGGACCCCAAATTTTATAGAAACGCATAAAAAACAAAAAAACAAAAATTCCAGATTTTGGACCCAAATTTTCTAAGTCCCACCCGGACCCCAAATTTTCAGGGTAAAAAAAAATAAGTTTTTTTGTCTTAAAATTGACCAAAACGCAGAAAAAACAAAAAAAAAATTTTTTCGGATTTTGGTCTCCCATAGAGAGCCCAAATATCCACCCAGGCAATTCATTTCAATAAACATGTGAAACAATCTTCCAAAGATGTTATATGTGAAATTTTAAAGCTTTTCGAGCAGTGCTTTCGGAGAAAAGTAGTCTTATGTTTTTCCCATTACCCACAGTGTTAAAAAATGCTGACTCAGCACTTTTTCAAAGTCCCCAAAAACTACCCCATCATAAAACCGATGGCAATGTTTTTTATCATTCCATTCTGTTGGTCCTAAGGAAGCTTCACAACAAATAAGAATTCTCAGTGCCATGTAGTTTTGGAGATATGGGCATTTTCATTTTTTTCTACCACCCGGACCCAAAATTTTCAAGGGAAAAAAATTTTTTTTTTTCTGTCTTAAAATTGACAGAAATGCATAAAAAACAAAAAAAAAATTCCGGATTTTGGTCCAAAATTTTCTAAGTCCCACCCGGACCCCAAATTTTCAGGGTAAGAAAAACAATTTTTTTTTGTCTTAAAATTGACCAAAACGCAGAAAAAACAAAAAAAACATTTTTTTTTCGGATTTTGGTCTCCCATAGAGAGCCCAAATATCCACCCAGGCAATTCATTTCAATAAACATGTGAAACAATCTTCCAAAGATGTTATATGTGAAATTTTAAAGCTTTTCGAGCAGTGCTTTCGGAGAAAAGTAGTCTTATGTTTTTCCCATTACCCACAGTGTTAAAAAATGCTGACTCAGCACTTTTTCAAATTCCCCAAAAACTACCCCATCATAAAACCAATGGCAATTTTTTTTGATCATTCCATTCTGTTGGTCCTAAGGAAGCTTCACAACAAATAAGAATTCTCAGTGCCGTGTAGTTTTGGAGATATGGGCGTTTTCATTTTTTTCTATTTTTAGCTCCTGTGGTTCCCACGGGGATATGGGGAAAAACATTTCGGCATAAATTAGGTACTTATGACCCAATAAGCACTCATGTAAATTTTGGTTCAAATCGGCCTCGCGGTTTGGAAAATAGAAATTTGGGGCGGGGTCAAAATTTTTGCCCCTCCTTTAACATCGTCAAATATAGCCCCTCCAACTTCTCTTGAACAAACTTGAGTCTACACCTCAAAAGGAAGCTGCATACTAAATATCAAATCTCTGCTATTGCTGGTTCTTGAGAAGAAGATTTTTTAAGAATTGGAGCATTTTTGCCCCATCCCTCTGCTCAATGTGAGCCAAAACCTAATTTGACAAAAAATCAAAGTCCGCATACATAACCCCTTCTCACATGAAATTTCATTAATATGCGGCCAGTGGTTTGGGAGAAAAAGCCCAAACACCACCTTCATGACGGACGACGGACGAAAAGTGATCAGAATAGCTCACCCTGACTTTCAGTCAGGTGAGCTAAAAAAATAGCACTGTTTCACGAACTTGCAATAATACGACACATTACAATGCTAATCTGGACTGCCTTGAACTAGCTTGTGTACTGGTACAACAGGGGTGGTCCAGTCCAGAATTCAGTCCACCTGGGTAGTGGAATAACACCATTTGCTTGCAGTCTGGTACCCATCAAGAAATTTGTACTGGTTGCAGAAGTTTACATCTGAGGTTGGTGGTGTAAATTGACACTGGTGCGTTGTTTCATAACCACTCGGCAGAACAAACGATGGTGTTCTGAATGTTGCCGTTTGCATGTCAACATTCCATGAAAACTTGTGTATGTGAAAAACATGACTGTCTTTAAAAGTACTCATTCGACTTTAACAAGAGCACCGCCAGGCATGGCTGAATACACCAATTAGCCATTTTGAATTGTACCAACTTTGGTTGAGATCAAATAATCCAAACTGGATTTATCGGTCGAAAACCCAAAATATTGATAGATGGTCGAATTCTAAGTCGAATAAAGGGCTGTTACTGATATAAAAATAATTAGACGGAATCCATATTTGAACTTAACCTGTATTACTAGCTGACTAATACACAAACCATCTTTAGTTGAGATCAAATAATCCCAACTGGAGTTACCGGTCAGAAACCAAGGCGGTCAAATTGTAAGTTGAAAAAGTGCCATAACTCATGTAACAAGAGGGATGTTACATCCCAACGCTCACCTACATTCGCGCTTGATAATGTCATTCCAATGTAACATGCCTAATATTTAGTTAATATAAATCATTAACTAGGCATCAAATGATTAATGTGGTTTATGTGATGGCTTTGGAAAGTCTATATTTCTGCATTTATTATATATCAATTCAACATAGAATCATTGGATATAAAAGCATTTTTTTCTTTTAGAAATGTTTATGATTAAGAATATGAATCGTGAGGCCAGATATTAAATCATAAATAAGAATTAGGCAAGGCTTTCATAAATTTATTTTTTACAAAATAAAAATACATCAGATCAAAAAAAAAAAAATAAAATAGGAGGTGCAAAATGGCATTATGTAATGAAGAATCACTGAAATTGTAATTGAAGTACATTCATTGGTTAAAGAGGAGTTGTGGAAAAACATTCGTTCAAGAAAGTGACTATAAGTCCCAACAAAAATATATCACATCAACAACTAAAATAAGCCTTAATGTTACTAGTAACAAGTATGAGAAAGTATTAAATAAAAAAAAAAGTTAAAAAAATTTTTTTTAAAGAAAGTGAATATAAGTCCCAAAAATCCCCCTCAAATTCCTCAAATAATCATGTAATGAGGGCACAACGTTACCGCAATGTAGTTCAGTAACCCATGTGTACAATATTAATTGCCTGGAAAGACACATAGAAACAGAACTCACCTTAACACAAACTTTTAGAACTTAAAATTCAGTGAGAGAAAAACATGAAGATTGTGACTGAAAAAAGAAAAGAAATTAGTTAAATTTCTGCATACAGTGGGGTTAATACCTAAAGTAGTTATTGAAATGAGAAAATAAACAGTAATGAGAGGTGAAGGCACCACAATCTGCACAAAAGCTGACTTTAACGCAAATTCTTACAACACCTAAATGCTAATTCTTACAACAAGTTTTGGCAGAAAATCAGCCTCAAATTACTCAAATATGCATGCAATGCAGGTTAAATATTACTGCAATGGAGTTCAGTAACCCAAGTGTAGAACATTAATCGCCTGAAAAGACACATAGAAACACAACTCACCTAAACACAAAGTTTACAAAGATTTACAACTTCAAATTTACTAAGTCCGAGAAAAACATGAAAATTTTGACTGAAAATAAAGAAAATTTCCGTTAAATTTCTGCATACAGTAGGGTTAATACCTACAGTTGTTATTGAAATATGAAAATCAACAGTAATGAGAAGTTAAAGCAGTACAATCAGCACAAAAGCTGACTTTAACACAAATTCTTACAACACCTAAATGCAAATTCTTACAAGTTTTGGCAGAAAATTTTAGGTGAAATTGGAAAAAAGTCGTAGTATCAGGGTTAAATACTGTTCTGATAGTCCCCTACAACCTACATATGCAATATCAAAGGCCTGAGCCCACTGATCTTTGAGAAATTAACCTTAACATTAAATCTTACAATACTGGACACGTCGGATGCCGACGCCGACGCCCGAGGTCATGACAATAACTCACCACTTCTTTCAGAAGTAGGTGAGCTCAAAATAATTGGACAGAGCACCGCCAGGCATGGCTGAATACCCCATTAGCCATTTTGAATTGTACCAACTTTGGTTGAGATCAAATAATCCAAACTGAAGTTATCGGCCAGAAACCAAAAATGTTGATAGACAGTCAAATTCGAAGCTGAAAAAAGGGCTGTTACTCATATAAAAATAATTGGATGGAACCCATATTCAAACTTGGTCTGTATTACTGGCTGGGAATACACATACCAACTTTGGTTGAGATCAAATAATCCAAACTGAAGTTATCGGCCAGAAACCAAAAATGTTGATAGACAGTCAAATTCGAAGCTGAAAAAAGGGCTGTTACTCATATAAAAATAATTGGATGAACCCATATTCAAACTTGGTCTGTATTACTGGCTGGGAATACACATACCAACTTTGGTTGAGATCAAATAATCCAAACTGGAGTTATCAGTCAGAAACCAAAAATGTTAATGGACAGACAGAATACATAATATGGCCGTTTTTCAAATGGGCATATAAAAAAAGTGGAACATTACATTGAACATATTCTACAATCATTCCAATAAAATACAGTTGTTACATGTGGTAGAAGTCTAATCTGTGCAAGCCTGTATGGTATATTTTATTGCACATTTTTTTACCTTTTCAGAAAAAAGCACATTATATATTTTGAAGCACAATTCAAAAACACTTTCAGTTTAAAAATTTTGGGTGCAAAATATATTTATTAATTATCTGTTTTAAGGCCTGAAAAAATAAAAAATCTGTTTCTCAGGCCCTCCCGCATGGTCCTTTTGGCTGCCGCATGCTCTCTTTTTATAACCAATTTAAACTTAAAATATTAAAAAATAAATGGTTTTTCTCTGATATTTTACCCAAGTTAAAAAAATTTATGAATTTGTCCCTTGAGTGCAAGAAGGCTTTGCAATGCTTTAGCATTGCAAAGCCTTCTTGCACTCAAGGGATGAAATACACCACCACCCATGCTATTCTGTAGATTATGAGGCCTAAAACTTGAACCAAGAACATTAACTTTTGATGGCAAAGAAGAAATTACTGAAATAAAAAATAAAATAAAAAACCGCTCGCCCACATGCAATTTCACAAATAATGGCCTGAGAAACAGAAGATCTACTTTGTGTGGCCTAACGTTAATTATTTTACAAAGATTTGTGACGAAGTTATAAAACTTATATTAATGCCTACCCTTAGCCTAATGGCAGAGTTTGTGGGATGGCATTTGTAGAGTAACCTTGTGACCTCACTCTTCTCAATTACTACAGTCTGCAAAGGGATCTTTAGCCTTCCTAGAGTATGTCTCTCTCCACAATGAGGCCAGCTATTTTAATATTTTTATGTTCCCATCGAATAGGACGTCTGACAATATGTTGTAACAGCATCAAGCCCACAACTGATGTTGACAGAGTGTTCAGAAACCTCATGATGTTTCTCAACCAAGGATCAATAGATCAGCACACTCATACAAATCCTAAAGTGATTGTATTCTATAAACTTATCATACGAAACTAGAATTATCTCCATCTTGCAGTGTAATGAAATGGGAGTCACCAATATCAGAATGGAGTTAATATAGTGAGGGAAAAGGGTTAGGAGTGGCAGGTGCAGAAAAAAAGTAACCCCTTAAAATGAGTACTGCAAAATATTTTAGCAATAAACCTTTTCTTTTTGCATAATCTGGCAGGGACTCTTTTGGGTGTCTACAGGAGCTAATTATGGGTCCCTTTCCCAATGCCATGTGGGCATGATTTTTCCCAGTTCCTAAATTTCCCAACCTCCATCCCCACGCGAACAACATTTTAATGCACGATTGGTGCCCTGAACTGGGAAGTCATAAACCTCAGAAAACCATAAGTTTAAATTACTCACCTGACGAGGCATAAAAAGTGTTTGAATTCAAAGGCAAATGACAAGTTCTTCTTTAACTGGTTGAGAGCTAAATTATTTTTCAAAGGTGATTTGAAACATGGGTATTTTTTATCAAAGATACCACACTACAATCAAGAGTAGCCTTAGTTTAGCAAGATTTTGTTCATAAATAATTGTTTTGTTACAATTTATTGGAGAGTGCCAGATGGCACTCTCCAATAAATTGCAACCAAACAATTTTATAAAAGAAAAATTTTTCTTCTACTACCGAGCAAACATCAAACGAATGCATACAGTCTAAAGCCATTACAGAAGCTTCCAGCACTTTTCAATAGAGCCATGATAGTCACTACAGGAGAGTGCTGGGAGGGGGGGGGGGGGGTTGGCATGAAGAAGAGGGTAGGGGTCATGAAGGAGAGGGTAGCAGTGGGGGATTTTCAGTCAATAATTACTTTGTGATTTTTTAACCTGGCATAGATGCATCATAGACAACTGGGCCTGGATTAATCGGACGTTAATGGAGGACCACAAGCTGAAAATATGAAGGGGCGGTAGGGGGTGGTACATAAATATTCTTAATTTTCCCCACTTGCCTATGAAGTCTCCCTACTTGACTCTGCAGTCTCCCTATTTTTTCTGGAGGGAGACATGAAGTCTCCCTAAAATTCCCCCCTAGACAGGTCCCTGTGATAGTGGCTTCTAACACTCAACCATTTAACGGTACAAGAAGAGTTTAATAGAGACTACAGAGACTGGGGTGAACAGGACTTTTTGTTATAAAACTTACTTGTAGTAATCTTATAATCTTCTAATTAATAACTACTTGGATGCCTTTACAAGTATAAATTGATTTATAACTTAAGTTTTAATTGCTTGATTGATTGATGTACTGTCTTTGATTAAGGCCAGTAGCCATACACATTTTATATCCACAGTTAACATGTACTGCAGATATGGGATGGTGGTCAACGTTTTGTAATTTGGTAGTCGAGCAAGGAGTTCGATATAACATTCAGAGGGAGGCTGGAACCAATTTTGTATACACCCTCACTGTCTTCAGTTTTCTTAGCACGAGTTATCATTTACCTATAATAAACTTCATTTATTTTTCTACACGAAAATCAATTTGATTTTTTTCGTATGTAGTTGGATACATGTAGCAGAAACAATGTGTTTTCATCTGGTGTATTTTTAATAATTAATTTACTTTTATGGGTTTTCATTTGGGTAAAACTACGAGGCCTTTGAAATGATGTTGTTTGAAGAGTTGAATATAAAAATAATTAAAACTAGAGGCTCTACAGAGCCTGTAATCGCTCACCTGGAACTGCATGTAAAAATGTGATTTCCCATAGGCTTTCCATGGTAACTATTAGCTGCAATTGTGGCCATGTTTGCAACATTACATCAACATTACATGAGGATCATTGGTAGAAGGTGTCCCAGTCTTCAATCATGTGAAGATTCAAAACATCTGAATCCATCAAACAGAATCATAGAATGTCTTTGGTGGCCATATTTTCCAACCAACGGGAACAATGAAAGTGTCAATGACACTGTAGCTCAACTTGTCAAGACAAAGACATGTACATGTATAGTATGTGACACAGCAATGACAAACATCTAGGTAATGACCTGATAACAAAGGTACATATAAAGTATTGTAACGGTCTGCACATAAATACTGACCGTTGCCTGTAACAAATGTATAGGTAAAGTATTGTAAAGGTGGGTGACAATCAGATGCTAAACTAGAAAAAAATCTTTGAGTCCCAGAGTGGGTCAGTATGTGACACAGCAATGACAAACATCTAGGTAATGACCTGATAACAAAGGTACATATAAAGTATTGTAACGGTCTGCACATAAATACTGACCGTTGCCTGTAACAAATGTATAGGTAAAGTATTGTAAAGGTGGGTGACAATCAGATGCTAAACTAAAAAAAAATCTTTGAGTCCCAGAGTGGGTCAGACTGAACCCCAAAATATTTGTTCTCATAGCACAGTGATAACAAAGGCACCCCAAAACATACTCATTCCTGTCCCAAGGTGAAAACAAAGGTACCCAAGAAGTTTTGTGAAGATCAGTTCACAAATATGAGCTGTGTAGAAGTTGTGACAAAAAACTGATTGGACCTAATTTCGGTACAAAATGGCCACTGGCAGCCATCTTGAATTTCGGACCGCACCCAGAAACACTCGTTCTTGTCCCAAGGTGATAACAAAGGTACCCAAGATGTTGTGTGAAGATCGGTTCATAAATATGGCCTCTAGCCTGAGCCGTATAGAAGTTGTGTACAAAAAACTGATTAGACCTAATTTCGGTACAAAATGGCCACTGGCAGCCATCTTGAATTTTGGCCGCACCCAGAAACACTCGTTCTCGTCCCAAGGTGATAACAAAGGTACCCAAGACGTTTCGTGAAGATCGGTTCATAAATACAGACTCTAGCCCGAGCCGTATTGACATGTGTACTTACTGTGTCTAAGTAGCACTGAAAAAATCAAAGTCCATCTAATTTGCATAATTTCTGCACGAGAAAAAAACCCGTATTATATGTGATGTATCCCATGGTACTAAACATTCACACAAAAAATTATTCAAATCAGCGCTTTCATATGGAAGTTCTGTGCAAAAATCTGATTGCACCAAATTTTGTACAACATGGCTGCCATCGGCCATCTTGAATTTCAGACCGGACCCAAAAACACTCGTTCTCGTCCCACGGTGATAACAAAGGTACCCAAGGAGTTTCGTAAAGATCGGTTCATAAATACGGCCTCTAGCCCGAGCCGTATTGGCATTTGCACTTACAGTGCTGAAAGTAACACCAAAAAACATCAAAGTTAGTCTAATTTGCATAATTTACGCACGAGAAAAAAACCCGTATTATATGTGATGTATCCCATGGTACTAAACATTCATAAAAAAATTATTCAAATCAGAGCTTTCATATGGAAGTTCTGTACAAAAAACAGATTTCTGCATCGTCGGTACAAAATGGTGGCTGGCAGCCATCTTGAATTTCGGACCGCACCCAAAAACACTCGTTCTCGTCCCACGGTCATAACAAAGGTACCCAAGAAGTTTCGTAAAGATCGGTTCATAAATACGGCCTCTAGCCCGAGCCGTATCCAATTGTTGACGGACAGACGGACAGGCGGACAGACGGAAGACGGGCCATGGCATAAGCTCAAATTTGGCTTTGCCAAAGTTGAGCTAAAAACGAGGATTGTTTGTAGAGGGCCTCCTATAGACCATTCTTGCCAAGTTTTGGTTCACGTCAGCTCAGTAGATCCAGAGAGAAGATGAAAATGTGATTTCCCATAGGGTTTTTCCATAGTAACTATACCCCACAATTGCGGCCATGTTTTGCAATACGATCACCATTAAATGAGGAACGTTGGTGGAGAGTGTCCCAGTTATCAACCATGCAAAGTTTCAAAACATTTGGCCCTGTGGTTTCAGAGGAGAAGAGTTTTTCAAAATTGACCAATCAGAATCAAAGAATGCTTCTGGCAGTCACGTTTTTCACCCAACAGGAATAAAATGAGTAACAGTTGTAGAGAATCTCTCTTAGACAATGCCTGCCAATCTGGTTCACATTGGCTCTGTACTTTCAGTGAAGATGATGAAAATGTGATTTCCTATAGGGTTTCTATAGTAACTATAAGGCTATAAGCCACAACTGCAGCCACAATTGCAACCCGATAAAGATTAAATGAGGATCATTGGTAGAGGGGGTTACAGTCATCAGTCAAACTAAGTTTTCAAACCATTTGGCCTTGTAGTTTCAAAGAAGATTTGCACACATTTATGAATTCTGTTTCAACAAAAAAATCAGTAAATGAAGGTTAAATATTTTGAAAATTACAATTTTTTTCAGACAGTATTCTCTTTCAAAATAGCTTTGGATAGGTAAAGGGTTACAGGAAACAAATTTTACTCCAATTTTGTCAAATCTTAAAAGATAAACAATAATTACTATCATTTAAGCTGACATGATGGGAAGAGAATGTAAACAAAAACTTCCATGGTTTTCCAAACACCTGTCATCAATCAGTATTTTTCTGATAAGAAACTTGAGACTCATAATACATCAACATACAGCTGCACTTGTTTACAGTACAAGTCAAAATAGGTTGTAGGATAATCCTATAAACAATGTATCTTTCTCTTCCTACACTGATAAGACCAGAAGTTGACATAATTTTCTGGAAAGCTCTCACTGATAGCTTTCTAGAAAATGTCCGATTCTGATCTTGTCAGTGCAGGAGCAGCAATTTACTTAGTTTATTGCAGTTATGCTACAGCTTAATTTGACTTGTACTGTATACACAATATTTTGGGTTTTTTTTCCCAATTCTCAGTGGAGAAAACTGGAACCAACCTTACCAGATATTCAAAAAACAAGTATTTTGCTGACAGTACCGATCTTCCTGCAGACAGTAGAGGCATTGGGTTAAGCATTAGAATATAACCTCTGGTGGCCACATATTTCTATCCTCTCATAGACCATTCCTGCGAAGTTTGGTTCACATCGGCTCAGTAGTTCCAGAGAAGAAGATGAAAATGTGATTTCCCATAGGGATTCTATAGTAACTATAAGCCGCAATTATGACCATGTTTACAACCCAATCAACATTAAATGAGGATTGTTGGTAGAGGGGGTCCCAGGCATCATTTATTTGAAGTATCAAAAAATTTGGCCTGGCAGTTTCAGAGGAGAAGATTTTTGAAAATCCACCAACCAGAATCAAAGAATGCCTCTGGCGGCCATATTTTTCAACCCACAGGAACAAAATGAGGATCGTTTGTAGAGAACCTCCCATAGAACATTCCTGCCATGTTTGGTTCATGTCAGCTCAGTAGTTCTGGAGAAGAGGATGAAAATGTGATTTCCCATAGGATTTCTATAGTAACTATAAGCCGCAATTGAAGCCATGTTTGCAATCCGATCAACATTAAATGAGGATCATTGGTAGAGGGGGTCCCAGTGATCAACCATCATGAACCATGCAAAGTTTCAAAACATTTGGCCCTGTTGTTTCAGAGGAGAAGATTTTTCAAAATCCACCAATCAGAATCAAAGAATGCCTCTGGCAGCCATGTTTTCAAACCCATGGGATCAAAATGAGGATCGTTTGTAGTGGACCTCCCATAGACTATCCCTGCCAGGTTTGGTTCATGTCAGCTCAGTAGTTCCAGAGAAGATGATGAAAATGTGATTTCTCAAAGGGTTTCTACAGTAACTATAAGCTGCAATTGTGGCCATGTTTGTGACCCAATCAACATTAAATGAGGATCGTTGTTAGAGGGGGTCCCAGTCATCATTTATGTGACGTTTTATAACATTTGGCCTGGCAGTTTCAGAGGAGAAGATTTTTGAAAATCCACCAACCAGAATCAAGGAATGCCTCTGGAAGCCATGTTTTTGATCCGATGGGAACAAAATGAGGATCGTTTGTAGAGGACCTCCCATAGACCATTCCTGCCAAGTTTGGTTCACACCGGCTCAGCGGTTACAGAGAAGGAGATGAAAATGTGAAAAGTTTACGGACGCCGGATGACGACAGACACCAAGTGATGAGAAAAGCTCACATGGCCTTTTAGGCCAGGTGAGCTAAAAAAGGAATTGTACCTAGTGTTATTGTTTGTCACTTCCTAAATAACATTACATCAAAAAATAATAATTCGCCGTAAATATAAAACATTTCGCTGAAAAATTTACCTGCGACAAAGTGTCCAATATTTCTGGCAGCTAGCCTCTTTTTTCAGCCAAGAGTCCAAAGTTCCTGTGAAATGTCCAAAAGTCTGGCGAAATGTCTTCCTTTTATGGCGAGATGACCAAAAGTTCACTGAACTGTCCAAACTTTTCTTACCCCAAACATTCCAGACCCCAAGTCATGCTATGCCATAATTTGATCCCAATTCAGAAGACTAACCTAAACTGTACACATGTAAATAAATATATCTACATGAGATGGCAGTCAGTAATAGGAGCATACAATTGACATATAGTTTCAATTTTCACTGCCAAAACATCCTAATCGTAAATAAAATCTATCGAAAATTGTTGATAATTTGAATGGATGGAACTGGAATGTAGTCTGGTACTAGTAGTGCGGTAACCATTACGTTCAGATCACTGAACAAAAGAATGGTCCTACTAAAGAATGATTACAAACAAACATAAACGAACACAGGTGGAAAAGGGAGAAAATATAAATTAATGAACGTTTAAAGGGGGAAATTGGTGTGTCCTGGTAAAAATAACTCATGTGTAAAAATTTATCTGCTTCTGCTGAGAAATGTTTGATAAAGAGGATTTAAAATGTGTTGAGAGGCACATTACTTGTGTTCGTTAATTTGTCACTATTAACTAAACCTAATAAATATCGAACACAAGAGGTGACAGTGGGTAATTAAAATTTTGCTGTCAAATTGAGTTGGATTATCGCTTGCATAATTGGCTGGTTTAATATTGTCTTTTGTTATATTTCAGCCAGGGTTTGCAGCCCTGCCAATTGTCTGTAGGTGATTGTTTGGTAAATTCTTCAGGCGTGTAAAATCTGCCACTTATCTGGTGTACCCCACTAGGAAGGTCCACTGCCCTCATTGACAGGTATAAATTGTCTCAGGCTGTAAAAAGTGGTGGTGATTCAAGGGGTGGTGTCTTGTCGATCTTCATGCATGTATAGTCTCCCCCTAGTACATGTAGTTGTTTATGGTCCCGGTCCAGCCCTCATACAGGCTCATTGAGAAGAGTCTTGTCTCCAACTCAATCAGGCAAGCTGCTCCCAGAATACACATCCACCAAACGATAGGATCACATGACCAAAGGTTTGATGCTTCCTTGACTGGTTGATGATCCAAGATGACTTGGCGCTTCCATTAGTTTAGGCCAAGTGAGTGTGTGTGTGTGTGTGTTTGTGTGTGTGGGGGGAGGGGGGGGGGGAGTAATTTTGACTCCACAGGACAGGGCAAACCAAATGGGAAGCCTGGTCAGACTGAAGAGAAGAAACCCCAGTAGAAATGCCTGCAAGGGAGCAGCCCTGGTTATTCCAAAATGGTTACAAAAATAGGATTTGATAAAGCTCCTGAAGTACTTTTGAAGTCTGGGTCTCCACCAATCCTTCAGGAAGGTTGATATGTCATGTTTGAAGCCCCCCAACACACACATAAAAAAGAGTTGAAATAATCAGTATATACCAGGGCCCGATGTAACTGGATTCGCAAGCAGTTTTTGAATCAATTTTCAACTACAGCTAATGAATTTCAAATGAAAAATCATGTAAAAAATAGGAAATGCTAATCCAAATTATCCAGGTTGTAATCAAAAGTGCATCTTTTTATAGTACAAAACAAACTATGCTGCACATTGGTAGAATTGTTTGGCAAACAATAAAACATCCAACATAAAAGATGGGCAACAAAGAAAATTAAAATATGCCCTAGATAAAAAAAAAAAGCAAAACAATTGACTAAAATTCGTTTTATTGAAATTTTGAGGAAAGAAGAATAAACTAAAATTTGACTTCTCACATGTTTTTTTTAATTATGTACTTTGTACAATATACAACTGATTAGCAAGCTTTTACTCCAAGAGCACTTATATCACAAAATGGGGATGAATGACAGCAGTATTTACGTGTGATGAAAAAAATAATAATAAACATATAAAATATAAAAAAGGCAAATTTAAACCAGACATTTATGCAATAATCCAACTCAATTTGACAGGTAATTAATTACCCATTCTTGCCTCTTGTCTTCATTATTTACTATAGAGTATGGATGGTAAACGGCAATGATTTAACAAACACGGGTTCTGTGCCACACAAAACATTTTAACCCTTTACCCAATGCAGATGATATCAAAATTTATTTTTTTAAACATCATTTTTTCAAATTTTTCAAAAAATTTCAACAAAACCATACCATGTGACCCCTCATTGGAACGAGCTCGATGAGCTCGTTCCAACGAGTGGTCACATGATATGGTTTTGTTGAAATTTTTTTAAAAATAATATTTTTTCAACTACTGAATTTGTCTATTACATGGACGGATGCGGCCGATTTGTTGGGTAAAGGGTTAAATCCTCTTAATCATCAAAATACTCATCAGACGCAGATACAATTTTATATGTGAGTAAAATATACCATTACAAACACCCTCTACCCCTTTTAAAACTTTAATGACATATTTTCTCTTTTTTTTACTTGTAATCATTTCTGTTTGTTTGTGTTTGTTCTTTACTATAACTATAGGAGTACATGTAGGACCCCTTAAGACAGGCCATTAGATTAACCCAATTTCACACCATTTACAGGTGTGCCCAAATTAGAGAAGGTGTGAAGACATCAAGAAAATATATAAATTTTCTGTACCTCTTCAACATTTGAGGCTAACTTCCATCAGTACATGTATACTAGTATGATCATAGAAACACAAAAAAAGGCACAGCAATAAAACAACAGGATAAGGCCGTTATTTCTGGTTAGAATGTGCCCAAATGAGAGCAAACAGGTGTGCCCAAAATAAATGAATTTAAAGGCCCGCTAAAGAAAACCCAGTCAGAGCGGTTCTCCTAAACACCAAAGAACCTCCCAGAACATACCAGAACTGCACAGAACCCTCCTTTAGATTACACTTGCTTATTATGTGGTAAGCATTCAGAAGCAATGTAGAAGTGAATTTAATAGTGATGAACTGATAATTGGAATCAGCACCGGCCGATTATGAAAACAGGCAGTTTCCGGTTAATCTACATTTAACACTGACTATTAAAAATCTCTATGATATCTGGCCATTTCAATAAAGTTTCCCCATTAAAAACGTGTGTAGTGCATAGCAGAATATTTAGCGATTTGCTGAGCCGAGATATTACGGAATTTACCATCTGCAATCAGTATGAGATCACCACCTTTTCCTGGCCATATAAACACAGGAAAAATGCATCAAGGGAGGTAACAAGTTGAATTAGAGGCTCTAAAGAGCCTGTAATCGCTCACCTGGATCTACAAATAAAAATGTGATTTTTCCATCAGCTTTCCATGGTAACTATGAGCTGCAATTGTGGCCATGTTTGCAACATTACATCAACATTACATGAGGATCATTGGTAGAAGGTGTCCCAGTCCTCAATCATGTGAAGTTTCAAAACACTTGACTTTGCAGTTTCAGAGGGGAATATTTTTGCAAAAACCATCAATCAGAGTCACAGAATGTCTCTGGTGGCCATATTTTCCAACCAACAGGAACAAACAGAGGATCGTTTGTAGAGGACCTCCTATAGACCATTCCTGCCAAGTTTGGTTCAAGTCGGCTCAGTAGTTCCAGAGAGAAGATGAAGATGTGATTTCCTATAAGGTTTCTATAGTAACTATAAGCCGCAATTGTAGACATGTTTGCAACACGATCAACATTAAATGAGGAAAGTTGGTAGAGGGTGTCCCAGTCATCAACCATGCAAAGTATCAAAACATCTGGCCCTGCAGTTTCAGAGAAGATTTTTAAAAATCCAACAATCAGAATCAAAATGCTTCTGGCAGCCACGTTTTTCTATACACAATAACAAAATGAGTAGCATTTGTAGAGGACCTGCCAAAGAGTATCCCTGCCAGGTTTGGTTCACATCAACTCAGTAGTTCCGGAGAAGAAGATGAAAGTGTGATTTCCCATAGGGTTTCTATAGTAACTATAAGCCACAACTGCAGCCATGTTTGCAACCCGATCATCATTAAATGAGGATCGTTGATAGAGGGTGTCTCAGTCATCAACTATGAAAGTTTCAAAACATTTGGCCCTGTGGTTTCAAAGGAGAAGATCTTACAAAATCCACCAATCAGAATCAAAAAATGCTTCTGGCAGCCTAGTTTTTTGATGCACGGTAACAAAAATGAGGAGCATTTGTAGAAGACCTCCCACAGACTATCCCTGCCAGGTTTGGTTCACGTCAGCTCAGAAGTTCCTGAGAAGATGAAAATGTGATTTCCTATAAGGTTTCTATACTAACTATAAGCTGCAATTACGGCCATGTTTACAACCCAATCAACATTAAATGAGGATCATTGGTAGAGGGGGTCCCAGTCATCATTTATGTGAAGTTTCAAAACATTTGGCCTGGTGGTTTCAGAGGAGAAGATTTTTGAAAATCCACCAACCAGAATCAAAGAATGCCTCTGGAAGACGTGTTTTTCATCCGACGTTAACAAAATGACTATCGTTTGTAGAGGACCTCCAATAGACCATTCCTGCGAAGTTTGGTTCACAGCAGCTGAGCGGTTACAGAGAAGACGAAAGTGTGAAAAGTTTATGGATGCCAGATGACGGACGCCAAGTGATGTGAAAAGCTCACATGGCCTTTTAGGCCAGGTGAGCTAAAAATGAACATTAAATAATAAATTCTGACATGTCGTGTATGTATCTGTAAACCATGCATCATAAAACCTCACAACACACATTAACATCAAAGTTATTATTCAATTAAGACACAAAGTATGTTTGCTCAGTATATTCCTGGTTAATACAGCCAAGTGTATTGTATTCTTAAACAAAACCATATTAAAACTATTTACCAGAATAAACAAAATCTTCACAAGAGAACAATACCATGTGATTGTATCCTTAATGAAAGTGTCAATGACACTGTAGCTCAACTTGTGTAAGACATGTACATGTATAGTATGTGACACTGCAATGACACACATCTAGGTAATGACCTGATAACAAAGATACATATAAAGTATTTTAACGGTCTGTACATAAATGCTGACCGTAGCCTGTAACAAATGTATAGGTAAAGTATTGTAAAGGTGGGTGACAGCTAGATGATGAACTAGAAAAGAAATCTTTAGAGTCCTAGAGTGGGTCTGACTGAACCCAAAAATATTTGTTCTCATAGCACAGTGATATCAAAGGCACCCAAAAACACTCATTCCTGTCCCAAGGTGATAACAAAGGTACCCAAGAAGTTTCGTGAAGATCGGTTCATAAATACAGCCCCAAGGCCGAGTTGTATTGACATGTGTACTTACTGTGTATAAGTAGCACTGAATAAATGAAAGTCCATCTAATTTGCATAATGTCTGCACGAGAAAAAAACCTGTATTATATATGACGTATTCTATGTTACTAAACATTCTGACAAAAATTTATTCGAATCAGAACTTTCATACAGAAATTCTGTACAAAAAACTGATTGCACTTACTAAAGTACAAAATGGCTGCTGGTGGCCATCTTGACTTTCGGACCGCACCCAAAAACACTCGTTCTCGTCCCACGGTGATAACAAAGGTACGCGAAAAGTTTCATGAAGATCAGTTCATAAATACAGCCTCTAGCCCGAGTCGTATTGACATGTGCACTTACAGTGTATAAGTAGAACTGAATAAATCAAAGTTCATCTAACTTGCATAATTTCTGCAAGAGAAAAAACACCGTATTTTTTGTGATGTATTCCATGTTACTAAACATTCATTCAAAAATTTATTCAAATCAGAATCTTCATATAGAAGCTCTGTACTAAAAACTGATTGTACCTAATTTTGGTACAAAATGGCCACCAGCAGCCATCTTGAATTTTAGACCGCACCCAAAAACAAATGATCTCGTCCCAACATGATAACAAAGGTACCCAAGAAGTTTCATGAAGATCGGTTCATAAATACAGCCTCTAGCTCGAGCTGTACTGACATGTGCACTTACAGTGTACAAGTAGCACTGAATAAATCAAAGTTCATCTAATTTGCATAATTTCTGCATGAGAAAAAAACCCGTAATATATGTGATGTATTCCATGTTACTAAACATTCATACAAAAATTTATTCAAATCAGAACTTTCAATTGCAAAAATTATTTTGACTATATTGCCCAGTATTAAATATGCATACTCTGAGAACTTATGTGGTATTCAACTTTCGTAATTCATTTATCAACGAAATTCTGTAGCATAACAGGCACCAACAGATTTTCTTCTGTGTCCTATTTCCACCATCAGAATCGGCATAATTGGCAGAGAAATAATCGGTAATCAGTTATAGCAAGTTTTGATAATTGGTTCATCACTAGAATTTAAACTCGAAGTCGCCTTTGTCTAAGCAGTTCTCGGAGGGGATGGGGGGTTCTGGTGTTTAGTATTTTTCTCTCAAATACCAGAACCCCCAAAACCTCTTAGATTTCCCCTAGAACCTCCTCTAAATTACATTTGCACACTGTTTAAAGGGAAAATATTCCATTTCCAGTTTGTTTTTGCGTTCAACTGAGAACTAAAACTTGGTTTGTTCTCAAATTTGCACTCATTGCAGCTCAACAACAAAATTTAAGATTTAGTCAAGGCAGTTAACTCAGAATGTTACTTGTAATTTTGCATTCATTAAATGATTTGGGTAATCAAACTCAAGCCTCAATCATTGCTTCAACTAAACTCGTGGAAACATGTCATAAAATAATAGCATTTGAATGAATAATAATATAAACATTTCAAAAGGTTAAATTGTTTTACAGACAATACGTTTTTTTTAGTTTAACCCTTTACCTAACATGGAAAGCAGACAACACTTGCCAAAAAATTCTTGAATAACTGATTTTTTATATTTTTTGTCTCAAAAACATAGGTTATGACCCCTCATTGGAACGAGCTCATTCCAACGAGGGGTCATAACCTATGTTTTTGAGACAAAAAATAATGAAACATAATTGGCGATTTTTTAGAATAGCGCTGGCCGGTTTTGGCCGTTACGTTGGGTAAAGGGTTAAATAGTATGTAGAATATATACTGCAATCTATATTTTAAGACCATAACCTTGTTGGTTTTGTATTATCTATTTTTCTTTCAAATAAATGTTCTCGGCCGTTTTGTTACCTTATTTGTTATCTGATTCATCTCTAGTTGAAATATCGAATGACAGTGCCCTTTTTCACTCAACAGCCTGCCAAACACAATTACAGTTTGTTTTATATAGAGGAGAGCTGGATCTCTGAGTTAATTGTAATGTTGATAAATGTATCAATGATTACAGCACACCAAACACACAAGACAATGATGTATCTGACCCTGTTCCACATCATGACAATGAAATGAATGACTTAATTTTGTGAGTGTGGGTGGGTGGGTGGGGGAGGTATTACGATTCATTAGCAGCCTGTCAACAGCCCAGTCTTTATGACCGAGGACTGCTGATGCAATCTATTTAAATAATATCAAATTATTTGAAAAAGAGAATGAATGAATGAATGAATGAATGAATGAATGAATGAATGAATGAATGAATGAATGAATGAATGAAAACCATGTTCTCATAACCCCTAGATATTCACTTAACCCACACCTGTCGGCCCGTTTTCTACCAAACATACTACCCTACTAATAGACCATAATCTATATACCCTATTCACTATTAGGCTTCACGCTAGTAGAGCTGGTCAGTTTAACCGAACTGAAACCAAAACTTGGTTTTAAAGTGGAAACCAAAACGGAACCGAAAAAGAGATTAAAAACCGTATATTTTCATTTTTACTAAACTTTTGAATATTCACATTTAGCATGTGACAGATTATGTATAATCAACAAAATTCCACTTAAAACATGTAGTAGCATTAGCATATATCAATATTTTATAAGAAGTGACAATAGAAATGCCAATTATGCAATAAGTCAGTCGTCGCCCTGTTTGTAAATACCTCCACCCTACGTTGCCACATACAGAATCATGCCGAAGACTACAAAACTATCTTGAAAAAGAACGGACTGTGACACATGCAAAGCGACCTGGTGTCAAGGTAAGAGAAAAGTGTCAATTCGCTTAATGATCTGTTAATGGTGGGGAACTCTTGACTGCACGAAAGGGGTTAAATTAATATTAATACAACGTTAGCTGTACATCCCTGTCATACAAAGTGCCAATCGGAAATTTGAAAAGATTGAAAACTAGAAATACAAAATACAAAACGAACACTGCTATGTTGTTTTTTCGAAGTGATGGGAATTCTCAGAATTCAGGGAATACTCTCTGATGATGATAATTCAATGCAAACCGAAAGGAAGAATGGACACGGAAATTAGATCAGGTTAGCTCCTTTTGACAAATGTCAACTTGTCAAGTTAGTTAGCTTGTGAAATGGGTATCTGTCTTTCTGAAAGTACAGTTAAAAATAGAAGTCCTGTCACGAATAGTGCGCTTGTCTACGCTTAATTGCGCGTTGGAATTGCGCGCAATTGCCATATCAAATGGCATCCAAAGCATGGCAGGTTCTACTGGTTACTCATAGCAAACACATGCAATGTTTCTGCCAATGGACCTCCGGGTTACCCAGAGGTCCATTGGCTGAAACATTGCCTGTGCACAGGCCATATGTACAGAATTTGATAGCTTTAATTGGGTTATAATGCGCACATTAACGCGCATATCAATGTGCTATTTGTGCGCATTTCATGACAGGACTTCTAGTTTTAACTGTTAAGAGGCGTGTTCTAAAGTTCTCAACTTCTCCCCAATTTCGGGCAGTTACTTTCTGACCCTATTCACTTATTTTCATGTCGGGTAATATGTCAATGCTGTGAATGGAAATGAAAAACGAATTTGACATGATTGTCGAATTATAACTTTTCTGCCTCAAACAGCATCTTTCTGACTAAATGTTTGAGCCCCCCTCGACACACACTCCCGATTCCTGTATCTACGCCCTTGCATTTCAATGACTTTTTTTGAAAGCATATGCAGATTGCAGATGTAATTTTCTGTTCATCGAATTTATAGGAAACAATCGCATTACAGTTTTATTTCATTTCTAGTTCACTTGTTTGTTATTTAACATGTTTTAGTACCACACTGTCCCAGTTTAATACATAAGATATGGAAAATATTTATTGTGTTACAGAAACCTAAAACGAAAACCCATTTTTTGGTTCAAAACCGAACCGAGGGAAAATTTCAAAACTGACCAGCTCTACACCCTCGTCCCAAGACTTCCCACCCAAAGCCCAAGGGATCTCACTACTTCTAATTCCGATCCCCCCCCCACCAATGCTTACCCTACCCATATAACACAAGTCATACCATGAGGGGTTTGTACTGCTTTTTCTGCTCCCTATAGCTCATTTTTGCTTTGCAATTTTATCTTGCACCAGTATTTATATATGCTATACCCAGTACTACCAAACTGAACTTATTAATCTTATTGGGTAGTATTGGGTGTTGTTGGGTATTTTTGGATAGTACTGGGCATTATTGGGTAAATCAATGCACTCTTGAATGACCAACTCACCAAGAAAAAGGTTGATCATATAATAGCCTGAATGTTTTGTGACCCGCCAAGAAAATGCCGACTCGGGGACGAATTTAGGAATAAATTTAATTTCAGTTTCCTTTTGAATCCCAAAAGAAACTGGAAATGAAATATTGTCTCAAAATATAGCATGCAAATGTCATTTAGAGGGTGGTATGGGGGATTCTGTGCAGGTCTGGAGTTTAGAAGAAAAATACTAAATACCAGAACCTCCAAAAGGTGACTATGAGGAATCAGGATGAATTTACTTCTATTCTTATTTAACCCTTAAGCCCCCATATAGCCCCAAACCGCCACTTTTATATTGCATTGAAGCAGGTGCTCCCTTGTGTAATCTTTTTTATTACTCTTGTGTGTAGACTGAATTTTCCCTGGCAGTGGTTCTACATCACTGCTGGCTGCCTGTATAGGCAGCCAGCAGTGATGTAGAACCACTGCCAAGTCATCAATAACTATGTAAGCAGAAAAAGGTCATAAATACTTTAAAATTAATCTGAGGACTTAAGGGTTAAATATTTCATCGTAAAACACTGAGCAGGGGTAATTTATAGAGGGAGGGGGGGGGGGGGGGGTTCTGTGGGGTACTGTCACTTCTGCGTGGTTCTGGTATTTAGGAGAACCCAGTCAAGAGTTGTCCAGATTTTCAGGGACAAGTTGTCCAATATTTAGTTATTGGTGTTTCAGGTCACATATTTCTGCACAATGGCTAATCATGACCACGAAAGTTTTAAAAGTTTTACGGGTTGAGGAAGCCCGAGTATGCAGAGAGAACACTGTCAGCTCTTCAACATAAACATACCAACTCATCACAAGCAGGGTTAGCATTAGTTGAAGACAGGTGCACCATCAACATGCAGTACACCTCAGTACATGACACCAGGGACCCACATGGGTAATGGATGGGGGGGGGGGAGGGGTGGGGGTGGGTTGAAGTGTCTTGCCCACGGAAGGACACAACGTGGTTGCCACAGAGGTGGGAACCAGCACATCTCTGCTTGCACCTCTATCTACTGAGCCCCCCCCCCCCCCCCCCCCCACCTCCCGGGTAGACTAAACTTTGACGCGAGTAACTTATACATAATTCCAGGCGAATTGTCCATAATACACTTTGGGACGAATTGTTGTACAATGACGAGTTGTCCTGACTTGCCCACTTTCCCACAATCTGAATTTTAAGCCGTTTCGGCCATTCGTGGTATCCTTTTGACTGTTTGTTTATAACTGTGACTCTGTGAGATGCGATGGTTGCAACTTGCAAGCCAATGGCATTGGCAATAGAACTTAGAAGATGCAAATTCACAGTAGCCGCTTTGCTTCATAATTCAGGTTGTTAAAGCTGGTGACAAATGACTAAATCTTTAGCAAGGGGTCTGCATTTCATATCATCCTTACATCACGGACAGCGCTGTTGCGCGATTGTTAGATAGCAAATAATGTTTGTTGTCTGTATCTGAAAAATAGTACGACCAACATGGTGTCCGGCTGATTCGGACCTTGGCTCTTTCGAACCATGGCGTATTCGGACCCTGGCTTTTTCGAACCTCCGGCTCATTCGGACCTTGACTTTTCGGATCTCCAACTTTTTCGTCCCCTCAATTACATATCAATTGATAATTATGACAAGAATTTTAGGTTTTAGGAAATTTGAACTATTTTATTACATTTTATCCCAAACAGACATACATAGGATTTCCCGACCCCCAGTTGTTTTTTTTCGACCCCTCAATTATACATAATTGATCATTATGACAATAATTTTAGACCCACCCTTATAAAAAAGTACCATGGTAAAGCATTTTGGGATTTACCATGGTACTTTTTTATAAGGGCATTGTGCATGCATGGATGTAATTTCCATTTTCATGTCATTCAGGTCGCCGTGAACAATCGTCTCATCTTCAACATATCTAAAAAGAAAAGACACATAAAAGTGAAAAGAACTAAGGTATTTGGCATTTTCTAATTATTTTCCAATATTAACTCGCCGTGGAGTAGTCGGTTCGATGTCACGTGCTAACCTAAACAATAAAGTCAACTGTTTTAACAAGACTTAGTGGTCGGTTTAAAATGCTGAACAAATTGAGCATCACCTCGATTTTTGACAGCTGTTACCCGGTACTGCAAACAGTGTTGCCAGGCCATATTATTTCCAGGTTTCACATGCTTTGATTGTTGTCATTTTGCATTAAAATTTTGAATGAAAAAAGTACATAAACGAAAGACACATAAATTTATAACTAAGGTAATTTGCATTTTCTAATTATTTTCCAATGTTTCTATATGCACTAAAGGGAAAATATTGACAATTAACCAAGAGAAAAAGATAGACATTTTACGTAAAACAAAGTAGGCAGCTCCCAACGTGCAGTAAAAAAATTGGGGAGCAAACAAAGAGGGGCTTCTCAGGCTTTACAAATCATTTATACCTTTCTGTATCTGTACCTGTATCTGTATCAATACGTTGCAGATGTCCCTGTTGGGCTTTGATACGACGGGGAGCCCGCATTAGTCACGATGGTCCAATAACGCGGCTTTGAAGTTTTCTAGCTGCGGTGTGCGGACTATATTTTCTTCTAGATGATTCCTGTTAACTGCCGTGCGGACGAAGAGAGAGTTTTTATATTGTTTAGATCAAAATCCTGCCCTAAAATTATTCGGGTCGCAATGGATTTCAATCCCACATCGTCCCTGTGCGCCTTTGGCATGCTGAAACTTTTCATTAATCATCAAGTATAATTAATTTCGGCGCGCTGAAATTTACATGTAAATAATAAATAAATAAAATAGTTGAAATTTCCTAAATTCTTGTCATTACTATCAATATATAATTCAGGGGGCGAAAATGCCGAATGTCCGAATGAGCCGGAGGTACGAAAAAGCCAGGGTCCGATTAAGCCAAGGTCCGAAGATCCAAGGTCCGATTAAGCCGAAATTCGTCCAAGATGCCAATTTGACTTTAACTGGACGGGTGTGGGAGGGTGCAGCTTAAAGGGTGTCCTCTTTTACCAAGAACGACTCAAAACCCTCAATGTCGGCTTGGTTCACAGTGCTTCCTTTTGATGGTGCCCATCAGGCAAATAACTAGGGTCTGTGTTTTTTTCTTGGGAGGGGGGGGGGGGGGGGGCACCAAAAACATAAATAGATCTTCACACTTTTAAAACTTTTTTATTAAGTGAATCATCGTACAGTACAAGTCGAAATAAGTTGTAGAGTAGGCTAACCACTAGGCCTATAAACTAAGTAAAACGCAAAAGTAAAGCAATATACTATGAAAATAACCTATTATTAAACAAAAATAACACGAAAAAAACTTGGGAAATTCTGAGAAGCGCAATTCACAAGTCTTCGAGTCAAGCAACAGCTAATACTAATTTTGTAATAGATAACATCGAAATAAGTGACCATACTGACATTGCCAGCCATTTCAATAAATACTTTTCAACAGTTGGTCTAAAAGCTTCCGAGCGAATTCCAAACGCTAATGTGCATTACACAGACTATATGACCAATACTAAAGTAAGTAGCTTATTCATGGCACCAACGACTGATGGAGAATTAATTTCTATAACGAACTTGATGAAACCCAAAACTAGTGCTGATTGTGATGGGATATCCGCCAAACTTCTAAAAAATTCAGTCCATGAAATAGCGGAAGAATTAGCACACATTATAAATCTGTCGCTATCTTCTGGAATCGTTCCTGACAAAATGAAAATAGCAAAAATTGGCAATCCTCAAATCGGGAGACCCTCAATAATTCAATAATTACAGACCAGTTAGCATATTGCCGGCGTTCTCAAAATTACTCGAGAAAATAACTTTAGAAAGATTATCAAACTTTTTAACCAAGCACGATCTTCTGTACTCGCACCAGTGTGGTTTTAGGAAAAACACTCAATCATTCACCCCGTACTTCTACTTCTCCAGAGTATAGCCAACAATAACGACAAGCCGACAAAGGATTGTACCCTATCAGTATTCTTAGATTTATCAAAGGCATTTGATACAATTTGCCACGACATCTTATTAAAACAAGTTAGAGTTTTATGGTGTTAGAGGCCTTAACAATAACTGGTTTAAGAGCTACTTAGATGGGCGAGTTCAATATGTCACATACGATGGAAGCAGTTCTGAGCTTAAGAAGATCACCTGTGGTGTTCCCCAAGGATCCATCTTGGGGCCTCTCCTCTTCTTAATTTATGTTAACGATTGTAGTGCTTCAGCACAGTTAGATCTCCTATCATTTGCGGATGGCACCTCAATGCACACCTCACATCATAGTATAGATGCAGTCTTTGACGTTGCCAACGCCGGGCTCTCGGCTTTAATGGACTGGTGTGCAGCCAACCTCCTGGTATTGACTGCCCAAAAAACAAAATATATGCTGTTCAGTCCACCCAATAAAATATACAATACCAACGGAAGATGGTTCCATGTCAATAACTAAGAAATTGAATTGGCGGAAAAAGCGAACGGCGAATCTGTCATCAAATTTCTTGGTATATATCTGGATAAAAATATTAAATTTAAGTTCCATGTCAATAAAATCTGTAGCAAAGTGTCGAGCACGATCTATTTAATAAACAAGGCAAAACATATTCTTCCATACTCTGCCCTACAAACATTATACGGAATCGAAATATGGGGTCACAGTAGTGCCGCTTCTAGACTATTTAAACTTCAAAAACGTGCAATTCGCCTAATCAATAATAATTGAAAATAACAATATTACAAGGGCATTTAACATAACACTCCCACAATCAGAACGATACAGACAGTCCTTCTTCCCAAGAACTAATATGAAATAGGTTAGACCTAGAAGAGAACGCAGTTGTAAATCCAAAGGACTCTATTGTATCGTAAAATTGAAAGAAAATGATTCTTGCTTCCGCCGGTAGTTTGTCAACTTTTGATACTGGCGGTAAACCTAAAAAGAAAATATTTGTGGTCAAAAGTAGGAGCGTAAAAATTTTCAACTAACAAAAATCAATTTAATACTGAATTCTAGGAAGCCAGTGTTCAGGTTAAAAGAAATAATAACGTCATTTATTCAGAAATATTGACCAACACACGGTGCAATCTTTTGTTTTGTTGTTTATTTTTATTTTCAACTATCCCAGAATTCAATATCGAACGAAAAAATGGCCACCCCGGATGGGCAAACCGGAAGACACAATTTTCAGTTTGTTAGATATAGCCTACTGTTTCATTGGAAATTGCGTGTTTCTCTACAAACGCATGTGTGTTACCTATAGAGCTCACTTCGGCCCTGAATACGTTCCCTATTATTGATTTGTGCCTTTTCTACGACGTTTGTACAGCCAAAGCCAGTGAATGTTTGGGCTTTTTTGGGGCGGATTTTTGTGAGATATTTGACAAGCGGTATAGCCGCGATCGACCCCTCTATCACTTTGTAGAATAGGCCCATTCGTTGGTGTTTTCTACGGACCTCCAGAGGCATTAGGTCTAGTTTTCTGAGCATGTCAGTTGCGCAGCCTTCTTCTTTGGAATTATAATTTCTGGTGATGAATCTGGCTGCCTTCCTTTGTATTTTTTCAAGTTTCGTGATGTCGGTTTTACTGTGCGGATCCCAAACCGATGCGCTATATTCGAGGAGTGGGCGAACCAGTGTTGTATGTGCGGTTTTGCGATACTCTTCTGGGCTATGAGCTAAGTTTCTGCGTGTAAAGCCTAGTGTTGAATTGGCTTTTTGGTAATGTGATTGGGGTGTGTTGTCCACTCCAGATCGTTGGATATTTGAACTCCTAGGTATGGGTTGAAGAATACTCCTAGGATATGATTGTTTAGAGTGTAGAATTTTTGGCTTTTCTTTCTTATGTTCATGATGTAGCACTTTTTAGCATTGAATCTCATGCCCCATTTGACAGCCCATATTTCTAGATTTCCAAGATCTTTTTGTAGCTTAGGGTGGTCTTCAAAGTTGTTTATTTCCCAGTAGTGTAGACAGTCGTCGGCGAATAGCCTTACCTGTGATTTCACCGAGTCTGGCATTTCATTGGTGTGGCACAGGAATAGTAGTGGGCCGAGCACTGTACCCCGTGGTATCCCGGAATCTACCTTAACATCCTTTGAGAACTACCCGTCGAGGGCTACTTTCATTTTCCTTTTAGTTAGAAAGTTGTTCAACCATAAGTGGATTGGTCTTCTAATTCCGAATTGGCGGATCTTGTGCAGTAATCTTTTGTGCGGGACAGTGTCGAAAGCTTTGAAAAAGTCTAATATTGCCATATCTACCTGTTTGTTATTTTTATAATATTCATAAATATTCAGTTTTAATTTCACTGAATATTCCTGTCACCAGGCTTTCAAGAACACCATCGTGTTATTTAGAAGCCAGAAAGCTGAGACTCGACTTTTCTCCCAAAGCTACTTAGAAAATGCTTTCTCAATGAAGATTTGTTCGAGTAAACAAAAGCAGCTGTCACGCTGATTAAGTCGCCTTTTGAAATGTAAAATCAACAGGGATTGGGGAGATGGTTGCACGATTGACACAAGCTTGTATGTCAGAGAAAAGAAAAACGAAACAGGCAAAAATATCCCAACGCTGATGTTCAAGGACTGGTGAATTTTTTAACGTCAGGAGCAGACTGAGAGAACACTAGCTGAGTGGTAGTGAATCGTGAAATACCCACTATGGTGTTGGATGTGTGGCGGTGGGTTTCGGATCCCAAATCTCCAAAAATACGGTCAACACGGAGCAGCAATGTACTCAATGTTCTTCGAGATTACCAAGCACATTTTGAGTAAATCCTGTCGATCCTTAAATTGTCTCCAGATAGCGCCATTTGGGGAGTACTTTCAAAAAAGAAATCCACGGAGAGCATCCCGATCCCGCACCGACGGCGGGGGTGGTGGTGGAGGTGGGGGACCTGTCATTCCCACTTTCACTTAGGCCTTCAATTGTTGCTATATGGCACCGCCATATCAAGCTGATGCCGCCAAGAGAAGTCGATGACTCGCTCCATCTTGCCATGTCCTGCTACACGTCTTGTATTCGTAGAGCCATACGCAAGAGTCAGCTTACTATATAAATATTGTCATTTTTCTCGTCCGAGACAAAGCTTTGACATTGACGTCTGGAGCGCTGTGGCCCTATTGGTTAGAGCAATGGACTTTAATCCGAAAGGTCGAAGGTCGATCGTGACTAGTGGAAACTGCGTTGTGTCCTTAGACTGGACACTTAATCCCGGTTTCACACGTGGGAGAACGGTGGCATTGTGTAGGTGGACGCACTGCACGTCGATGATGCTCGGTGGTTCTCTCCGGGTATTCCGGCTTCCTCTACCCGTAAAACTGTCCGACACGAGGTGATCCTTGCTAAAGAAGGTGTCGTTAAACCCCAATAAATTAAACCCCCAAGAAATAAATGATAGTCGTAAAATTTTCATTTCCGCGGTCTAAGGGGGATAACTCGAAAGTATTTTCCTAATTAATTTTGACGATGTTTCTTTCAATCTCACCAGAAAATGTGTTTGAACTGTTGTGAGACAGAAACGCGATTCTCTGACATTATTTTTATGGTGTCTCGACTGTGCTATTCCGTCACATAGATTTTATAGATATTATGTTGTCTTTAAAACTCCAATAAATGTATGATGCGAACAAGCCAGCCTCCGTGTTTCGTTGATTGTTGTAGCAAGGAACATTATTACCACTCTAGCGGGCGTTCTCTAGCACATTAACAAAGTATAATAGGGCATTACAAGAACGTAACGCTCTACTTCAAAAAGTCACGTGACGTGTCGGGCCGTTATTGGGTTGACCATCTCAATAACAGCCCGACACGTCACGTGACTTTTGTTCCCGCTGTCGTTCACTCGGAAGTGGAGACGGTTTTCGGAAATGCTTTCAACTCGTAAACAATGTGGTTTTATTTAAATTATTGAATATGTAAACTGTCCACTAAAGCCAGGCTCATAAGAAGAAACAGCTGTATATAGTAAGTAAGTATGTATACATTTCAAGCCTTTATTCATTAAAAACAGTTGCTAAACAAATTGTATTGTCTCATTAATAAATTAACAGTGTTCTGATTTCAAAAATTCAGTTGCCTCAATTAGCCCTTGTCAAACATTAAAATTATTTAATTTGATCATCACAGCGTTTGGAAAAGTAATGTAGATTTCATATCAACTGCTAAAGAATTAAATGCCCCCAGCCCCAGTGAAATGATAAAATATTGATATAAATGGAGTCAATTTAGGGACCAGGTTCCATTGACATCAATACACTGTATTTGTATGGTTTTGTTCAGAAAATAGAAATTAATATATGGAAAGTCTTAGTTGACTTATATTCGCATATCTTTTAGCTGTTGGCGGATGCCATATAAGGCATGGGGTGAAAACTTTCTCAGAATCCCAGTGGTAATAATAGTAATAACATGACTTTGTCGGGCATTGTGGTTTATTAACGGCCCAACAGGTGTGAATAACAGCCCGGGCTGTTATTCACACCTGTTGGGCCGTTAATAAACCGCAATGCCCTCCAAAGTCATGTTATTGTTATATTATAATCGGATACAAACATTAAAATAAAAAAATTGTTACGTGTTACCATTTCCAATCGTATCACCTCCAGAATTGTCCATAAAGATACATGAAAAAGCGAAATTGAAATATTAGAATAATTGTAAACTTTTGAAATGTGAAACATTCAGTAAAATGGTTTCCTTCTGCCATTACCGGTAAAAAGAATTAAAATTACTGACGTGAGTGATTTGGGGGTAAGACTACTTACAGAGAACAACCGAGAATAAATCAAAATAATAAATAAAGGCAAAAATAATTATTAATTGTTAGCATATAGGTACTCTATATTGTATAAAAAAAACAAGAAAAGTCAAATTTGGAGCTTTTAGACCAACTGAGTCTGTGGTGATGGGGATTATTTATCAATCTGTATTCGCCGCCGAACGGAGAAGAGACCACTCACGTAGTTTCATTTGTTCTCGGTAAGTAGTCTGTTCTCGGTGTAAATACAAAATTAATAAATAATTCCCATCACATAGACTTTGGCTGGTCTAAATTTTTTTATTATTTAATATAGAAACACAATTCCAATGCAGACTTGGCTGGTTCAGTAAAATTGTCTGATCTTTTGTCACGAAAACCGGTACTCATTTCTTTTTTATAAGTGGACACTGTGTTGTGTAGTACTGAAATGGTTAACCGGATAACCGGTTTAAAACCAGTTACTTACCTAACTGATAAGAAAAACGGTCAACCGATTATCTGAAATATGTAGTGATTGTAATTCAATGTTAAAATGTAGTAAATCTGCCGTTTCTCCTTTGGGATAGATTACGCTTCGAAGCAGCGTTGTAAAAAAAGTGAGAAGTAATCGCGATTGGCGGGTATTTTTTGTTGTTGTTTGATTTTTGGAGGTGGTGGGGGGAGGGGGGTATGCACATTTGCCCCTTGTGCTTCACGTCCCGCGGCCTGGAACCTTACTCAGGGCAGACGTTGGCGTTCAGTGCTAATGGCACTACTCGACTTTGAGTTCTTCACTCGCTTTCGCTGGTCAGGGTTTTTTTAGGGCCACGTCTGCAGTTTTTGGAATAGTCTTGCCGAAAGGATCCTAGGTCGTAATCAAGGCATGAATGATGTCAGATACCTGCTCTCAGTAGGTGCCTTATACGCTAACAATAAAGTTTTATTTTCATTTTTAATTTTTTTTTTTCATTTTTAAATATTATTTTGTTTTGTTCTCGGCAAATAGCCTCTTCTCGGTTCGGCGCTACATGTGGGAATTAATAAATAATCCAATTCACCATAGACCTGGCTGGGTTAAAATTGTTTTGTTACTAATTTGCACATAATATAGAGTACATACATGCTTTATACGCTATTATTACCACTCATGACGCCATGCAGCCGGAAGCGAGCCGCGGGCGTTAATGAAAACAACATTCATTAACATCCCGCCGCCCGCTTCCGGTCATGGTAATAATAGTAATAACATGATTTTGTCGAGCGTCCCGGTTAATAAACGGCCCTCGAGGAATGAATAACAACCCCTGGCTTATTAACGGCCCTCGACTTCGTCTCGTGCCGGTAATAAACCCTCGGGCTGTTATTCATTCCTCTCGGGCCGTTAATATAACAATAACATGATTTTCGAGGGCTTTATGGGTTTTTAACGGCCCTGAGAGAAATGTTTAATAGCCCAAGGGCTCTATAGAGGCCCGAGACGAAGTCGAGGGCCTTTATCAGCCCGAGGGCTGTTAAACATTTCTCGAGGGCCGTTAAAAACCCATAAAAGCCCGAGAAAATCTTGTTATTACTATTATTACCACTCCCATTATCATGGGAAAAAAAACTAGCGGGCCGTTATCCAGTTAACATATGGTTTGACATTTTCATAAAAACTAGCGGGCCGTTATCCAGTTAACATATGGTTTGACATTTTCGTACCGTGCATTATCGTTTTTTAACGTAAAGGTAAAATTACTTTAAAACACTAGAGAACGCCCTCTGAAGTGGTAATAATAAACCGTAACGCTCTCCAAACTCATGTTATTGTTATAACAAAAACTTATATCTTCGACCTTTATATATTATTTTGTTTGTTCTCGGCAAGTAGTCTCTTCTCGGTTCGGCGCCAAAGGCGGAGGATTAATGAATAACCTGCTTCACCATAAACTTGGTCGGTTTAAAGTTGTTTGTTTTTCTAGGTTTTACATAAATACAGTACCTATATGCTAACAATTAATATTTATTTTAGCCTTTATTTATTATTTTTTGTTTGTCCTCGGTTGTTCTCGGTATGTAGTCTCATCGTGATTTGGTGGCTGGGATCGGGTATATTTGGCCCTGGCCTTGGATTTTTCAGCCCTGGGAAGATTCGGCCGGAAAGATTCGACCGGAAAGATTCGGTCCGTGTACTCAGTGATGGATTGCTAATTAATCTATTCATGTTCTGTCTGGGGGTTTGGCAAATTGACATAATTGACAAGTGGCAATATCATTGACAATGACAAGAGGTTTAAGGTAATTATTTATTAATTCTAATAACATTAGATAACATTATTTGACAACTTAACAACAAAAAAACTCAAACACTACAATTTTACATATATACATGCACACATTTAGTCACCATCGAAGTTTAAAAAACTAATTTCTGCAGACAGTGAACAATATGTTTCAAGGCAATTGATGGAATAGTTCTAGTAGTGACTGGACATGTTTCGGTTTCTAATATTTTGGATTTAAATTTTGGACTTTTAATTAATGGATTACATTCAAGCAAAGATGTAAAAGAAATTGACACAAAATAGACCAAATTTTTATTAAAACTCATTAAAACAATTTTTTCCACAAAATATGTAAAATTCTGATAAAAAATCATTAAAGTATAATTAAATAATAACTTTTCTAAATAACTGAATAAATTTCAAAAAATTAAACTCAAAGTGAGAAGATTCCAGCCCACCGCCGGGGCCGAATCTTCCCGGCCGAATCTTCCCAGGGTCGCACATCCCCGACCCTGGTGGCTTAGTGGTTGAGCGTTAGACTTTAGAACTAGAGATCGGTGGTTCGATTCTCGTCGGTGTCGATTTTGCTTCTTTTATGCCATCGATAATTTCCGTGCATTCCTCTTGTGCAATAACTTAAGTTCCATTGACTATTTAGAGTTATCATTTAGTTTAGAGGCGACTTATTGGCCACGTGTTCTGGTGGTCGGTGGTCCCAGCTCCACATTGTTTACTTCAAAATCGAAGTGTCAAATGCTCACAGCAAAACTCGTTTTTATTTGGAAGTTGTTCTGGTGTCTCTTATTTCACTTGTGTTGTGTATGTATGTTTGGTTCCTCGATTCAGAGCAAATCATTTAAGTGGGCTTTGTATTCCCGAAATGTCATTGTATTAATTTACTCCGTATTTGTGGGTTCATTCTTTCATCTAATAAGATTTTTTGAGTAATTATTTTTAAAACTCTCTTAAGAAAATTAAACGAATGTCCTCCCAACACTCAGAATAAGGTTTCTGGTACGACAAAAAAAATCATCGTTAATATGGAGTAAATCAGTTCGAGTTATCTCCCTTAGACCATAAAAACCAATATTTTACGACTATCACAAGCGGGTCCAATTGTGGGAAATAGAGTAGAAGTTTCAATGAAATAATGACCAAATGATTTCAACGTTATCACACTATTAGACCTCTTTTAGGTGGGCTTTGATAAGGTATTTGTCAGGCGGTATAGCCGGGATCAATCCCTCTAGCACGTTGTAGAATAGCCTCAGTCATTGTTTTTTTCTGCGGACCTGCAGTGGCATTAGGTCTAATTTTCTGAGCATGTCAAGTTGCACAGCCTTCTTCTTTGAATTTATAATTTCTGATAATGAATCTGGCTGCCTTCCTTTGTATTTTTTTAAATTTCGTGATGTCGGTTTTACTGCATGGATCCCAAACCGCTGCGCTATATTCGAGGAATGGGAGTAGGTAATAATTGCCGATTTACGACCACTTGTACATGTACGTGTACAACATACGCACACGATGCGTTCACCAACGTGGAATTCAGTGTTAAATCACAAGCTTGTTCACAAAAACTGTACATGGTCTTGAATCCCCCCCATGTACAGTTGCGACTCCTAGATCGCACTTTTAACGTTAAAATACTCGTGGTGAACGCGCATTTTTAAAAAAAGGGTGAAATTGTACATCTTCACTTGTATCTTGTACGTAATTTTTTGTCGACGTTCCCATCGCAGATCAGACCATCGATCCATCATTGGCGAACGCGAGCAAAAGCAAAAAATTCTGGGTCATCATCAAAAAACAGTTTTGGGGACTCTAGACCAGCGGTCCAGAACCCGCAATTGTGTTGAGACAGATGGTCCAGAACCCACAATTGTTTTGAGGCGGTGGTTTTTTTTCTCTCCCATTTATGACATTATTAGGGGAATTCCTCCACTATGAGAAATTCTCAAAAAAACTCAGCTGATTGAGCGATCGGATCGCTCGATTCTCGTAAAAACTTGATCTGAATGAAGAATGTTGTCGTCGTCGGTGTATTGGAAATTCGCGAGCCCACTGTCACGTTTTTGATTGATATATATATAGGGGAGAAAAAAAAAATATATAAATAATAGTTATTTAGAAAATTAAATATATCAAATCGAATAGATAATAAAAAAAAAAAATACATAAATCATGAGCGATTCTCAGACTATTAGAGCAAGGTTTCTTTTAAACATGCTGATGAGAGCATACGCAATTTGCGTGAACGAAGAACTACGTCCCATCTTGTTAGAACGATGCGTCGGATGTCGGGATCATCTAGACTTCGATCACGAGAATCATTCGTGTCTGACGATGGAAAGGGAAGATATGGTCGTCATGTATTTCGAACCGGCGTTCGAACGCGTTAAATTCAACGATGTGATCACGTTTTGGAAGAGATTAGTCTTCTGTAAGAATCGAGACAGGCCCACAGCTTCGGAAGAACTGAAATTGGCGCGTAGAAATTTGACTTTAGAAGACAAGGGATGCATCAAGAAATTATTGCTGAACGAAGCATACGTCTAAGTTTTTTTTTCGTTGATATAAAAATAAGGGAGAGTAGAAAATAAAAAAAAAAAAATAAATACACACATAAATTTTTTTTTATCTAATATTAGAAAGAAAGAAAAAAAACATAAAATGAGAACCAGAAATAAATTGTATCCGACGTTAGTGGACGACGAGGACGAGAAGCCGAACGGCGTTTTGCCGACGGCGCAGTCGCAAGAAGAAAGAGAAAAAGGAGAGAGGTATCGCATCGATCAAATCAATAGAATCCAAGAGTATCTAATTCAAGAGAGAGATTCTCGTTGTTCCCTCAAGAAGAAGTATTCGCGTTTCGTGACAGTCGTCAACGCGATCGACACGACACTCATCACGATTTCCATGGGTTTACACGCGGCCGGCATCGGATTGTTGTTGACCGCGGTCGGCATTCCGATCGTGTTGACCATAGAAGGAGTGGCCCTCGCCGCCTGATTGTTTAGCACGCTCGGAAACTTTTTGAGTAGGAAATTATATCTGAAGGCGAGGAAACACGACAACATTCGCGTCTTGGCCGACTCCAAGATCGACACGATATCCAAAATAATCTCTATGGCGTTGAAAGACGGTAGGATATCGGACGGAGAATACTTCACAATATTGAGAGAGAAAACGAAATACGATGCCATGAAAGAAGCCGTGAGAATCAAGACTCATCAGGTCATCAAGGAAGAGATGAAGGATTCTCTCGTGGAAAAGGGGAGGAAAGAGGCCAGGGAGGAATTCAGTAAGATGATAGAACTCAAGAGCAGCAATTGAAAAAAAAAAATATATATATATATAATAAGAACAGAATTTAAAAAAAAAAAAAAATATTAAATTTATATATAAAATAAAAAAAACGAAATTAATTTAAATAACTCTTAAAAAAAATGTATTGCGTAAAGTGTAAGAGAGTTACCTAGACGAGTAATTCTAGAGAAGTGCGAACTAAAAACGACAGACGGATGCTTCGCGGAATTTGCGACGTGTGTGGTTCTATCAAGACTCGATTCGTCAAACAAAAGAACGCGAGCAAAGGTAAAGTATCGTGAATAAAATGATCAACAATCTACCTTTCGAAATGCATCTGCCCGGTCACAGTTTCACGGGACCCGGAACGAAATTGAACAAGAGACTCAACGCCGATCTGACACCCAAATCTTGGAGCAAACCCGTGAATAGGGTGGACGCGGCCGCGTACGATCATGATCTGTGCTACGCCGGACATCCCGACACCAAGACTCGCAACGACATCTGCGACAAAAACATGTTGGGGAGATTGAGAGGCATATTGAATCCGACCAGGAGAGAGAAGATGGAACGTTCGCTGGTCGGCAATCTGATCGGTGCGAAATGTCGATTCGGATGGGGCGTTCAAAAAAAAAAGCGCATCTGAAAAGAAGAAGAAACGATTATTGACGAGCGAATTGGCCGAGGAGTTACACAAACCCATAGTGCATAAATTTTGAAAGAGAAGGGTGTTCGTGAAGGGTCTGGATGACATTTGGTCTGCCGACTTGGTCGACATGAGATTGTTTTCGAGGTGGAACGAGGGCGTCAAATATCTATTGACGGTCATCGACGTGTTTTCCAAATACGGTTGGATCAGAGCTTTGAAGGATAAATCGGGACCTTGCGTCACCGAGGCTCTGAAGAGCGTGTTCGACTCGTCTTCTCGAAAACCGAGTAAATTGTGGGTGGACAAGGGAAAGGAATTCTACAACAAGGACGTTCGTCGATTGGTAGACCTCTACTCGATCGAAAACGAAGAGAAAGCCAGCGTGGTGGAACGTTGGAATCGAACGATGAAGGAGAAGATGTACAGATACTTCACGGCGAATTTGACCAAGAAATACATATACGCTCTGAATGGTCTGGTCAAAGATTACAACAACACGTGACACAGATCGATCAAGATGACTCCTGCGGAAGCTAGCGATCCTAGAAACGAAAAACGGGTCTACGTGAATCTATATCCCGAGAGATCTAAGATCAGGAAGAAGTCTAGAACGCTGAAATTTGTGATCAAGTGAGAATCTACGCTTATAAGAAGCACTTCGAAAAGAGTTATACTCCTCAATGGACCTCGGAAATTTTCGTGATCATCAAAATATTTCACACCGATCTAGTGACTTACGAAATCGAAGCTTTGGATGGAGAAGAGATCATCGGAAAGTTTTACGAACAACAATTACAGAAGACGAAGTTTTGATGAAGAACACAAACATTTTTTTTTTATTTACTCTCTTTGACATTTTCTTGTTTACACACACATATATATAAGAGAGAAAAAAAAAATAATAATAAAAAATAATTAAAAACTATTTTTTTTAGATAAAGAAAGCAAGTGAATTAATAAACAACAAAAAAAAAACTAAAAATCTTTTAAAATGACAAATATACTAGATATAGCACAAAGAATAGTGAAAGATGAAAGTATTCAAGAATATGAGGTTCACGAATACGAACCGGTAACCGGGACGAGTTTGAACAATGCGGGAGAGATAAGAATCAACGTCTAAACTCAAGATCTATTCGTACATCCTAGCGAGAGTTACAAAGTGGTGCAGGGACGTCTCACCAAGGAAGATGGGAGTGACTACGCCGCCGACGACATGGTTACTCTTGCCAATAATGGCATCATGCATCTATTCAGTAACATAAAATACATGCTATCCGGACAAGAGATAGAATCTGTTTTTCATCCCGGTCAGGCCACCACGATGTTCAGACTCTTGACGTATCCTGATGATTTTTCGAAATCCAGAGGACTTAATCAGTTGTGGGTGAAAGACACCGTAGGCCCTGCTAGCGCAGGCGCCACCACGATATTCGACTACGTCGTCAAGACGTCGAGACCTAAAGGAATGTTTTTGTTCAGGATACCTTTGAAACACATCTTCGGATTCGCAGACGATTACAACAAGATCATGTACGGATTCAAACACAATCTGACGTTGATTCGAAAAGGAAACGATGACGCAATAGTGAAACTCACTGCGACCGATGCGGGTAAGATAACTCTACACAAGATATCGTGGTTCGTTCCGCACATGGAGCCTTTGATCGTGGAGAAAGCGCGTCTCTACAAGATCATAGAATCCAAGAGTAAATTACCCGTGGGATTTAGAATGAGACAGTGCGACACGGCTAGCATTCCTCTCTCCACGAATCACTTCGATTGGAGATTGATGGTGAAATCCGCTTTCGAGAGACCGCGTTTCATCATGGTTGCGTTTCAGACCGATAGGGATGGGTCTCAGGAAAAGAATGCGTCGCTGTTCGATCACTGCCATTTGAGAAACATGCAAGTGTTTCTGAACGCCACGAGATATCCAGCAATCGCTTACAACGCGTCGTTCGACAAGAATGATTTCTCCAGACTGTACGGCGACGCCGCTGATTTTAGAAAGAAGTATCACGGTCTAGACGAATTGATGAGTAATCCTAACATATCTCCCGGCAAATACAAGTCGATGTATCCCATGTTCGTGTTCGACGTCAGTAAACAGAGTGAACGACTCAAGAGTAGCGTGTTAGACATTCAGATCAAGATGCAATTCGATAGGAACGTGCCGAGAAAAACTGAAGCCTTCGCCCTGGTCCTATCGGACAGAGAATTACAATTTGAATCGGACGGAAATAAGATGTCGATCATTCGATGAGAGACGAGTGTGTGAAAAAAATTAATAAACGTTAAAAATGTGGATGTAAGATTAATTAAAAACTAAAATCTCGAAAACAAAATGGATGTTTTTGACACGAAAACAACAAATCATCTGTTCACTTCAGATTACTACGATGTTAAAATAAAATACTTGGAAAAATGGATTCAAATTGAATATGAAGAACGTAACACAAAAAAAGGATGGAATAGTTGTGATTTTAACGAATATCGTTTAAAAGAAAAAGAAGAGTTTGATCTCATAAGATCTAACGAAGAAATTATAAAAAATACAATTTTAAAATGTTGCAAATGTAAGAAACGTCAAATAAAAATCGAATCTCAACAAACTAGATCTGATGATGAACCAACAACCGTATTCACAAAGTGTATAAATTGTAATCATAAATGGATAGAAAATTAAAAAAAGGATGCAATTTTAATCATCATCATAAATGACAAAATTCTTTTACTAAAAAAAAAATCATTTCAGATATCGTATAATAATATATAATAAAAAGTTATCCAAAAAAAAAAAAAATAAAATAAAAGTAATGAGATCTAGATAGATTGAACATCTTTCTAAATCTCATTACTTTTTTTTTTTTTTTTTTTTATAAATCACACATTATTTTTTTTTTTTAATTCATTATTTTCCACGCGTTCACTGTTTGTTCAAAGGATCTAGTTTGATCAGTAGACTCACCACGGAAGTGGCGGCTTCGGGATTATTGGTTTTCGTGACGAAATTAATCCTGTCTCCGCCGTTCACTTTGAGAGGCGTGCCGAACGTGCTAACATTCGCGTGTTGATTCTCAGTCTTTTTGATGCTGTATCTCTTATCGCTCTCCACACCATTCACCATGAGATTGACGGCCGCTCTGTTATTCAAATCCGAGGAAGCCAGACTCATTCGAAGGATTTCACCTCCCAGCGGCATGGGATATCCCACCTGACCATGTTTCGATCCACTAGCTCCATTTCCGAAAGACCACTCGGCTTTTCCCTCATCTAAGGTGCCGGCCTCTTCGGCCCACATGGTGATCAATTGTCTAGCATATTTGACTTTCTCCACCACCGAAATCAGGGTGCAGGCATCCGTCATGTTCACGGGATCCGGTAGATTCGTGAGCGCGTGTCCACCCATGTCTAGTTTACCTTCCATAATGTCGCCCTTTCTCCAGACCGAGTTGTCGTCCATGTACTTCCTGCTTACCACGCTGGAATCGAATTCGGGATCGTGATCGAGACCGAATAAATTGTGACCGTTCATGTTGATGCCACCCTCCATGGTTCCGCCAGATTCTTTGTTCAGGTAGAGATCGTCCACTTGCGATTCTAGATATTCTTGTGATTGTATCACGGCAGAATTTACATAGCCCTTGTTGACAGCGGTTGAGTCCGCATCCGTGTCGTCGATCTTCGACAGATTCAATATCTTGTTGAATCCCGCATTCAGATCCGATTTCATTTCTCGTCTGTCAGACTTTCTCTGTTCCAGATGTACGTAGTGTTTGGTCGCCACGTCCTTGGGATTCGTGGGAGTGGCCATGTTCGTTATCTTGTTAGAATTGGCGTTCAATTCCGAGTGCATCGTTTTCTGAACGTATCTATTTCTCAGGTGTTCGCTGAATCTCGCGTGAGTGTCGTCCGCGTATCTCTTGGTCGTGGCATCGGTGGGATCTATGGGATTCGCGATGTTCACCAAATGTTTGGACTTCAGATCAAGATCGTCGGTCATGGTTTTATCCACGTAATTATCTAGCAGGATTCGTTCAAAATCGGCATTCCCCCTGTCGACGTATTTTTTAGTCGCAGCATCTGCGAGATCTGTCGGCTCGGGAAGATTGTAGAGTTTCTTATCATTCATGTTCAAAGGTTCTTCTCGAGGTTCGTATCTCCGAAAGTAACGTTTGTCCAAGTTGGCAACGTCATAACCATCGTCGACTTCGAACGTCTTCCTCTTCTTTCTCGGGTTGACTTTTTCGTCGTCACTTCTACCAAATTTATCGACTGGCATGTTGTTGTGGGATTTTTTTTGTTGTTTAGAAAAAATATGTTCAAACGCAGTTTATTAAAAATGAACTATGTTATTTTATTTTTCGTTTTTATTCGATTAAAATTTTTTTAAAATAATTTTTTATCTTTATATATATACTATAAAAAAAAATCTCTCTCTAATGTAAATCATTGAGAATGTCTTGAAATCGATCTCCTTCAGACCATCTCTTGAGAACGTAGAGACACAGGTGACTGCAAAACACTTGATCTGGTGATTGCACTTGTTCCATGTTGTAATGAACCATCGATTTGTTGAAATAGTTCTTTATTTCTTTTGGCGACGAGATTCCGTAGCTGTCGAAATCCACGCCACCCAGTGAGTGCCTTCACCTGATGAATCGTCTAGATTTAAAATTCCGCATTCCGATTGTCGAGGTCTTCTCTTCAGCAAGGCATCTCTGGAAAACACTCCTAGAAAATCTTTGATTTTCAAATCTTTTGCCGCATTCAACAGATCGATGTTGGATAGGGGTTCGTTGGGTAAGACGACACCTTCTATGGATATCTTTATTTTCTTATTCATAAATAAGTATATATATATTTTTTTTTTTTGTTTATTTTATTATAATTTACTAAAAATGACGTTATTTTTTTTTCTATTTTTTTCTTTTTCTTTTTAAACTAACTTTCTCGATGTCACAATCCATTTCTATAATTTTGTGTTCATCTAATTCTTCTTGATTTTCTGGAATCCTATCATCCACAATCATATCTGGAATCTTATCATCCACAATTGCATCTAGAATCCATTCATCCCCATTCATATCGTCTAAAATTAGATCCAAAGTCCAATGTCCGAGTGCCAAAGTGCTTATTTTATCGTCTAACATGAATCTCTTGTCGTTGTCGGACATCAGCAAAATCTTGTTGACTATTTCGGTATACAGGTCGTGATTTTCGCTTCAAATCGATTTCATAGTCTTATACACCGGACCACTTCCTAACAGACAATCTTTATACTCTTGGAAAGAGATGTTTTTCTTCACCACACACGCTTTAACTCCTTTACACTTCTTGATCTCTTCATCATCTTCTAGATGATAAGCATAGAGTTTGGGTCTCAAGCTCACGAATTCAACGATCTGTTTACCACCGCTCTCATCCTTAAATTTACCCAACACCTTCTTGTTGTCGTTCGATTGAATGTTGGACGGGTGATTGACGGGATAATTGCTCGTGTCGAACCAATCGACCACGTCCGGAGATATATCTCGGTAGACGTCTTTCGTCTCTATCTCGTAAACTAAACTGTCCATGTCGGTGAACAGTAGTTTGGCTTTGTCACCAAATTTTCGTTTGACATAATCGTAGTGAAACTCGTACATCAATCGCTTGCTGATATCTAAGATGATTGGTCCGAGATAATACAGTTTGTCGAACTTCAGATGCGTCTTTTGCATGTGAACGGCCACTAGATTTTCACCGAATATGGTTCGGTGTTTGTAATTGGGTTTCGCCACTAATTTTTTAGCTCCTTTCTCAGACGTGACGAGTCGAACATCGGTTCTCTTCCTGATGTTTTCTATCGATTTGCCGTACACGCAGTTGTTCATGAGTTTGAAGAAATCTTTTTCGAAATCGTTCTCGGCTCGAATTCTGAGATTCGTGTTGAGATTGATGTATTTTTTCATCCAAGGCTCTTCGTCGAATCGAATGATGCGATGTATGTCGACTAATTTTATCCTGTAATCGACGTACTGTTTCAAATTCTTGCTGTAGACGACGTAGTTACGTTTGTTAAATAAATTGGGAATGAGTTTTTCCTCGTCTCCTTCGTTCGGTTCCATTCCTTCGGGAGCCAGCGGATAATCGTTGTGTGGACCGTGTAATTCTTCCGGATAGTTCACATCGACTTCTAAAATGCAAGGATAGTCTCTCCATTTTTGCATCTCTTCCGGTTCCTTCACCCATTTGAAATTTCCAATCGGTAAAGGATGACTCATAGCCCAACTGTACAGATTATTGGCGTCCCAATACTGTATGTATTTAGTCGACTGTTTCGAATCGAAACCTTCTTTCATGTAGGGATTGTTAGCTTCAGAATGTCTGGGAGATCATCGAGACGCCACCTCTTGCAGCCCTTTCGAACATGAGCAACATGTCCACGTCGGATAATAATTCCAATTGGACTTTGGTGGTCTTCAACAGAGCGTCCCACGCCAAACTGGGTGCAGTGAAATACCAAGCGGGATCCAGTTCGTAATTTCGACAACAGACATCTCGAAAATTTTTGAACACGTCTGCCAAGAGCAGAACGTCGGACTTCAGATAGAGATCGTGATAATCTCTCATGGTTTTCATATCGAATGATTTCCACACGTTTTTGGCGTGTTCGTAATTCTCGTCGGAAATGTCGGATTCATATAATTTCGAATAAAAATCTTCTTTTGAAGGTAGTGTGGTGTCTTCGAATCTCTTTAGATCGTTCATGTAATCGTAAGGATAGACTCCTTTCCTCAACATGACGTCTACTCGTTCTCCGAAATGTTCGCTCGTGATTTTAAATTTATCCTTGCTCATGTTATCGACTAATTTTTCCAGAGCGGTCGACATGAATTTAAAACTGTTGATGAAACGTACGCCTCTACGAATGGATTTCGTTTTTTCTTTCAACGTATTTCCGTCGATTACTCTTTTCTTCTCCATGAGCTTCCATTTCGTGAAGGAAATGTATCTTTCTTCGCTGTTCGCAATGCAATTTAATTCTTCGTGTGAGGTGCCGAGATTTTTCATGAACAGATGACTGTCGTAACCCGAGAAATTGTGAAACATCACCGGATAGAAAGTGGCGTCACGATATTTTAAATTACACTTGCTGTGAGCCGGACCACGATACAGACCCATGTAATGATCGTGGTCTCTGACCTTCTTATTTTCCTCCGAATTCTCGTCGAACGATTGTCTGCATATGTGACATTCGGTTGCTCTGTTATTTTCGTCCTGCTGCTCTCACGTGATGATCATTTTCGCCGGAGTTTTGAATTTGTCGTATAACATTTGAATTTTCGATTCTAACTCTTCCACGAACCTTTGAGCCACGTCGTCATCTTCGCACTGTTTCATGTAGGTGAAGGGACCCATGTCGTGTTGCGAGTCGAAAGCGCATTTTACGTAAATGCAATAGCCCGAAGGTATGTGTTTTTGATATCTTTTGACGTAACTTTGAAGAGCGTTGGGTTGACAGGAACTCATTTTCGTGGTGAAACATTCGAAATCGGCGTACACAACGAATGGTACTTTTAACCTTTTATTGTGATTTTCAAACTGCACGATGGTGTTGGGTTTGGGCATTTCGACGGCAACACCTTGATTTTCGTTGCAATATTCCTGATGTTTCGCCAATGAGTCTTCGCTGTGAAACTCGTTCATGCAGTTGGAACATAAACATATCTTATGTTTATGTTTATTATTTTGTCTCGACAGTAATCGGCTCGGATGTTTAACCCAACAATAATGACGATTGTCACCATTCGAAATCAATAATAAAATAATCGTCTTTTCTCTTCCGCAATACGAAGTCTGTCTGAGAGGATAGATCGTTCGATTTTCGTCATCGTATCCTAGGACTTTCACCGCTACGGTGGGATTTTGGACCTCGAAACGTTCGATATGTTTTAACTCTGTTGGAAAAGTCACTCCGGTCCAATCGAGATTTTTAGAAGTTTCCTCGTAACAAGAAACTCTATCGGTGTGTATTTCGACAGGGTATAAAGCGGAGGTGACTGCCCATTTAAAACACTGATCATCTTTATTTCTCACGTTGACCACGGCGTGTTTCTTAGTCAAGAAATACGGTAATTCCAAGTAGGAAGATCTTTTCAACGGTTCGTTTTTAGTCATGTGAATTTCAAGTTTCAACACCTCACCGAACGTCCAATTACTACCTTCATGTTGATAATTTGCGAGAGATGTCAACATCTTGTCTTTCATCTTTTCGAAAATGTCCGATAGATCTGAACCTTGAAATACGGGTTCGACGTTAGATCTGAAATATGCATTTTTCACGATGCTCTCGCCGGACTTCACGTCGATTTTATTCATTATGCAATGGAGTATCATCTTAATTTTTAATCCCACATTCATGTATTCGTGAAACAAATCCAATACTTCTTTCTTCACCCGTTCCATGAACAACTTCGGATCGACTTTCTTCAACGAGGGAATCACGTTGAAAGTTTTAAAAATGTCTTTGATCGCACTCTCCCGTTCTACGGGTTTCGATTGGAATAGTTCCGCAGCGAGTCATGTTACATATTCTTCTCCTTTCTCTTCGTCGATTTCTTGTTGAATTTCGCTCGATATATCTCGTTTGTCTTGAATCTGAAGTGCATCACTCGTTTTCGTTTTAGTTTTTCTTTTCTTTTCTTTGGAAACTTGATGTTCTTCAACGGCTTTTCGTTTAGTCGTCTTCTTATTTTTCACAACCGATGCATCTTTTGACGTTGTTGCTATTGACATTTCGTTTGCCTTTCTAGCATTTCGCAAATATTCTTGTATGACTTCAATTTTTTTTGATTTAGTTCTATGATTTCTGAAATCTGAAATTTGTAATAGTTTACAAATCTCGTTTAACTGAGGTATGGTTTTCTCATTTAAATTTACCATTGTTTTATCTGTTTGCTTCATTTGTAAGAATATTTTTTTTTTTTTTTGAATTTTGTATTAAATAATTTGTTAAAAAAAGTTTTGCTTTTTTACTCTTTTTATATATATATATAATAGAAAAAAAAAAAAAAAAAGTTAAATTTTAAATTCAATTTTTTTTTCTTTAATGTGTTTTTATTCAAAAACAATTTAAGACCACTTTTATTTCTCGCTCGCAAACCGAACATGTTTTCTCGTCTTCGGAATGACATTCTCTACAGTAACACAGGTGTGCGCATGGTAGAAACAAGATGTTTGCGACACCTTCGCAGACCAGACACTTGGTGGTGGACGTTTTACTCGGTTTGTTTTTGACGAGTGACGATAATTCGTCCGCTTCCGCCATGAATTTGATGAGATGTTCTAAAGTTATGAATTGAGACAGGGTCTTGTTCGCGATATTTAACGCATCGTACAATTGTTCCTCGGTGTATCCGAGTTGTAACATATCCATAAATAATTTTTGGTTTTTATCTCTATCCCTCTCTTCGTCTTTGATTTTGATCAATCCCAACATTAGGATCTTGTTCATATAATCGCATTCATCTTTTTCAATATTACTTATGTGTTCTAGTAAAGGTACGTCGTGAGGTTCCCAATTCATCAAATGTATGTCACAACAAAAACATTTGACTTTGTCGCCTCTACCCACGTAAACGAAACCCGTGGCGGCTAAATCTTCGGGTTTTTGAGCGAGATGCGAAGGCCAATTTTTAAACGTTTGAAGTCTTGCACGTTCTAGACTATAATTCGGATGTTTGGACTTGATCATTGTTTTTACCTCAAAATTGAGTTTGTAAGAATTTTTTTTTTTTAACTTTTGTTTATATATAAAGAGAAATAAAGAGAAACTTTTTTTTAACAAATTATTATTTAAATACAAAATTTAAAATATACATTATTTGCAAGAATTCATAAAAAAAACAAATCATCGATCATGACAACAACACCTAAAAGATGCGAATTGAAATTGAAATGAGACGAAAAGTATGAGAAATCCAGTTTTAATATCTATACATTACAACCACACGATCCCATCGAATTGAATGAGGTCAAGATGGTGGACTTAGAGCGCTACTACCACAAATATCGAATGTGTTTGAAAGTGGATGAAGCCCCGCTCGATTTGTTTTACGAGTACCAAAGCGAACTGCTGATTAATATCATCGTCGCCGAAGACAGAGAATTCGATAGGGGTGATTTATTGTTGTCCTATGGAGATTACATATATCCAATAATCTCACCCGAACTCGTGAAGAAATCGGGTGGTGAGAGCGCATTCGCCTATGAAAAAAAACTCAAAAGAGTAAAGATAAACATTCACACCATTTTCGTATGTGGAAAAATGACGAATGTCAACTTGCTAATAACGGACTTGAAAATATAAACAATAGAGAGATTGAAATTAAAATTTAACTTTTTATATATATATATAATGAGAAAAAAAACTTTTACTAAAAAAATTTTACATTAAAGAAAATTAAAAATTAAAAAAAACAACTTTTTTATATATATATAAAGAGTAAAAAAAAAAACTTTTTAAACAAATTTTTATTTAAATACTAAATAATCAATCATGAAGACAACAACACCTAAAAGATGCGAATTGAAATTGAAACGAGTCGAAACGTATAAGAAATTCGGTCATAAAATCTATAGATTACAACGACACGATCCCATCGAATTGAATGAGGTCGAGACGAAGGGCTTAGAGCACAAATACGAGAAATATAAGATGCCTTTGAAATTGGACGAAGCTGTGCTCGATTTGATTTACGAGTACCAAAGCGACCTGCAGAACATCGTCATCGCCGAAGATAGAGAATACGACAAGGACGATTTGTCGTTGCCCTACGGAAATTACATATTTCCAAACATCTCATTCGAACTTGTGAAGAAATTGGGTGGTGAAAGTGAGTTGACCGATGTAAAAAAACTCAAAAGAGTAAAGATAAACATTCAACACGTTTTCGAAAAAGGAGAAGACACGAGTGTCAACATGCTAATAACGGACTTGGAAATATAAACAATAGAGTGATTGATTTTTAGCGAAGAAAAATGAAAAAAAAAAGTAATAAGATCATCTTTAAATCTCATTACTTTTTTTTTTTTTTTTTTTGTTTTCCTTCTTCTTCACTATCATCATAATATATTATAATAACGTTTCCTTTTCTCTCAAATTTAAGATTCTTCTTTTTCTTTTTTCTTTTTCTTTGTGATGTGATACATTTATGGTAACATTTTTGTTTATCCGAATCATAATTATGAACGAATGTTGTGCATCTCTTGGTAACACTCGCATCATTACCATTCTCTTCAGAAGGTAGTGGTGACTGTGGAAAGCATCGTCTCATTCTCAACCGTCTATCCCACGCTTCATCTATCTCTTTCATTAGTTCTTTCCTTAGATATCCATCATTAGCGTCTAACCATTTTTTTTATTTTTTCGCTCTCTGGCTCGCGATGTTCGTCATTATCGTCAAATTGATTCTCCACCTTTTCATCCAGGTGATAAATTTGTTTCCCCACCTTTTTATCCATTTTAAATATATTATTTTATACTTTCTATGATTTTATATTTTATATAATTTTATATTCTAATAACATATTCAAAATCGGTATGTTCTTAAATGGCGAATTCTCACCGAGCAACAAACCCTTGCCGAGTCGCTCGACATTCCGTACACTCTTCAGATAGAGACCGTTTCCTCTCAGAGAGTTGCCACCTCTAACGGGTTCTAGATACAATCCTTTACCGCTGTCGTCTACATGGACGCGACACACGGCTCCTCCCTTCTTCAAAAACAGTCCGCTGCCACCCATTAATTTCTCAACTGCCGAACTAGCGAGTCCCGTGAGAGCTCCCACGCCGAGAGTCTTTCCGAGAAAGGGTAGCGCCTTTGCGGCGAAGGGTAATGCTTTTGCGGCTATTCCTGCCAATAGCGGTAGGAAACCACCTTTCATTCTCAAATTGTATCTCAATTGAGCGGGACTCATTCTCACCATCAACCCTCTTCCATCGCGAATCGCTTTCTCCATCCTTTTGCTTTGACTTCTGGTCCAGGCGATCGAATCCTGACCGCCTCTCCTCAGATCTTCGTGAGTGAATTTGAATCTCACCGCCTCGCCTCGAGTTGTTAATGCTCTCTTAAGTTTCTTCCTCTGTCCTGCGGATATGTTCACGTTTTTAACCACGTATTCTGTCATAATTCTGTTTTTTTTTGTTTTTTTTAAATATATTTACTTCAATTGTTTCTTGTTTAATAATTATATTAAAATAATTTTGTAAAATTAATATTGCGTTTATTTTATTTTTGTTATCTATATATATAATATTTTTTTTTTTTTTTTTTTGCTTTTATATTTCTCTTATGTGAAATCGTATCGTCACTCTCTCTCCGCGAAGATCTAACAGTTCACCATTTTGATCCATCAACGTGGTTTTGAGACTATACAACGTGTCTAAAATCACTGGTAGATAAACTAAATTTTGAGGTCGCTCCACGATCTTATAACCCGGCGACACGTTTGGAAAGAAGGAATAGATCGTCGGTTGAGCGCTACCATTCACGTAGCTTCCAGCAATCACGTCCACGTTGAACGTTCACCAGAATGCTATTGACTGCGAGAATGTCGACCGTATTTTCAGATGCCGCGTGGCCTCGATACATCTTTCGATCGAATCCCAACATCTTGCCTATAGAATCGTCCATGTTGAAATCCACTCGAAAATTATCTTCCAAATCCAACATCGTCTGTAAGGTATTAGGATTGGGAGCGAGTCTGATCTTGTTGCTTCCCTTTCCATCCGTCTTCATTCACGTCTGAATGTAATGGTTCAAATCATCTATGTCGTAACTCCTTTTGGGAATTCGAATCTCCAACCAATCCGTTCCGTCGGAATACTTGAACGAGTTATTCTTTTCGGTGACGTTGGGAAAGGAATAATAAGTCTCCAGATTCACCAAAGCCATCTCGTAAGTTTTCTCTCTATTCAATTCGATGGAAGGTTCGAATTTCATAGCGAATCGAGTCAAATCGCCACTCACCACGATTTGAATGGATTGTTTCGCAGCCGTATTCTCGGCTATCCATTCTAGCAATTCTCCATGTTCGAACATTATATTTTAATTTTATTTTTTTATTCAAAACTAATTATTTTAAGATTTATTATTTTTCTAAATTTTATTTTCACACTCTATCTTATTATTATTATCATCAGAAACATAAAACTTGTCGAATCCGCACTGATATTTTCTGCGATTAAATTCGATTGTCAAATCGATCACGACGAAATTGTAAAGTCCACCATCCCAAACCCTCTTGCAGAATCTCCTGAATTCCGCAGCGCTCATGTCGTTTGCGACGTGATCGCCATAGATGTGATTGAGATTCTTGAGATCTTGGCGAAAGAGACATAGAAAATTAGCGTTCTCCCTTATCGTCTGTCTGGGCAATCGAAAATAATTCTGCGACAGGTAGAAACAGTCCACGTTGCTGTGTCGACCCCTAATGTAATACGATTCGCATCGGTTCTGTCTCTCCAAAAGCAGATCGTCGAAAATCATGAGATTCTTATCTTCCGATTTCATTTCTCTAGGATCCGGAACGTCGCTAGCGTTCTCATAAAATCGACACTCGACGTTCGAAGATGCATTTCTCTTCATCAGCTCCGTCCAAAATGGTCGAGAGTGGAGCTCCACTCTTGTCGAATTCCTCCCTACTGTCAAAGATTCTGGCTATGACGTCCTTGGGCAATCTGCGATCCATGCACTCTCGAAGCAATCTGTATTCGGGTTGAAACAAGCTCTTGCCAAACACGAACAATCTGTCATAATCCAACCAGTCGGGTAGGGACAACAGATTCATCAACAGATTGGTCTTTCCACAATTCGATTTTCCCACTATCAAGCCTCTTATGCTCTTGGGAAAGAACTCGTTATTCGACCTCTTGGTCGCGGCGTCGTTCCAAGACATATCTTTAATGTTCATCTTTGTTTTATTTTTGTTTGTTTGTTATTTTAGATTCTTTTCAAACACAATTTTTTTTTATGTTTCTCAAACTCTGTTTTTTTAATGTTATTATTATTTATTTATATCGCACCATCGCGAGTTCTCTTCAATCCGGATCCACTCGTCATTTTGGCTAAATCTTGTATGGGCACCACGGCATCCTTAAAATCTTTCCAACTTTTCGGCGTTCGCTCTAACACAGCTCGCTTCGCCGGCGGACTGATCAACTTGTCGATCAACGCATCGGCTGCCCTCTTGCCAGCCACAGAAGCTATCCTACCACTGGCTTCGGAAGCGGCTTTCTTACCAGCATCCAATGCCGTCTTCTTACCGACCTCAAACGCGGTCGATGCGAGTTTTCTACCCGCATTGCTCGTGAATGCTCGCATTATAGAATCGACGATGCCAGAACCACCTTGAACGTAAGTTCTGACGTATCCCCTGTTCTTTATCACCAACATATTTTATTTTTATGATATATTTTTGTTTTTTTTCACTGGTAAATCGTTTTTGCCGTTTAAATACCTTTATTATTCTAGTGTAAGAATTTACTGTTTTATTTTTGTTTGTTTGTTTGTTTGTTTCTCTCTCTACTTATTATATACACATCAATCATTCAATTCGTTCATCAGCCTTTTATACTGGTTTTAATTCAAAACCTTCTGTCTTAACAATTCGTCAGATACAGCAACTATCTGATTATCTAATCCCTTGTTACCAGCCCGTCTGCTCGCCATCAACAAACTCAATCTCTGAGACAGAGCGTCGGAATCGCTCGGAAGAAAAGTGGTTTTCACCCCTTTGCCGGTCACCGATTCGACGAACTTCTTGTTCATATCCCATATGGGTTTCACCACTTTCATCCACTTGTAACCTCTGTTGGCTTTGGTTCTCGTCTCTCTGGCATCATTATTTCTCTTCATGGCGTGGGTCTGGACCAGAATGTCTCTGTAATTGTCGAAATCCTGTTCCGTGTAATCGCCGGGCTTGTCGTAAAGGAGCAATCTCCGCAGACCATCAGTTACTTTATATTTATTCGAACCCACGATCAATTCATCATCATCCATTTCCACTTCCGTATCACCTACAAAAGTTCTACCCTCAGAATCCTTATAAATTCCATACCACTGATCTCTCTTACCGCCATCATCATCGTACGATGCGACGCTACTAGTGGTGATAGTCGAAGTAGTATCGGTGTCGCTCTCACTCATATCTGTTTGAATTCCCGTGGGAACGTAATCCGGTGTAGATTGAACGGAATACCGATTTCCAAAACTAGGAGGCAACGAACCCATTCTCAAAGAACTCTTCTTTATGGGTCTCAATTCTTCGACTGTCTCCTTCCTGCTTCGCTCTTGACCCTCCGTCACGGGTTTAAATATTTTTGTGGCTTCGCATCTGAGTTCCATCTCACCAATACGTCTGCTCCTGTCAGCAGACTGAATGCTCTTCTTAGCACGTTCATACTCGCCTAAAATTAAATCTCGGCGCCTAGGATCCATCTGTAAAAACATCTTTCGTTTTAATTGTTTTTATTATTTTCAAAATTAAATGTTTAATTATATTTTTTTTTTTATGTTTTTAAGTAATAAAAAAACTCTTTCCGTCTTAATATATAATAATCTGAAAATATTCACATCTCAACTGACTGTGTTAATTGAAGTTTAAAAAATATGTTTAAACAGTACATGACAAACTGGTTTCTGATTTAATGCATTTTGACAGTAGTTTTTACATTTGTCAAAAGATTTTTCATTCACACATCAATTCACCGAGTGTCAAATTAAGAGAGAATCCTTTTGATGACTGCGATTGCTATTATGAATATATTAAAAATTTTACCACTCAAAACCTAATTGAGCGGAAAATGCGTTTTAAACATTCCGTGGGGAATTCCCCTAATAATGTCATAAATGGGAGAAAAAAAACCCACCGCCTCAAAACAATTGCTGGTTCAGGACCATCTGTCTCAACACAATTGCGGGTTCTGGACCGCTGGTCTAGAGTCCCCAAAACTGTTTTTTGATGATGACCCAGAATTTTTTGCTTTTGCTCGCGTTCGCCAACGATGGATCGATGGTCTGATCTGCGATGGGAACGTCGACAAAAAATTACGTACAAGAGGCAAGTGAAGATGTACAATTTCACCCTTTTTTTTAAAAACGCGCGTTCACCACGAGTATTTGCACGTTAAAAGTGCGATCTAGGAGTCGCAACTGTACATGGAGGGGGGGGGGGGATTCAAGACCATGTACAGTTTTTGTGAACAAGCTTGTGATTTAACACTGAATTCCACGTTGGTGAACGCATCGTGTGCGTATGTTGTACACGTACATGTACAAGTGGTCGTAAATCGGCAATTATTACCTACTAATGGGCGATCCAGTGTATTATTATGCGGCTTTGCGACATTCTTCGGGGCTATGAGCTAGGTTTCTTCGTATAAAGCCTAGTGTTGAATTGGCTTTTTGGCCATGTGTTTGATGTGGGTTGTCCATTTCAGTTGGTACGTCATTTTGCTCTAGGTGATTCAGGATGTGTCGACATAATAATAATAATAATAACTCTTTGGCCAGCCGCTGATTTGTCGCGGTCCTCATAAGAGAAGGCCATCATTCCCCCTGCACCCCACCCCCTCTTCCCCTCCTCTCCTCCCAGCATTCAGATATAAACTGCTTAATAGTGTCCCTCACTTCCTCTTTTTCAATTTCTTCAATAAGCATTCCTACCCTCTCCCTCGTGTCCCCCTTCAGCCATCTATCCTTTGTTTCTTCACCCTACTTCTGCATTATTCTTCCAGTAAATTTTATTCTATGAGGTATATACTGTGGGCATTCCAAGAGAAAATGTTCCAGGGTCTCCACTACTCCAGAGTGGCACATTTGGCATCCCTTTCCTCCATCTCTCCCAATTTTCCCCCGAAGCTCCAGTGATCTTGATCTCAGTTTGAACAGCAGTGACCCTCCAAAGGTGCCATCTAGGTACTTCTCAAAAGCTGGCTTTTCTTTATATTGTAACCCCTGCAGTGATCTTTTCACGCTAACCCCTGCTCGCCAGTTTCGATTGCAATCTTCCATGACTCTCTCTTTGACAAACCTTTTGCCTTCTTTCATTCCTACTTCTATGTTTGTGACCTCTATAGAGTAATTGTCCATTAGTTCCCTCACATGTTTTGACCACCCCGTATCTATATTAGAATTCCAAATGGTATCGAGCATCAGTTTGCACCACCGGTTGTCAGGCAGGTTTCTCAAGTAGTTAAAGTAACACAGTTTTCCCAAATCTACCCTGTCCTTGATTTTCATCCACCCAAGCTCCCCCCTTACTGCTTCCAAAGCTGCAGCATTACTCGACCCTGTTATCCATCTGCCGGCATCATTCTGAGTACTTTCCAACTTCTTAATAACGGTTTGGTTTAATGGAATCACGTCCGTGCCATACGTTATACTTGGTAAACCCACCCTCTCCCACAGTGTTTTCCCCACAAAGACCTTGTTGAAACTATTTTTCCCTAAAAGTTTTAGTTGGTTCCGAATTCTTTTCCCCTTCAGAATCAGTTTGGCTGAGTAATTTCTGTACACCCCTTTTCTCGTTATATTTATGCTTACCCCTAGATACTCATACTCTCCCGTTTCTCCTACAGTGATTTGTTTGCTTTCCCCTTCGGGGATTGAGAACTCCCCCACTCTCCATCTCTTCGTCATATCTACCTTGCGTCCAACGGGTATTACCTTGCTTTTATTTTCATTTAGTTCGAGCCGCCAAGTGTTCCCATATCTACCAACAATTTCCAGCAATTTCTCTAGCCCCTGTTCAGTTCTAGACATTAACACCATGTTGTCCGCAAAGAATAAGCCTGGTACCTTTATGTCTCCAACATTTACCCCCTCCGCACTCTGAATTAGTTCGTCCCCTAAATCTTTAACATACAATGCAAACAAAATCGGTGAAAAGATACACCCCTGCTTGAGGCCTATATCCATAGGGACTCGTTTTGTAGTGATACTCCCTAGACTGAGTTGGCTTTGCACATCTGTATACAGTGCTTTCATGATTCCCACAAAGTCACCCCCCAGTCCGATGCCCTCGAGCTTTCGCCACATACCTTCCCTCCACACTCGGTCGTACGCTTTTTTCACATCTAGAAATGCCAGAAACATCTTTTTCTTTTCAGCCTTTGTTGATTCTATCAGTTGGGTGAGTGTAAATAGGTGATCAGTGACTCTTCGACCTTTCCTGAAACCATTTTGAATTTCTCCTAAAAAACCTTTCTCTTCAATAACTTCCTCAAGTCTACCGTATATGACCTTACAGAATACTTTTCCGATGTTACTACTAACTGATATCCCCCTATAGTTATCTAGAACTTCCTTATCCCCCTTTTTGTGTATGAACGACACCTTACTTTCCCTCCACTCTCTGGGGACCTTTTGCTTTCGCAGAGCCAGGTTGAAAAGGTTTGTCAGGACTTCAATAAGTGCCTCCCCTCCATTTTTGAGGAATTCGTTCGGAATTTCATCAGTCCCTCCCGCTTTACCATTTTTTAATTTCGAGACCACGTTCCGCACTTCTTCTGCCGTTATTTCGCTACATTCACGATTGGATAGGTTCTCCTCCACCAGTGTATTTCTTTTTGGTGGGGACCCACTGCCCCATCGCCTATCGTTTATCTTTTCCCAGTGCTTGACTAACTCTGAAGCGATACGGCCTTTATCTTCTGTACTTTCCCCATCCACTTTGATACCCTGCACACTACTTTTCCCCCGTTTATTTACCCAGTTCCAAAATACGTTTGAGCTCGAACCCCCCGTTTTCTTTATTGTTCTGGCAAGACTGCAATTGCGCTCCTTCCTATTATTATTCTTTATCTCATTCACCTTTTTCCGTGCCAGTTCATATTCTCCTTTCATTAGTCTCGTGTCATTGTTATCCACCCCTTTAAGCTTCCTACTTCTTCTATAAGCAGCGCATTTTATCTTCCTTTCTTTTATAGCCTTTTTCAGTCCCTCGTTAACCCTGTATCCGAGCTCTCTCGTTGGGACCCTCACCCTTCCTATATAATCCTTCCCTGCCTCTGTTAGGCTATTTACTATGCCATCTGAAATACTCTGGACATTTGCATCCCTAGGTATACATTCAAGACTTGGTTTTAGTTTTTCCCGAAACTGCTTCCAGTCGGCTCCTTGTTTTAGTCCCCAAACTTCCTTGAAGGTATTTCTGTCTCTATTCGTCTTTTTGCCCATAATCTTAACTGTTATCAGGTTGTGATCACTACCCAAGTCATTTTTTCCCTCGTCATCTATTTCTACATCTATAACCTCCCTCCATACGCTAACGTCAGTGAGTATATAATCAATTATTGTTTTCTTATCGTTCCTCTCCCAGGTCCATTTACCCTTACATTTCGCATCCCTGTTCAGGATCTTTAAACCAAGCTCTTTTGATAGGTCCAACATCTTCCTCCCATTCGTGTTAATTTTCCTATCACCTCCCTGTATGCCCTCCTCCTTATCCCCGATGTGCCCATTGAAGTCCCCCATTAGGACAATACTGAACCCTCTGCTTTCGAGCTCTGTGATATTCGATCTAAGAGTTGTATATATTGAATCATTCCACTCGGGCTTACTTCCCTCCACTGCTAAGTATACAACGGCAACACTCCTGCTTCCTAACTTGATTTTTGCCCAGACTATTTCGTTGGATACTGGAATCTGAGTCCTTGCTTCTGTGAGATCTGTAATCAATGAGGGCTGTAATTCCTCTTTAGCGTAGATGCCAACACCCCCACCCCGTTTCTGACCCTCAGTTCGCCCAGCTCCTATCCACACGCAACCCTTCATCTGATCAACCCGCTCATCCCGTCGTATCCACGTCTCACTTAGACCCATTATATCGAAGTCTCCTTCGTCCATCATTGTTGATATTTCGCTTACTTTCTTGTGCAGACCCTGGATGTTGCAGTACCCAAACTTAATGAATCTTTGTTTTTTTGTTCTCACTGGCACATTATTATACCCCTGGTATGTCCCTGTGTTGTGCATGTTTGTTGTTCTTCCTATGTTCCCAGCATTTGTGCCCCTCTGGGTTATCGGCTGTGGTCCCCTACCCCCCTTTTCTCCAAAAAAGGCCCAGCCACCTGTAAAATTTTTTGGCCCAACAGGTCTGTACCCATCCTACTTAAATGCAATCCGTCTCGCCCATACAACTCTCCTTGTCCCCAGAATGAATCCCAGTGGTCAATGAAATGTATTCCCAAGTCTTTGCAGTGCTCTTCCAGCTCCTCGTTTAGTGCCATAATCCGCGAGTTCCTCTCATTCCCACCACCCATAACGGGGAGCACCCCTGAAACGATGATCCGAGCATTCCTGGTAAGTAGCTTACTAATTAGGTCCTTGTATGTGTCCACCAAACGAACTGATTTCCTCTCCCTGATGTTATTGGACCCCACATGTAATACCACTACCGGATCAGGCCCCGACCCAGCTACAATACCGTCCACTCTATTCCTCAGGTCCTCCACTTTAGCCCCCGGAAAGCACAGAACTGTTCTATTTTTACTGCCCGGACCACAGACAACCTTGTCGATCCCCCGAACTATGCTACTTCCCGCAACCACCAACTTACTTTTGGCCCTCGCCTTATTTATCTCCTCTAGTCTCCTATTGTTTACAGCGTCCTCTTCCTCTCCAACAGCCCCACTCGGAATCACTATCGGTATCGGTATCTTTGACCTAGGATTACTCCTATCCTTGTCCCTCCGTCTCTTTCCAGGCCCTGAACTACCTGGACTACTCCCCTGGTCTTCTCCCGGATCCCTCCTCCTTTTTCCTGGCCTAGACCCCAAGCTACTATCTGTTGCAACTACCTCCATCCCCTCCTCTGACTCTTCCGAATCGAGCACATCAAATCTGTTTCTGGTGCTGCACTCCCCACTGCCTTTGGGCTTTACACCCCTATCTACCTGCTTCTCTGGCCCCCATTTCCTACCACTTTTGATAGTCCACGCCAAACGCTTTACAGCATTGCTCCGGCTTGGGCCCCCCTCATCTGTCCTACGTACTTTTCTAGCAGCCCCCACCTCATCACCTACCTCATTCACATCAAAGGTTCTACCCCCATGTTTCCTCTTGGAACCACCGACAACCATCCATCCTTCTCGGAAAGCTACTTTCACAGGCGTAACTCCAGACAGCCCCGCCCTACCAAGTTTTTCCTTCAGCTCAGCAATCTCCCCCTCAAACTTAACAATTGTCTCAAGTAGGCGGAGGATTTCCTGACAGTTTGCACATACCTCTCCATATCCCATCGAACGACAGTCCCCATACATCATAGAACACTGTTTACAAACTTCAAGCCCAATATCGCCATCGGTGGCCCCACCAACCCGGCTCTGACCGACACCCCCAGTGACCTCTGTCTGCACACCAAAACAAATTGTAACAAGAAAGCTCAAGTGCGATCCGATAAAAAGTACCCTTCGCGTACAGAAGTTCTCCCGGTTAGACTGGTTCTTATAGTTTGCAGCGTTCAGTGGAATGTATCCAATGAGAACCATCGGCTATATTTATCTGTCGGAATTTCCGATTCTCATTACAAAATGTTTGATGCGCAACTGTGCTAAAAACTATTGAAAGTCATGAAAGACACATGATCTCTGTCAAGAAATTGAACAGTGAAACTCAACCGTTGCTTTCGTTATTGAAAACCAAGGAAAACTTAATTAATGTTAGGTCAAAAAAGTCCAACTGGGTTCGATATTGCAACCAGCCACTAGTATAGTTCCTATAAAAGTTTGTTACAGTGTTGCCCTCACCGCTGCGTGCTGCCGACAAGTCGATACGAGATCAACTGTGTAATCCTATTCGGTTAACCCTTCGGCAATGAAGCAGAACTTTTGCCAACGCAAACATACTTCGAAGAGCATGTAAAGTTGAAGTAGTTCTCAGGAAGCAAGACTAAATCAATCTTGAAATCTGGTTACCATGAAGCGGAAAACAGACGTCGACACGCCCACATAGCCTGCAGATGTTGACAGTTAGTACATGCACTCATGCAGATGCAGTTACTGATTAACTATCACCAATTCCACCCTTACAAGATGACCCCCACCCCCCCCCCCGCCCCCACACTAGCTGAATAAAGAAAATAAATTCGGAAGAATGAAAAGCCTGGTTTTGTAAGAAAAACTCAGTAGTTTACATTTGTGAAACCAATGTTTTGTTTACGTTCTGGTGGGTGTTGGGGCAACAGGTTTATTTTCTTTAATTTTTTTGTGGTGGTGGGGTGCTTTTTTAGGGGGATGTAGTATTGCTAAAATATGACTTTCTGGAATTTGTACTGGGGAAATTAAAAAATGTTACCAGCTACCCACTACTGAAATTCTGAAAAGTCTTCAGTAGGGTGGGGATGAGACCACGAAGAGGGGAGGGGTGTAAATACATGTGGTCTGATGAATGCAATATATTGTCAATTTTATACGCTGACTCTGATTCGCGCTCCCTGGTGTGTCCTTGGGCAAGGCACTTAACCCCGATTGCCTACATGGGGGTACGATGACGCCGTGTACTGATGCGTACTGCACATCGAAGGTGCGCACGTCTTCAACCAATCTAACACTGCCTGTGCCACGGCGCAGAGTTCAGAGTTACGATGTCGGAGAGCTGACAGCTGCTCGTCGTTGCTCGGTGGTTCTCTCCGGATACTCCGGCTTCCTCCACCCGTAAAACTGTCACCGACATAATATGACCCTGGCTGTTAATGTGTCGTTAAACCCTAATAAATAATAAATAAATAATATGAGATGACTTCTATGAAATTCAAAAATAATTATTAGAATATTTAAAACATAGACAATATGACAATATTTTCCAGACACAGATTGATGTGAATTTTTAAATGGCTAATTAAGGATTTTTGCTAGTATTTCTGTTTTATACAAGGATATTATTTTGCTTTAATTTTCAGCAACAAAACTTAAATCGAATGTCACCTATATGACTAGCTACATGGGTGTATGAGATGGGCTGGGGTTTGAGGCATTCTCATCCCACTTCACTAGTAAGCAGCTAATTTTGCAGTTTTCATTGAAAGGGACTGGTATTTCCAGAGCAGATTGTTGAGAGGGAGGTGTATTTTTATAATTTTGGCAAATATCGGGGCAGTGAGCTGAGCATTTTGAATTTTCATAGGCAAATTCGAGGCAGGGGCAATCTATCAGTCCTCTTTAAAACAACTTACAAAATGCAAATTCAGAATACCAAATTTAAGATTGACAAGATATTGGAGCAGAAAAATAAAAAAATTATTTTGTTTTGAACCAGATATCAAGAAAAAAAGATTGGCAGAACCGTTCATAACATATAACAAGCTGGTGAAGTTTTGTGCAAGTACAAAATAATGTAAACATTAATCAATCTTTGAAATAAATATTATCAACCAAAATAAGTTGGAGCTTTCTGGTGAAAACAATACGCCCCCCCCCCCTCCCCACCCGATTTCTCTTTCAGCCTCTGCCTCGGACTAAGACTGTTGGGTAGTCATTTCGTGAGCTTTCGAGAAAATGCTGTCAGGTTAAATATGGGTGGGGTGAGGGTTTGTAAAAAAGGTGTACAAACTAAATTACTTCTGGAGACAAGACATGACATTTTCTTGCAGTTATCGTGCAATATATTTCTCCCTTTGTATATCTGTAGTAAATGTTGACAACCTAAAGCCTTTATTTGTAAGTGCAGCCCATTTCAAACAAAGGTTATCAAGACGTGAGGTAAAATAAAAAGAAGGCTAAATTTCAAGTCAGAAACTTCATAATGTTGAAAAATAAAGTGCTAACTTACCAAGACTGCAGAGTTCACTCAGAATGGAATCTCAAACTGTCTCAGTTACTCTAAACGATCGAATGAATTCCCCGGGGGGTAAATTATTGCACAAAATGTCTTTTCTCGTCCAGTGCTTTCTTTTGTTACAGTGCAGAACATAAATGACAGATGTCTACATGCGATAGCCTTGTGGCAGTAGTGCATGTATAGTCAAGCTGAGTTCAAACTTTCTCTTGTAGTTTCAATTTAAAAAGCACGAAATTTAAACACAGCGGCCAGTTCGCACCGCATTTAAAATAAAATCCTTGTACATTTTCCTTCCTCCAGATATAATGACGCCTGCACACACACTTTTGAAAACACGTTTCAGACCTCATAATTTGTGATATGTTCGGACCGACAATTTTTTGCGAATAAAATGAATCAACAGCGATTCTACAGCTGGCAAGGTCAAAGACTTAAGACTGGTTCTCTGACAAAATTGCCCGTTTCTCTCTAAAATTCTTTCAACAATTCAAATCGTCGACTATTTAATTAAATTAAAGATTAATTGCAGTGAATTCTTTTTCAGGGTTGGTTGTGTAATAAATACAGAACCACACCAATGTTTGAATGGGTTAACGATTACTGGCTCGCGTGGTATCCCTGCGCCACTCGCTCTCGTCTAGTAATCGTTAACTCATTCAAACACAAGTGTCGTTCTGTATATTTAATGGGTGAATGTCTATTCGCGAAAGACACCGAAAGAAATGGTTTCGCGCGCCGAGGGCGCGCAGGGACGGTATGGGGAACAGGCCCCTTTCGACTCTCGGTGACTGTAGATGATTGTTTTTTGTATGTCTAGGCGTGTTAAAGGAGGAAAAGGAAGGAGGGAAGATGTTTATCCCTTTCTGGCCTTCTTGCGGCTCTTCTTTTTAGGTGGAGGTTGGCTTGGTGATGGTGATGAGGCTGGTGGTGGTGTAGAGGTGCGTGCGTTATGTTCTTTTAGGTATTCTCTTGTTTTTGCCTATACGGCTTTGGACAACTCTATTTCTCTCATTATGGTCTCAATAGAGATTGGTGGCTGTACCGCTCCCGGGCTTTCCGGTAGTGAAGGAAGGGGGGGGTGAGGGGCGGGAGGCGGTGAAAAAGCAACTTCCAGTTCCTCCTCAGTCTCCACTGGATGTTCCTCATTCAACTGTACCGGCCCGGGAGCCGGCAGTTGATTGGGTGTACCAGTGGGACTAGGAGGGGAACTGGCGGCTGCCTCCAGAGCCTCCACCCCCTCACTCAACTCTTTCTTCCTATTCCGGAATGCCTCCATGCGCCGGCGTCCCTGCGCTTGGTTGATGGATTCTTCTTCTTTTTCCTCTTCTCAGAGCCTCCGTGCCTCTTCGGGTGAGGACCAGTGGGAGAGGGGATCCTCTCTCCAAAGGTGCTGCCTCTCCCCGAAGAGGGTGGTGTCTTGGCTGTTTCTATCTCAAACTCCAAGTTCAGGTGGACTCTCTTGCCTGTCTCCTGGACAGTCCAGGTGACAGGGTAAGAGATGCCCAGAGCTGAAATGGTTTTAATTTGTCTCTCTGGTAGCTCCAGCTTTTCCATGATTCTTGAATCAGGTGTTCACGCTCTGGATTCAGAAGTGTGAATGAAAATGACGCACACGTCCATTCGCGAGCAAACCTTTTTAATCTTTATACTGATTCGTGAGAGGCACCTCTCACAAAATTCGACAAGGTTTCTACAAATTATGTACCCTTGTTGTTAGGATCAACGGAGAAAGTATAGTTCTGAAAAAAATACGATCTGAATCGAAAAATCTATTTTAAAATTATTTGAAATTATGATCATGATATCTACATTATTATTGAAAGACGTTTTTTGTCTTATATAAGATAATTTGTTGTTATTTTTGTCGGCTTAAAATGAATATCCGACTTCCGTTATTATGTCGCGTATGAATAAACTGCTTCACTTCCATGGCGACCAATAAACTAAACATCACTTTGGTTTTCTTTGCAGTTGCCTTCTTAAACAGTTAAAACTCACTCATTAAACAGCACAATACATATTTCAGATCATCAAAAGCGATAACAAACATGGCATTGCCGTTTCTTCCTGGCAATTCGTTCAACCCAAACGTAAGTAAAGTTGATTTTTAAAACGTGGGTATTGTTATTCAAGAGTGGAAAAATGCTTTCGCCCATTTTCGGCGAATTACCGAAATAGTAGATTTCAGCTGTTCAACAGTTGGCAGTGTTGCTGCGAGGGCAACGCATAGAACCGCGAAAACATTTTACAAATAGAGGAGTTTCTCCCAGTGCTATGGAAATATGGTGCAGCAACTGTCAACAAAGGTTATTTTCAAATTAGGCTTGCTTAGTCCAATAATATTAGCCTTCGCCTGTGCTCCGAATTTACGGTGCGCCTTTAATACCGCAGGTCCCCAATTTTACCGCAGGCTACCGCAGGTCCCTCAAAATTACCGCAGGTCCCTTGTTTTTTGGGTATTATCTTTGTTTTAACTAACAGTTCGAGGCAACTGTCGTCTCGTTGATATTTGGGGGTATTTTACACCAAAAATCAATAATAACGGAGCGTATTTTTCTATTTACTATATAAACAACATAAACTTATCACACTCTTCTCGTCTAAACAACCGCAGCCCCACAAAATTACCACAGGTCCCTTGTTTTGCGGGGTATTATCTTTGTTTTAACTAACATTTTGAGGCAAATGTGGTCTCGATGATATTTGAGGATACTTTACACCAAAAATGAATAATAACGGAGCGTATTTTTCTATTCACGCTATCACGCTCTTCGTGTCTAAACAACACACACGCACACAATCGGAAACATGATTCAAAATATTCCAGCGATGCAGGTTAGCCCAACTTTGTGACATTACTATATCGTATTTCTGCATTTATTGGGCATAAAAGGCCTGCTGTCGAGCCTGACCACAGGTCCCAAAATAGATCGTAAACTACCGCAAGTCCCTTCAAATAGATTTCTTTCGCTAAACAAGATGGCTGTTTCTTCCACAAGGTATAATAAAACTATCACAAGCTACCGCAGGCCCCTTTTAGTTTTTCCCCTCATCTTCACTCTCTCCGTCATTTACTGCAGATTAATACTGATAAATGTTTTGTTTCGCGGGGACTCTGGGGTGAGACCGGTCTACTCTGTAGTGGTATCCTGTACCACAGGTCACTAAATCCTTCGCATTTATTTCTAATATACCGCAGGTCCCTCGTTTTGCTGTTACTTCCACAAATCGAGGGGCCTGCGGTATATTAAAATTATCACAAGCTACCACAGTTCCCCTTTCAATTATTTCCCTGATCCCTACTGTGATAGTAACGTTTTTAATATACCGCAGGTCCCTCGATTTGTGGGAGTAACAGCAAAACGAGGGACCTGCGGTATATTAAAAATACATATGCGAAGGATTTGGTGTCCTGTGGTAAGGATACCCCTACGACGCAGACCGGTCTCATCCCAGAGTCCCCGCGAAACAAAATATTTATCAGTATTAACCTGCAGTAAATGACGGAGAGTGAAGATGAGGGGAAAAATTAAAAGGGACCTGCGGTAGCTTTTATTTTACCGCAGGTCCGTTGTTTTGTGAAGGTAACAGCAAAACAAGCGACCTGCGGTAAATTAAAAATATGTTAAGATAACCAATTTTGATCATCAGCTAAAAAACAGTTTCATTATAATTTTTTTACATGGTAATGCATCCCAATTCCAATAGCTTCTGATAGTTTTGTTCTGCCGCAGGTTCTTTGTTTCATGAATTTTTCACCCTAATAGTGAGACTTGGAGTGGGATGACCAGGGGACTTATGTTAGATCACGATAGTTCTAACATGCCGCAGGGAAATACTTAAAAAAGGACCCGCGGTAGCTTGTGATAGTAACGTTTTTAATATACTGCAGGTCCCTCGATTTGTGGGAGTAACAGCAAGACGAGGGACCTGCGGTATATTAAAAATAGATATGCGAAGGATTTAGTGACCTGTGGTAAGGATACCCCCACGGCGCAGACCGGTCTCATCCCTGAATCCCTGCGAAACAAAACATTTATCAGTATTAACCTGCAGTAAATGACGCAGATAGTGAAGATGAGGGGAAAAACTGAAAGGGACTTGCGGTAGCCCTCTCTCGCCCCCCCCCCCCCCCCCCCCCCCCATAAAACTCTGGTGTATTGCCCAAGTTTTTTTTTGGGAGGGGGGGGGGGGGGGGTAATTCATATGGACCTGTGCTACCTTGTGATAAAGTTTTAATATACCGCAGGTCCCTCGACTTGTGGAAGAAACAGCCATCTTGTTTTGCGAAAGAAGGGACTTGTGGTAGTTTATGGTAGATTTTTGGACCTGTGGTCATGCTCGACAGCCTGCCTTTTATGCCCAACAAATGCAATAAATTACCAAAAAGCCGCAACCAAGAAATACGATATAGTAGTGTTAAAAAGTTGCAACGCTGAAAAAATTTGAATCATGTTCCCAAGTGTGGCGGGGGCCACATGGGGTGGGATGCCATCATGGGTAATTTTCCTGACACATGGCAAGCTCTGAAAGCCTGATGAATTGCATATCGGAATGTTATGTACAATAGAAGACAGTTTTTATATTAGTTATAGTTTTATAGGTCTGCACACGTTGTTTTGACACGAAGAGCGTGATAAGTTTATGTTGTTTATATAGCGTAAATGGAAAAATATGCTCCGTTATTATTGATTTTTGGTGTAAAAATTCCCCCAAATATCAACGAGATGACAGTTGCCTCGAACTATTAGTTAAAACAAAGATAATACCCCGCAAAACAAGGGACCTGTGGTAATTTTGAGGGACCTGTGGTAGCCTGCAGTAAAATCGGGGACCTGCGGTATAAAGGCGCACCCCGAATTTATGGTAAAGCTGAAGAATAGGGGACTTTTCCTTTTATGTCAAAACAACGCATTTTTCTCACCTTTTTTCTACATTTTCCTATTATTAGTCATGTTTTCGATAAAAATTACCGAAAGATATTCACTTTTGACTGAGATTTGAGATAATTTAAACCCTTTCATTGAAGTTTCAATGTTACGGTGCCAGAAATTCTTCTGCATTATCGCCATTTTGAAGTGTGCGTTTACATAATTTTTTTTTTCTCTTTGGCTGGCGATTGTAGGTCTAGGGTCAGTGTAGTGAGGGTTAAGGTTAGCTTACCGGTAAGCTAACCCTAGCCATCACTACACTGACCCTAAACCATGCCGGGAACAGAACAAACAAGAGTACCAAAAACAATACACAGAGCAGACGCCGAAAAACACAAAAACATGGAGGGAAGATGAATGTGAATGTCACAAATCACACAGGTAAAAACAATTGTTGAGCAGTTATAATTGCCAGTAAAAAGTGAATATCTTTCGGTCATTTTATCGAAAACATGACTAGTAATACGAAAATACAGAGAAAAGGTGAGAAAAAGGCATTGTTTTATACGTAAATGAAAAAGTCCCCTATTCTTCAGCTTTACCGAATTTATTATTTTTTTATTTTTAATATGTCGCACCGTCGAAGTCTAATCTGATCTTTCGTTTTTCCAGCAGCAAAGTACGAAATTAGGCGACATAACACTAATATGATGAATGCTCATTCTCCATACATGTTCCCACATTCGACAAGAATAATATGCCTTCACAATCACATTCATATTAGATTATAAATTTCCTATACTAACTGTCGAATTACGTATTAAATACCAATAATTAAATAAAAACATTTTTTTAAGCGGTAATGTTACAGCGGTTGGAAAATTGTTAAAAATCGTATCCCATTTCCGGGAACGGACCTCAGTGGTTTCGAACAAATCGAGATGTATTGCAACGACTGCTGCGTCGTTTGACTTGGTGTGCACTACATTATCGGTATTCCGTTTTTCACTCCGCGTTTTCCTATCAACCCATCTTCCGGTTCAACAGTTTGTTTCGAGTTGAACAAATTTCAGTGCAAATGACGCCTAAATAATTCAAAATATCAATTTATTTGCAAGAAAATGACCACCAGAATGAAGAAAAATGTGTTTTACACAACTGTCAATTGGAAGTAGGATCCAGGTGGGGAAATTTGATCTTTAATCGAGGTCCAACCGTTCAGCGACAGTCTCTCGCTGAACTTTGCTGCTGGAAAAATGAAAGATCAGATTAGACTTCGACGGTGCGACATATTAAAAATAAAAAAATAATAAATTCAGAGCACAGGCGAAGGCTAACATTATTGGACTAAGGCTTGATGTGATTATGCAAAAAGTCAACTAATCGTCGGTCATGCCGATTGGTCGACTTTAATTTAAATTTGAAAGTTGACTTTTTCTTACCCCTGCATATATAATGACACCAGTGCCTTGCTAGAACGTGTTCATGCAGTATATACATGATGGGAACTTTTCTGGATGTATAAACGACAGTGGTAGACCATATGGAGCTAAAGGAGGGCAGCCTCAGGCCCCCTCAAATAAATCGTCATTTTTCTAAGTCCGATTCGGAAATGTTAACAGTAATTACCTCCCACTTTAATGATTTTTAGCTCACCTGAGCGAAGCTCAAGGGGAGCTTTACTAATCACTTTCTGTCCGTCGTCCTCCGTCCGGCGTTAACTTTACATTATCGACTTCTCCTCCTAAACCACTAGCCCAATTTTATTCAAATGTTGGCTAAATGTTTATTACCTAATGCCAATTCAGATTTGTTCAAATGAAGTTGCCCCTCCTCCTGGGTGGTGCCACGCCCCCAAGGGGCACCAAAATCTTTGTAAATCTTCTTCTCATGAACCAGCAGTAGCAGAGACTTGATATTTGGTGTGCAGCTTCCTTTTGAGGTGTAGACTCAGATTTGTTCAAGAGAAGTTTGTGGGGCTATACTTGGCGTTGTTATGAGAGGGGCAAAATTTTTTGCCCCGCCCAAAATTTCTATTTTCCAAACCGAGAGGCTGATTTGAACCAAATTTTATGTGAGGGCTTATTGGGTCATGAGTACTTGATTTATGCAAAAAAAATTTTTCCCGCAGCCCCGTGGGAACCGCAGGAGCTAAAAATAGAAAAAAATTAAAACGCCCATATCTCCAAAACTGCACGGCACTGAGAATTTTTATTTGGTGTGCAGCTTCCTTAGGACCAACAGAAAGGATTGGTAAAAAAAAATTGCCATCGGTTTTATCATAGGGTACAGTTTCGGGACTTTGAAAAAGTGCTGAGTCAGCACTTTTTAACACTGTAGGCAATGGGAAAAACATTAAAAAATCTTCTTCTCCAGATCCAGCAGGCAGAATCTTTTGATATTTGGTATGCAACATTGTAGGGTGGATCTGATTCAAGTTTGTTCAAATCGGCCCCCTGGGTTCATATTTGGGCTCAGTATAGGAGCCCGATTTCGCACTTAGTGCATTTCGGGCAAATTTATTAAAAAATCTTCTTCTCCAGATCCAGCAGGCAGAATCTTTTGATATTTGGTATGCAACATTGTGGGGTGGATCTGATTCAAGTTTGTTCAAATCGGCCCCCTGGGTTTATATTTGGGCTCAGTATAGGAGCCCAAATTTGAACTTACTGCATTTCAGGCAAATTTCTTTGAAAATCTTCTTCTCCAGATCCAGCAGGCAGAATCTTTTGATATTTGGTATGCAACATTGTAGGGTGGATCTGATTCAAGTTTGTTCAAATCGGCTCCCTAGATTCATATTTGGGCTCACTATAGGAGCTTGAATTCGAATTTAGTGCATTTCAGGCAAATTTCTTCAAAAATCTTCTTCTCCAGATCCAGCAGGCAGAATCTTTTGATATTTGGTATGCAATGTTGCGGGGTAGATCTGATTCAAGTTTGTTCAAATCAGCCCCCTGGATACATATTTGGGCTTACTATAGAAGCCCGAATTCGAACTTAGTGCATTTCAGGCAAATTTCTTAAAAAATCTTCTTCTCCAGATCCAGCAGGCAGAATCTTTTCATATTTGGTAAGCAACATTGTGGGGTGGATCTGATTCAAGATTGTTCAAATCGGCCCCCTGGGTTAATATTTGGGCTCAGTATAGGAGCCCGATTTCGAACTTAGTGCATTTCAGGCAAATTTCTTAAAAAATCTTCTTCTCCAGATCCAGCAGGCAGAATCTTTTGATATTTGGTATGCAACATTGTAGGGTGGATCTGATTCAAGTTTGTTCAAATCGGCCCCCTGGGTTCATATTTGGGCTCAGTATAGGAGCCCGATTTCGAACTTAGTGCATTTAGGCAAATTTCTTAAAAAATCTTCTTCTCCAGATCCAGAAGGCAGAATCTTTTGATATTTGGTATGCAACATTGTGGGGTGGATCTGATTCAAGTGTGTTCAAATCGGCTTCCTAGATTCATATTTGGGCTCACTATAGAAGCTCGAATTGGAACTTAGTGCATTTCATGCAAATTTCTTAAAAAATCTTCTTCTCCAGATCCAGCAGGCAGAATATTTTCATATTTGGTAAGCAACATTGTGGGGTGGATCTGATTCAAGTTTGTTCAAATCGGCCCCCTGGGTTTATATTTGGGCTCAGTATAGGAGCCCAAATTTGAACTTAGTGCATTTCAAGCAAATTTATTAAAAAATCTTCTTCTCCAGATCCAGCAGGCAGAATCTTTTGATATTTGGTATGCAACATTGTGGGGTGGATCTGATTCAAGTTTGTTCAAATCGGCTTCCTAGATTCATATTTGGGCTCACTATAGAAGCTCGAATTCGAACTTAGTGCATTTCAGGCAAATTTCTTAAAAAATCATCTTCTCCAGATCCAGCAGGCAGAATCTTTTGATATTTGGTATGCAACATTGCAGGGTGGATCTGATTCAAGTTTGTTCAAATCGGCCCCCTGGATTCATATTTGGGCTCACTATAGAAGCTCCAATTCAAACTTAGTGCATTTCGGGCAAATTTCTTCAAAAATCTTCTTCTCCAGATCCAGCAGGCAGAATCTTTTGATATTTGGAATGCAACATTGCGGGGTGGATCTGATTCAAGTTTGTTCAAATCGGCCCCCTGGATTCATATTTGGGCTTAATATAGAAGTCCGAATTCGCACTTAGTGCATTTCAGGCAAATTTCTTCAAAAATCTTCTTCTCCAGATCCAGCAGGCAGAATCTTTTGATATTTGGTATGCAACATTGCGGGGTGGATCTGATTCAAGTTTGTTCAAATCGGCCCCCTGGATTCATATTTGGGCTTAATATAGAAGCCCGAATTCGCACTTAGTGCATTTCGGGCAAATTTATTAAAAAATCTTCTTCTCCAGATCCAGCAGGCAGAATCTTTTGATATTTGGTATGCAACATTGTGGGGTGGATCTGATTCAAGTTTGTTCAAATCGGCTTCCTAGTTTCATATTTGGGCTCAGTATAGAAGCTCGAATTCGAACTTAGTGCATTTCAGGCAAATTTCTTAAAAAATCTTCTTCTCCAGATCCAGCTTCAGAATCTTTTCATATTTGGTAAGCAACATTGTGGGGTGGATCTGTTTAAAGTTTGTTCAAATCGGCCCCCTGGGTTTATATTTGGGCTCCGTATAGGAGCCCAAATTTTAACTTAGTGCATTTCAGGCATATTTCTTAGAAAATCTTCTTCTCCAGATCCAGCAGGCAGAATCTTTTGATATTTGGTATGCAACATTGTAGGGTGGATCTGATTGTGATTCATGAACGTATTTATTTGTAAAGTTGATAGAATCTTAGACAAAATTTGCAGAAAAGATCTACTATAGAAGGGGTGGTATCCAGGGTGAACCGTTTACCCAAATCTAGCAGTACTAATGCATTATTCACACAAATCTTCGTTCAAATTTTATGACCCCTCATTGGAACACACGCATTCAGCTCATTCCAACAAAGGTCATATGACATGTTTTCGAGACAAAGGAATAAAATTTTAGTTATTCATGACATTTTTAGGCAACTGTTGTCTGTTATTCACATTGCTTCATGAAATTTCAGTACTTTTAGAAGTTACCTCAGTAATCAAGGGTTAATTCCCCTTAATTAAATGTCGCCTCTAAAAAACAACCACTTTGCATATCTTACCTTTTTACCAGCATAACTGCCAAAACTTGTCAGCATTCTTCGCAAAAATCGCTATTCAAATTTTAATTTTTGTCTCTTAAACATACATGTACTTATCGCTTGTAAATACCCATTGGAATGAGCTTTTTGAGCTCATTCCAATGAGAGGTCGCACACCATGCTTTTTGAGTCAAAAAAGCAATTTTTTTAGTTATTCCAGAATTTCGTACGTAAAACACAGCTTTATGACTTCACATTAAAATGAGCTCTCTAAGCTTGTTCCAATCAACATTCACGCACTATGTCTTTCACACAAAAAATAAAATTTTCCATTTATTCAGGAACACTCTTACCCCCCCCCCCCCCCCCCCCACACACACACACACAAACACACACACACACACAAACACAGACACACACATCTAAAAGTTCGTCAGCAAAAAAACAGTTACTTCAATTTTTAAATGCATTATAGGAACAACTTGCCTAATCAAATTTAAATACTTTTGCATCATTCTGTATCTAGAACAAACCATTTACCATATCTTTACGCAAAATTCTCCAGCATCATTCACAAAAAAACACCATTATTTATATATTCACATTTCTGTCTCAAAAATATACCTGATCTTCCCATACCCCTATTGGAATAAGCTGTTGGAGCTTGTTCCAATGATAAAAAAAAATAAAATTTGTGAAAATTTTTGTTTTCTTGCATGCAAATATATACATTTAGCACATGGAAGATATCCACAGTTGGGGAGAGATGTCCAAGGCTATCTCTTCACATTCCTTGTTTGTGCTTCATGCTAAACCAGTTTGTCTGCAGAGATAAATTTGCTTTATTAAAAATCATTGGAGATTGGCCACACACCAATGATTTTAAATAAAACTAATTTTAGGTAACAAATGTTGAACTTCAAACAAAATCTATCACTCAACCAGTTAATGTTGATGAGACATGACATGGTGAAGGTGACCTAAAATACTTCTTAGAGTCACTTTGTCAGGTGAGCGATTAAGGCCACGTGGGGCCTCTTGTTTTTTTGAAGATATGAAAGTTATTTTCAAGTATTACTGCTCTCGTCATGTCAACAACAGTGTGTCCGTATTTTAAACATCATTTCCAATAACCATTCTTTGCTCATAAATCTTTTATTTTGAACAACACGGAATGAAACTTGCTGCATTTGATGAAATTTCAGTATTTTGCATGACAAAACTAGAGTTAGCTCCCTTGGGTCACTCTTTTGTATTGGAAATCCGAAAATCACAACGTTTCCCACCATTGATAAATTATCTTGAGTGTGTGTGCGAAAGGGGCGAAAGGGGGGGGGGTGTGACTTTTTACATCCTCAGGGTCCAGCAGAATAGTCCTGGTAAGTTGTATAATCCCTCTCCCTCGGATCAGGCCTAGTTCCTTCTGGCTGCTCACTGTTATGTTTCATCTGAATTTCGGGCATCACGGTGTATTACTGTTTAACGGTATGGTAGGCGATCAGCCAACTTAACAGAATATGGTCAACGAAACATTCATTCCGACATTCACCAAGCCTTACAATGTGGGAATGATGGATCGTTGACTATGTCACCATGTTATTTGAAATGTACACTGTCACACGCCCGGTTATACCTACCTTTAGGATGATTCAGCCGTCTCGTTTTAGTTAACCCTTTGTTAAAAATACCTGGCCAAAAAAGTGGACTAATTGTCGATTTTGGGCTCTGATTAATCGACTATGGAATTTCATAATCGCGGCAAGCCTATTTCAAATGGAAGATGTGCTTATTGACAAATCACGGTCAGTTTATTAAACGCGTCGTTGGCATTCGTTGTTGATATACAGCCTTAGAAACAAAAGTTCGACTCAGAATCAATCTGATATGACATTTTGCACACAAAAGAAAATGGCGATAATATATATATATACATATACACACACTTGAAATTTAATTCCTGCATTTTTGTTGAGAACAGAAGTCGAGACATAATGCAATGCCTGGAAACCACGCATGTGCATTTCATTTCATATCTGATGTTCCATGAATCACTCGCTTTAAGCTTACCAATTTAAATATGGTAGCCATATGTCTTCACCAGTGAGGTTTGAAAAAACTATCACCTTTTAGGATTTGTCAGTGGACCATCTGGTTGTATAGTAACAACAAAAGGCCTACAACCTACAAGTAGAGTTGGGCTGTACTGAGTGAAAAAAATATCACAATATTTCACGAAAAATACTGCAGTATACAATGTTATCATTCTTGATACCTTAAGTCTGACACTGATGCCACAGCATCCCCCCCCCCCCCACCCCACCCCCCTCCCCCTGGAAATATTAAAATAACCTTTATTATACATATGTATTGGAAAAGTATGCAGCGACAAAACTGAAAAAAATTCAGCCAACATAGGATTTCACATCTATTAGCTCCTTGCATGCTGCTGACAGATATTCCTGCCTAGGACATAGTCTTTTGCCACTGATGATCGTATAATTTGGGCACATTTAACCAAATTTCTCCCTGTAAATTGAATAGACTGTGAAGCAGCCATGTCTAGATTTGATGAAAAATATTTTGTAAAATATTCTACAGGTTAAGAGTTAAATAAACATTTCCATTCAATTGGAAGGCATTTACTAATGTACACTTACCACCATTAGATTATTCTTCATGTCTACGTAAGTTGTTTGATTACTCTCACATGCCAAATAATAGTGATGACACTATTATTAATTTCTTAGAAAAATGTCAACAATCACTATCTGGTAATAAAACATAGTTTGAAAGAGACAAAGTTTCAAAACTCCAACACAGTTATTCATATTTGGTGAACTGCAAGCCATCTCTATTATTCAGCCATCACTAAATATTATTCAGCAGTTGGGAGAATAGCGTCAAAACCAATTATGTCCCCCATCTGAAGGATTATAAACACCACATTTTCTTTCTTGAACTTTAAAAAAAGTCTTTTAGCCATCTAAATTTTTATCCAAAATATTGATCAGCTGGGCGATATGGGAATCTGAATACCGGTAACGATTCAGAAAAAATATCACGATATACCGGTATATCGTGCAGCAGTGTGTGAAACACATATTAAATGCAAGGGGTATCATGAATAAAAAAGATATTTTTTGAGCAAAAGATAGAAGTATCACTTACTGCTCTGGGAAAATGAGTGATTTGAAAGGAAGACCATAAAAATCCATGTCTACAAAGTTATTGAACCTATTGTTTAATACGAAAATAAGCCATAAAATTATCATGGGTTTACTGGCTTTCATCTGAATCTGGGATACAAGTAAATTAGCCTTTGTCAATTTAATTCCTGTAAAAACATGACCAGACTCTCTTGACTGATAAGCGTTTAATTACTGAGCCAGTCAATTGTCACATTGTGTTAATTGCATATGTGTGGCTTCATGAAAACAGTGGCAAACAAAACTTTTTATCAACACAACAGGTGTCCAGTTGATGGAATTCCGAGGACCTGGTTTCACAAAGAACCAGTAGTTGCTCCTCCCCTTCTCCTATCTTCCAGCAGTGAACTTCCTCAGATGACAATGTCAAATGTCACCTGTCACATGTCAGGCCAGTCGGTCTGTTGATATTAAGCACGCCTCCAAGATGTGATCATCCTTCACTTTCATGATAGTCTGCAGGTGTCAATCACCAACCGACAATGTTTTCTTCCAGTGATGGCATCACACCTCTGTCATATTTGACAAAAATTGTTGCACATTTCGCAGTTGTGAATATGTGTGATTTGAATCATTTTTGTGTCAGATTGCTGACAACGAATTAAGCGATAAGTATGGCTTGCTGATTACAGTTCAAACAAATGCGACCAACAGCAGGTGACCGTGTTTTTACAGCGTGACAGTCGGGTGTGTTTTCCGTGTAACAACAAACTATTTGTGTGATGTATGCTACTTTAATTATTCACTAATTAAAAATAATCAAACAAATTTAGCAAACAAGTATTAAATTTTTATTTCATAATTACTCCATGAATGCTTGCATGTCGATGACGATAAATGAGATAGAACGCTACTCTCGTCATCTCTCTCTGTTTATCATTTGTTCACGAAATGAGGAAAGATAAACTTTCAAAGCAACTTTCTGTGCGATTTTACGAAAAAACACAGGTTGAAATTTTATTATCATTTGACCCAAACCAATATCGTTACAGACGATATACCGGTATTGCCAAAAAATAGACGATATTTAACGGGCACCAATTTCAATACCAGCATTTACCGGTATATCGAAATATCGCCCAGCCCTGTTGATCAGTGCCACTCCAACCCACTGTTGATCACCAAGAATGTCTCTATTGATTCACACAGTAATGCATGGGCATTTCACTGCCTTGTTGAACCAGATGAAAGCCCCATATTGCATCTGAAAGGATGAAAAAGTTTAGCATTGAACTGACACATGGTGTAGTGTCGAAAAATGTGTTTCCAGTTTGAAATACATACTTGTCAGATCAGATCAATACAGCATATCCTAGCATTATGTGTCGAAAAGGGGTACTTCTTGACCTCAAATTTGATACTGTTTCCTGGTAGTGTGCTGGAAGCCCATATCTGGGCTTTTTTCCTAAGTACAGGTTCTAAAACTTGAATGCCTCATTTTCTGTGGATACGTTTCATATTTAAAGTGAAATTATTTAGTCTGTATGTATTTCGCTTGTTACAAATTGGGGCAGAGGCTACACACACTCTCCCATAAATTGTAACAAGGGAAAGATGATTAACTAATTTTGATGCCCCAAAATAATTTAGCACTCCACCAGTTAAGTGATTACAGACTGAGCTTTTCTCATAAACAGGTTCCATGAATTTGATGTCTGTGAGCCCAAGGCTGCTAATCCCTTTGATGGAGGACTTGCAGAATTTCCAGAAGGAACAAGAATGTGAATTAATTGTCAAAGGTGGAAGGTTTAACCCTTTAAATACCTAACATGAAAAGCATACGACACTTACAAAAAAATTCTAGAATAACTATAATTTTTTCATTTTTGTGTCGAAAGCATAGGTTATGATCCCTCATTGGAAAATTGGAGCACTGGCCGTTACGTTGGGTAACAAGATAAAATACAGCTGGTCACATATAACCATTACAGTAGGTATGGGGTTAATCTTACAATAAACAAACTACAATTTCGGTGCAGTATGCTAAGTTGCTACATGTAAGGCTGTTCTGTTAATAAACCATTTTTGTAAGTCAGTCATTGGTTCTGATAGATTTAGATTTGAGGGGTCATAACCTATGTTTTTGAGACAAAAAATGAAAAAAATTAGTTATTCAAGAATTTTGTTTGCAAGTGTCGTCTGCCTTTCATGTTAGGTAAAGGCTTAACCTTTTATTTTCTGCATAGTTCGATCCCCGTCCGGGGCGACCCACATTGTGTCCTTAGGCAAGACACTTTATCCTAGCTGCCTACATGGGGGCACAATAAAGCCGTGTACTGAGGCATACTGTTGAAACATGTGTAACTAATTTTCCTTATTTTTCCAAATTTTAGCCTCCAAAACATAGAATTTCACTGTGGAAAATAGCTCAGAGAGCCTTTTCAGACTCTCCATGGTAACCATAAGAAGTGGATCAGTGCTTGATTATAGTGATATCTTACTGGCATAATCGAACCTGTTAAACATCTAGGTTTTGAGAACTGAATGGGCAACATTTAGGTATAAACAACTGGCAAAACTTTACCTTTGATATGCTTGTGATGTGGTTATGATACAGTTGTACCTGCTGAAGGGGACTTTTAATAAATGTGAAAAAACAGATGTATAAGCTTTAATATTCAGAGTGTGTGTGTGTCATGAAAATTATCAGCCATTTTATGCAAAAATGCTCTACACAAAGACGTAATGATGGTCTCCATATTAGAGCATTGCATTGAAAGTTGACATTTTCCTTTTTTTCAGCTTGCAAAAACAAAATACCACAAATCACATCACTTTGATTACAACAATGATATTTCAATGTTGGTTGGCTATGAGAAACCAGGTATTGGTGGAGAACCACTGATGGGACAAAAGCTTAAGCCAAAGAACAGTGTCTTCCCTAAGGGAGAGGGCACTGACATGCCAGCATGGGTGGCATTTGATCGTCAGACATGTAGCTTTGATGCTTACTTTCAAGAAGCTGTCTATGAAAAAAGAGAAGAGCAGTTTAGGGTCAGAGGCTGTAAAATTTACTTCTATCTTGAGGATGATTCAATTCAAGTAATAGAACCAAGAAGCAAAAATAGTGGAGTTCCTCAGGGTAAGTATATAAATCATATCGTTTTGGAACCATTTTCTGGGATTTCTTCTTATTGTATACAGGGGCCAATTATAAGGGGATCCAGACAAAAGATCCCCAGATTTTTTTGAGGGTAGGACAAAAGATTCCTGCCAAAAAAAGATCCCCAGGTCTAAAACATTTTCAACAGTAGGACAAAAGATCCCTCCACAAAAAGATTCCTGGCAAGAGAAGATAGATGCATTAAAACCAATGTTGCTGATTTTTTTCTTTGTGTGGTCTCCTTAAAATGTTTGGTAAAATTTTCAAAAATCTCAGTAAAACAATATAAATATGGATATCATTGGAACTGGCTCACTTAGCCAGCTCCACTGATATCCATATTTGTATCATGGTTTTCTTTCTGTTGCGATCTATATTTATAGCAGTTTACAGAGGGGAGATAAGCTAATTTTTTCGAAGAAATTAGCCTTTCTCAGAGACAAACCAATATATAAATTTATTTCTGTCTTTGGGGATCTTTTGTCCCAGGGAGCATTTTGGGGATCTTCTGTCTGGGAATCTTTTGTCCTACCCCTGGGGATCTTTTGTCCTGGGGAGCGTTTGTCCTACACCCAATTTTTAGGCCCTTTCCCAAATACATTTAAGGATGATTTTTCCAAATTCAAACCCCAAATTTCCCAATCTGTCCACATTAAAACAAATATTTAATTCACAATTGGTGTGGTGGACTCCGGAATCCTCAGAAAACCAATAACTACCAGCCTACAGAAGCATCTGAATTCAAGGTCAAACAGCAGGTTCTTCTTTAACCCTTTAGCTAACATGAAAAGCAGACGATAATTGCCAAAAGAATTCTTGAATAACTAATTTTTTCATTTTTTGTCTAAAAAAACATAGGTTATGACCCTCGTTGAAACGAGCTCATCGAGGGGTCATAACCTATGTTTTTGAGACAAAAAATGAAAAAATAATGAAAACTAATTGGCAATTTTTTAGAATAGCACTGGCCGGTTTTGGCTGTTACATTGGGTAAAGGGTTAACCTGTACTTAAGACTTGGGTCAATTATATCACCATTGTAATTAATTAGAATTACATTGGAAAAAGTCACACAAAGTAATTAATTACAGTTACAAATTACATGGTAAAGTAATTACATTCTCAATTTCATTTCAAGGGATGAATGACAAGATGAGTTTATTTGATGCACTTTTTTGAAATTATGGTTAAAATAAATAGAAATGGTGTCTTCCCACCAGATCAATTCCCTTTAGACCAGCTCCTACTTGGCCAATTCCCAAGAGACCAATTCTCCTTAGACCAACTGTTTATTTTGTCTCCCCTTCCCAGAAGGGAGACATATTGTTTTAGTGCATATTCTTCTTCTTCTCATACAAACTTTGTCCTGGCCATAACTTTTTTGTCTTTTGACCTACACCTTAGATACTTGGCATGTGGATGTATCACCATGAGCTGGTGTGCAGTGTACCATAGTGACCTTCATGTGACTTTGACCTGAAGGTCAGATTTATGTGTTTTTTAAGGGAAACATCACACAAACTTTCTCCGGGCCATAACTTTTTTGTCTTTTGACGTACACCTTAGATACTTGGCATGTGGATGTATCACCATGAACCGGTGTGCAGGACCTTCATGTGACCTTGACCTCTGACCTTAAGGTCAAATTTATGTACTTCAAATAGGGAATAATTATCCAGACCATAACTTTTTTGTTTTTTGACCTAGGACTTAGATATTTGACATGTGGATGTATCGCAATTAGACCGCATGTCACCTGTAATCAGGACCTTCATGTGACCTTGACCTCAAGGTCAAATTTATGTACTTTAAATAGGGAGTAATTGTCCAGACCAGATTTTTTTTTGGACGTGTGGATGTGTCACCATGAAACTGCATGTCCGCCACCTTGATGAACTGCATGTGATCTTGACCTCTGACCTCAAGGTCAAATTTATGTACTTCAAATAGGGAATAATTGTCTAGATCAAAACTTTTTTGTTTTTTGACCTAGGACTTAGATGATTGACATGTGGATGTATCACAGTGAGACCACATGTCATCATGACCTTCATGTGACCTTGGCCTCAAGGTCAAATTTATGTACTTTAAATAGGGAGTAATTGTCCAGACCAGAATTTTTTTTTTTTTGACATGTGGATGTGTTACCATGAAACCGCATGTCTGCTACCTTGATGAACTGCATGTGACCTTCAACTCTGACCTCAAGGTCAAATTTATGTACTTCAAATAGGGAATAATTGTCCAGATCAGAACTTTTTTGTTTTTTGACCTAGGACTTAGATGATTGACATGTGGATGTATCACAATGAGACCACATGTCATCATGACCTTCATGTGACCTTGACCTCAAGGTCAAATTTATGTACTTTAATTTGTGTTTTGACCTAGACCTTAGATATTTGGCATGTGTATGTATCACCATGAGCTGGTGTGTCGTGTACCATAGTGACCTTCATGTGACCTTGACCTTTGACCTGAAGGTCAGATTTATCTGGGGTTTTTTTAAGGGAAACTTCGTCCGGACCAGAACTTTTTTGTCTTTTGACCTAGACCTTAGATATTTGGCATGATTGTCAATATTATTCATGTATATATAATTTGCAGTGCATTAAATAGAAAGGAAGGGGAGACATAAGTTTTAGTATGCTAAAACAGTTTCTAGGTGATTAAGGGTTGATTAAGGATAATTAGGAAAACATTTATTTACTGAAAAACATTTTATTTGATAAAAAAATTTTTGTATGCATAACAAACAAAAAAAATATAGATTTTTATACTGCACCAATGACCCAGACTTAGCTGGTGCTAACTCTAACAAAACCAGGGCCAAACACAAATTTTGCCCCCCAATCCCCAAAATTTGCATCCAAAACAAAAAGAAATCATGTCCTAAAGGACCTCCATACTACGCCCCCACTGCGCATGCGTAGTGACACGGATGTCCCGAAATTGGCGCCAATTATCATTCTCTGTTTGGCCCTTCATCAGTCAACATCTCACTGATCTTTGTGCTTGTAAATCTCAGTTAAAGGATGCCAGACACGTAATTTTTGGAGAAATGGTGATTCTAAGGAGGATAGAAGGAGGAGAGGAAAAAGAAGTGACAAAAAAATAATCAGGGCTGTACTTAAAATTTTTTGTTGAAATTATGTTAAGTTGCCTATTTTCGAGGCATGGGCCTCTTGTTGTCATTCTTGCTAAATGTTGCACTGCTTATTCAGTGTTTCCTCTTCCCTAGCCTTCTAAAGTCCCCCCTTGCAATTCTCCCATGCTTTTGGCATATTTTTGAGAAAGTTCATTTCTAAAATTTCCCTGGGAGAGTTGCTTGGATACAGAATGTTTTCTGTTATTTTCCCCATAGTTACGTTTTCACCCATGGGTGTATAAACGTTGTGTTCTGCATCTTCTATCTGATGTTCTGCAGATTCTCCCCTGGGAGTCTCTGTTTTGCATCAGATAGAGTGTAATTTTGATGACTGATTCCGGGCCAGTTTTTGCAGTGCCTGGAGTCATGTTTTCTGGTGTTTTACACTGTTTGTTTACATTGGCAACAGCCTTTTTTGAGGGGGGCTGTTTGCCTTTGCTGTAGTTTATCTCACTATAAGATACATTTATATTATCCGTAAGTGTCTCATTAATTATTTAATATAAATTTAAAATTTTTGACCACACTTTGCCATCGGATCCATTGGGGCTCAACGTTACTTTTCAGCAACTTGGGCTTCGCTGAAAAAATATTTTTTCAAAATTATTTTGATTTGCAATTGTTTTTTCATTTATTAATGGATCATGTTATTATGTATCTTTGTGTCAGGGGTTTGTGCGAGTAACTAGGACTTGTTGTTGACTTTTCACAATGAAAGGATATTGTTCAAATTGTAATGGGAAGAAATCTTCCTCTGACTTTCATGATCATTGTATTAATTGTAGTCAGTGTTCTCGCACTAATCCCTGTCCTATATGTCAATATTGGGATGATAAACATTGGAAACGTGTGTCACAGTATGTTGTTTCTGGAGAAAGGGCTATGCCGACTCTTTCTCCGCAAGGTCACTCTACTCTCTCAGTTTCTATTTCAGAGGAACAAGAACAGGGTGATGTTTCCATGTTATCTTCTACAAGTGTGTGTCCGTCGTCACAAATGAATTCAGAGCTAGCGGCAAAAGTGCTCATGGAGATTAGACAAATGTCGTCCGCTAGCTCGCCCGGTGTAGCGTCCATTCACCGAATGGTTCGGCAGCCGGGTTCGTCCAATGCGGTCCAGGAGGAAATTTTGGGTGATGCGAGCACTATAAACATACAAGGTGCTCACCCAGTGACGGCGGATAGTAAGCGAGAACGGAGGAAGCCTTTGAGTCCGGTTCCTAGCTCGTCCAGGTCCAGCCGGGCCGCGAGCGAGAGAGGCCCCTCTCTCGTACAACAACATCTGGGACCAGATGTTTTGGTACAAAATGTGTCGCAAGCGGAGCATACGTCCGTCGCTAGGGACGCTCCGTTGTATAGGCAGTCCGCGGAGACTGCTAAGGCTTCTTCTTCTCGTCAGCGCACATGACCGCACCTTGGCTGCGTGACCGCCGATATTTTACCAGCTTCGCCGATCAAGGATTCTTCGGCGACCAGGTCACACCATCTGGCAGCCAGGGATTCGAGACCGATGGACTCCGGACGTTCGCATAGAAAAAGTATGCGGGAGCCATCTGATGCGGAGCTGCCCTCGGCAAAGCAGCGAAAGACTGCGCCTCTGCAGGTCTCGACGCCGGACATTCTTGTGCAGATAGCACAGCTTATCGCAGCATCCCAGCAGCCGACAGAAACGGTGTCGGATCGAGAATTATCCGACGGCGCTGGGTCGGTACGCTCCGCCGAAGCATCGGGGGCGGACGACCGGGAACATCATGAGGTCCGACCGGATGGTGAAAGGGATACGGATGATTTGGAGCTATCCCTTTCGGAACAACATAAAGCTGCCGTGGACTTCATCCGGCACTTTCTCCCTCAAGTTGTTCCGTCGAGCCAGACTGCTGCGGTTCCGGACAAGAGGATTATAGCATCATTGGACTCTGAATTTTTTGAGCGGTTCAGGGACATCGCTCCCGAGTTTCCGTCGCAGTCCAATAATGTTGCAAGAACATTTGAATTATTGAACGACGCTATATTTAAACTTGCTTCCAAGACGGGGAAAGCAGGTTTCTTGTCCGCTAATACTCTCAACCTGCCTTTCATTAATGCAAGGAATAAATTCGATACGGCAGGACAGGGTATCCCGAGAGTTCCTCTGCGTATGGACAACAAGGCGGAAGACTTAGAGCTATCATTACCGTCATCGGCTTCTATTCCAACCGCTGTGTTGGAAACAGCTATTGCGTCTAACAGAGCCAATTTAGATGCCTTATCTTACGCAGATCACCTTACTAAGGCGTTATCACTGCACCTTCAAGGGAAAGAGTTTCAGGATATACAATCCTCTTTAAGACTTCTTTCAAGGGCAGTAGCTTATTCCACGTGTAACTCCGCCCTTTCAGTGGCAAATCTGGAGTTGGTTAGACGTGACGCAGCCCTAGCTACATCCACACTTGTGGATTCTAAGGTGAAGAACTCTCTTAGAGTCGCTTCGGTCTCCGGAGATCTTCTCTTTGACGGCAAGCTTTCTGCTATTTACGATAAAATTACTAAGAAAGCTTCGGATTCTCTGTTGTTCAAATCTGCTTCTAAGAAGCCGGATACAGCAGACAAGAATAAGACAGGCACTTCTCGGTCTAATGCGCCCAAGAGAGGTTCCTATAGAGGTTCCGGTGCATCCTCTTGGTCTTATTCGAGAGACCGTCAGGGTAGCGACTCTCGTTCGGGACGTCCTTCGGGCTGGGACAATCGGTCGGACGCCCCGAGGTCGACGGGGCGAGGTGCGGGTCGTGGAGGACGTGGTTTCTCCTACCGCAGGCCTCGCAGGTCCAGGAGGTGATGGCTCAAACCTCTATCGCGTACCGTTTGGCGGAAGGTTGTCGAGCTTTTCTCAAGAATGGGAGTCGATTACGGACGACCCTTGGGTGAGAGGAGTGACTTCGGAAGGTCTAAAGATATCCTTCAAACGAAAGCCTCCATTGACTCGAAGTCCAAAGTGGACTCAACTTCCGTCAAATCCGCAGAAAAGAGACGCTCTGTTATCAGAGGTGCAGTCTCTTTTAATGAAGAACGCGGTAGAGGTCGTAGAAAACCAGGAAACTCCGGGATTCTACAGCCATCTGTTTCTGGTTCCGAAACCAGACGGCTCGTTCCGTCCAGTCATAGATTTGAGCTGGATAAACAAGCTGATCGTCGCTCCGAAATTTTATATGGAGACGATTCGGTCGGTCAGAGCGAGTATTCGGGTGAACGATTATGCAACAAGCATAGATCTCAAAGATGCATACTTTCACGTCATGGTACATCCGACATTCCGAAAGTATCTACGCTTCGCAGTCCTAGGAGTGGTGTATCAATTCCGGGCGATGTGCTTCGGATTGAATCTAGCACCCTGGGCTTTCACTCGGGTAATGAACTCGGTAATGATCTATTTCCGAGCTCATTCGTCTGCGGTAACGTCGGCCTACCTGGACGACATTCTTCAGAGGTACGGCAACGAGTTAACGCTTCAGAACGATGTTCAGAATCTACTTCTATTGCTCCGACGTCTCGGTTTTATAGTAAACGAGGAGAAGTCGGATCTGGTGCCGTCCAAGTCATTCACTCATCTGGGAATGAGCTTCGAGACGCACAACAATCTCGTTCGTCTGCCGTTAACCAGAGCGAAATTAGTCAGTTGTTACGCTCGCTATTGTCTGCATGCAGACAAAGTCACAGCGAGAGAATTTATGAGACTGATAGGTCTGTGCGGAGCCGCTGCGGATCTCATTCCGATGGGGCGGTTACGCACACGTCCTCTCCAAATTTTCTTGACTCAGAATTGGAGTGTGAAAATTCATTCGCTCGACAAAGACGTTCTCTTGTCAGATCAAGTGAAACAAGAGATTCAGACTTGGGCAAACATTCAGTGGTTAACTCAGGGAGTTCCGCTGCAGTTGCCGGATCCGAGTTTTACCATTATGACGGATGCCAGTCAAACAGGTTGGGGTGCATCATTAATCCCAACGGATTCGAGATGCCAGGGTCTTTGGGATCCGCAATTCCTGTGCAAGCATATAAACATCAAGGAAATGATGTCAATCTGGCTTGCGTTACGTCACTGGATGGACATTATTCACAATGCTCATGTCCAAATCTTATCCGACAATACGCCAGTAGTGGCGTATATACGGAATCAGGGAGGCACTCATTCAGTTCCGTTGTTCAATCTAACGGAAAGAATCCTTCTGTTTGCGCTATAACATCACGTTCTTCTTTCGGTCCGTCACATACCGAGTCGTCTGAATGTGCTAGCATACTCCCTTTCACGAAAGGGTCGCTTGTTGCCGTCGGAATGGACTCTCAACAAACAAGTATTCAATCAGATTTGCTACCAATGGGAACGGCCAATGATAGACTTATTTGCGACACATCTCAACAATCAGTTGCAGACGTATGTGTCTCCGTGTCCGGATCCAAGAGCATTTGCAGTAGACGCTCTGTCGATCCCTTGGGACGGAATGATAGGATATGCGTATCCTCCAGCGCCGTTAATTCAACAAGTATTGCTAAAGATAAAACAATCTCAATGCAAGATTCTGTTGGTAGCATCTCTGTCGCCACAGAGGCCGTGGATAAATCTACTCAGGTGTCTGTTGTGGGACCTACCGCGAAACCTTCCTCCACGGGAGGATCTTCTTTCGCAGGGGAAATCGCGCCAACTCCATCACAACCCGCAAGGTCTCAACCTTCACGTTTTTCCATTGTGCGGTCCTTCTTGCATGGCAAGCACTTTACAGGACGAGCAGTGGACGCGATTTCTAACTGTAGGAGGACCTCCTCTTCGCTAAACTATGCGGCTAAGTGGAAGGTTTTTCGTCGTTGGTGTAGGGATCATTCTGTAGATATATTCGATCCCTCTATACCAGACATTGCAAACTTTCTAGTATACTTGTTTGACGAAATCAAACTGCAGCCTGTTACTATTAAGGGTTATAGGTCTATGTTATCTGATACCTATGCACATCATGACAGTTTACAAATTGGATCTAATGTCTCTTTATCTAAGTTGGTTCGAAACTTTTCGATAAATAGACCCAGAACTCTTAGATTAATTCCTAAATGGAATTTAGCTTGGGTTCTTCTTAAATTGAAGGAAAAGCCATTTGAACCTCTTGGGACAGTAGATTTCAAATTCTTATCTTATAAGACAGCTTTTCTCTTAGCTTTCTCTTCTGCTAGAAGAGTCAGTGAGCTTCATGCACTGTCGGTGGATGATTCTCACTATCGTAGTGTCGGGAACACTATCACCTTCACTACTAATGTGGGTTTTTTAGCTAACAATCAGGCTCCTAATAAATATCCGGAACCTATTGTTATTAAGGCTCTTCCGTCTTCAGACGGGCGTAGGCCTTTACTCTGTCCTGTTAGAGCGTTACGTATCTATAAACAGAGATCTCAGTTTATCAGAAAGGGACGGAAACGTTTCTTTCTGTCTTTGATGCCTAATAGAAAGGACATTTCGGTCCATTCTATTGCTAGATGGATTCAATTAACTATCCGTACTGCTTATGAGAGTTTATCTTCTTCTCAGCAGTCTGTGCTTAAGATTTCCGCTCATGAAGTAAGAGCTCTTGCTACTTCTTGGGCTTATGCTAATAGTGTTGCTATTACAGATTTAATGAAGGCTGCTTATTGGTCTCAGCCATCCACATTCACGAATTTTTATCTCAGAAATATTGAGTCCATTTCTGGAGACCTGCATTGTTTAGGTCCATTATCTGTTGCTCAGAATGTCGTCCACTAAACAGTTGCAACTATAGTTATGCAGGCTTTCTGTTCCGGCAGTGACTCCGTCCGGCTGCCCTCTTCGCTCTGGGCTATTTGACCCAGGGCAAGGGGAAGGGGGGGGGGGGGGGTGTTCCCTTAGGTCACCTGCTTTATAGTGAAAAGCAAGGGAATGCCTCCTCCAAGTCAGTATTTCTGAGTCGCTTCCGGGATGGTTTTAAAGTGTAATATTAATGTTAAAATTCATTCATGTCTTATTTTTAAAGTGTAGCTCGGTGTGAAGCATTTGTATATGTCAAGTGTCAAACGGGCTTTAATATACAATACTCGGACACTTTTAAATGACTATAAAGAGTCTCAATTCTCTGGACTACTTTATTTATTGGCTTACTTCAAAAAAAATTAGTATAAGGGATATACTGGATGTTAATAGAGAACATGAATGTTATTGTGCTCAATTATTAAGGGTAGTGTATCTTTCTAATTTAATATTAAATAAGAAAGATACATGTAAAGCCGAATACTCCTTTTCTCCTTAAGGGGGTTACCTCTTTACTATATAGTTGAGCTTATTGGATTTTCCTCTATGTCCAAGGCCCTCCAGCCTGTTTACTATTCAGCTAAGTCTGGGTCATTGGTACAGTATAAAAATGTTAAAAAATTTATAGTAATTTATATATTTTTTATACTTACCAATGACCCAGACGGGGATGGCCCTCCCTGGAGTTGGGAACTCTTGCCTCCCCGCTGAGTACATAGCGCTGACCAGGCACTGCCAGTAAGAATGATAATTGGCGCCAATTTCGGGACGTCCGTGTCACTGCGCATGCGCAGTGGGGGCGTAGTATGGAGGTCCTTTAGGACATGATTTCTTTTTGTTTTGGATGCAAATTTTGGGGATTGGGGGGCAAAATTTGTGTTTGGCCCTGGTTTTGTTAGAGTTAGCACCAGCTAAGTCTGGGTCATTGGTAAGTATAAAAAATATATAAATTACTATAAATTTTTTAACTTTTATAACATTTCAGTACAACTTAATACATATAACATTTTACTTCAGTTTCTCAACTCATTTACTTCAATTTCACAAATATGAAGAAATACAAGTTGTGAAATTTCCCAAATACAAAAAATGTAGATTTATAACATCAGTACATATACCATTAAATTAGTTGAAATTATAGCCTAATCTTGGCAAAGGCCAGTCTGCTGCAGAAGAGGCTGGCATTCATAATCACTATTTGGGGCAGGGACTTGGATTGTTACCATTTCCTAATTTTGTGTACCTATGTTACATCTTAAGATGATCAACAGTTTAAAATGATGTTGAGCACCAATCATCAGCAATCAGCATAGGTGTTTGCATATGCCTGAAGTATAGCTGCCCTGTTGGCCTATAATTGGCCAACAGAGCAGCTATACTTCAGGCAGATGCAAACACCTGTGCAGCTCATAATTGGTTGAAGCTCAACATCATTCTGCCATTCATTCATACTAGATTGTTCAACTTGGCGAAGATTTCACATGACACTACAACAATTTGGTGCAACCCATTTTTCATTCACATGTATTTCATTTTAAGTAATCTCCACATTGACAGTGGAATAATTAGCTTGATGTTGAGAGTGTACTAACAATCAAAACAGTCTTTGATGGACATTAAAATAAAGAATCATAACAAAACATTCAATTTTCTTTTTTCAGGGCTGTTGATTCCAGGGCTGGGGTAATTGTAATTGGTAATTGCAATTACCTGTAAATAATTACTTTTTTTTAAAGTAATTGGCAGTGATTGGTAATTGAGGAATTTTTCAATTACTTGTAATTGTAATGTAATTAATTGCATTGAAAATTCTCTTGTAATTGCAATTAATTTTCAATTACATTGATCAAAAAATGTTTTCAAAACTTACATTTAGTGTTCAAAAATCCACCAGCACATTTGGAGTATATTTCAATATTTATGTGTAATGAAATGGTTTCGCGTGTTGAAAGTGCTCAGGGACTCTGTGGGGCAAACCCCTTTCGACCTTCTGTGACTGTTAAGGTCATGTCTAGGCATGTGGAAGGAGGAAAAGGATCGAGTACTCAGTAGATGTTTTAGGCTAGATGATCAGGAAGAGTGTTGGCTTGTCTTTGTGTAGGTCATTGACTGAATCCTCGGGTGAGGACTAGAGCGAGAGGGGATCCTCTCGCAAAGGTGCTACCTCTCTCTCGCAAAGGTGCTATGTCTCTCTTCTGACAGGACTAGTATATAGGACTAGTATATCTGGTGTTTAGGTTTGTTTGATGAATTGTTTTCAAGGGTATGTTAAGATAACCATAAAATTATTTGGAGTGCTTGCTATTTGCTCAAAGAGCTTGATCCAATAACCAGCCACATTTCTATCATTTAATTAACAAAATAGCGTCTCATAATATTTTTATACTGTACCAATGACCCAGACATAGCTGGTGCTAACTCTTAAAATATAGGGCCAAACACAAATTTTGCCCCCCAATCCCCAAAATTTGCATCTAAAACCAAAGAAAACATGTCCTGAATGGCCCTCCACACTTCACCTCTACTGCGCATGCGCAGTGTCAAGGACGTTCCAAAATTGGCGCTATTAATCATTCTTAGTTTGGCCCTTCATCAGTTAACATCTGACTGATCTTTGTGCTTGTAAATCTCAGTTTAAATGATGCCAGACACATAAATATTAGTGAAATGGTGATTCTAAGGAGGATATAGAAGGAGGAGAGGAAAAATGTGTGACAGAAAATTATCAGGGCTGTAACTTAAAATTTTTTAATGAAATTGTGTTAAGTTACCTATTTTCGAGGCAGCAGCCATTTTGTTGTCATTCTTGTTATCAAGTTTCACTGCTTGTTCAGTGTTTTCCTCTCTCCCTTTCCTTTAAGTCCCCTCTTGCTATTCTCCCATGCTTTTGGCATATTTTCTGTAATTTTATTACTAAAATTTCTTGGGAGTTTTAGCTGAATAACAGAATGAATTCTGTTCTTTTCCCCATGTTTACGTCTTCACCTATGGGTGGTTAGGCATAGTGTTCTGCATCTACCATCTGATGTTCTGCAGTTTCTTCCCTGGAAGTCTCTGTTTTGCATCAGATAGTGTATTATTGGTAACTGATTTCGGGCCTGGGTGCCTGGAGTCTTATTCTAGTGTTTTTACACTTATTGTTTACATTTACAACAGCCCTCTGTGTGAGGGGGGATTTCTTGAAAATAATATCTTGATGTTAATTTAATCATAACTAGATACATTATTATTGTTCGTAAGTGTTGCATAAATTGTTTAAAATATTTTTAAAATTTTTGTCCACACTTAGGCTTGGGATCCATTGGGGCTCAACGTTACTTTTCAGAAACTTGGGCTGTTCTGAAAAAATATTTTTTCAAAATTTTTTGATTTCAATTATTTTTTCTATGTTAATGGATCATATTATTATGTATTTTGATTGTCAGGGGTTGGTGCGAGTACTAGGACTTTGTTTTCTTTTCACATTGAAAGGATTTTGGTCAATTGTAATAAGAGGAAATCTTCCTCTGACTTTTATAATCTTTGTATATGTAGTCAGTGTACTCGCACTAGCTCCTGTTCTGTATGTGATAATTTCGATGACAACATGGGAAGCGTGTGTCACGGTATGTTACTCTACTTTATCAATTTCTATTTCAGACGATCAAGATTAGGGTGATGTATCCGTGATGTCTTCCAAAAGTGTGCCTCCGTCGTCACAATTAATGAAGAGCTAGCGGAAAAGTGCTCATGTAAATACGCCAATTGCCTAAGAGGACCCTAGTAGGTTCGACGGCCTTTGACGTCCGCTAGCTCGCCCGGTGTAGCGTCCATTCATCGAATGGTTCGGCAGCCGGGTTCGTCCGTTGCGGTCTAGAAGGAGTTTTGGGGTGATGCGAGCACTATAAATCAACCAAATGCACACCCAGTGACGGCGGATTAGAGGGAGAACGGAGGAAGCCTTTTAGTTCGGTTCCTAGCTCGGCCAGGTCCATCCGGACGGCGAGCGAGAGAGGTCCCTCTCTCGTACAACAACGTCTGGCCCCAGATGTTGTGGTACAAAATGTTTTGCATTCGGTGCATACGTCCGCCGCTCGGGACGCTCCGACATATAGTCAGTCCGGAGAGACTGTCAATAAGGCTTCCTCATTCTCATGGTAGCGCACACGACCGCTCTTGGCTACGTGACCTCGGATATCCAGTCAGCTTCGCCAATCGGAGAATCATCGTCGACCAGGTCATACCATCCGGTAGCCAGGGACACAAGGCCTGCAGACTCCGGACGTTCGCATAAGAAAGTGTGCGGGAGTCAACGTACACCGAGCTTCCGGCAGCAATGCATAGTAAGACCGCTACTGCACAGGCCTCGGTGACGGACGTGCTATCCCAAATAGCACAGCTTATCGCAGCATCCCAGCAACAACTGAATCTGTCGCATCATGTATTATCCGACGATGCTGGGTCGGGACGCTCCGCGGAAGCAGGTACGGACGTCCGAAAATTTCATCCGGTCCGACGGGATGCCGAAAGGGATTCGGAGGATTTCGAGCTTTCCCTTTCGGAACAGCATATGCTGTTGTGTATGTCATCTGACTTTATCTTCTACAGGTTCTTTCGTTGGACCAGAATGCTGCGATGCCGGATAAGAAACTGATAGCGACGGTGGACTTAGAAATTTTTGGTTCGGTTCAGGTACATCGTCCCTCAGTTCCGACATAGTCCAATAATGTCACACAAACTTTTGAATTATTGAACGACGCTATATATTATTATTATATGCTTGCTATTACCAAGCATTTCTGGTTTCTTGTTCGCAAAGTTACGGAGATGTCTTTCAAAGTGTGCCTCTGTCGTCATAGTTAATGAAGAGCTAGCGGCAATAAGTGCTCATGGAATATGTCTATCGCCTAAGAGGTCCCTTGTAGGATCGACGGAGTGACATTCGCTAGCTCACCCGGTGTAGCGTCCATTCATCGAATGGTTCGGCAGCCAGGTTCGTCCGTTGCGGTCTAGAAAGGAGATTTGGGTGATGCAAGCACTATAATAACTTTGGTACTCACCCAGTGACGACGGATTGAGAACAGATCAGAGGAAGCCTGTTAGTCCGGTTCCTGGCTCGTCCAGGTCCGTCCGGGCTGTGAGCGAGAGAGGTCCCTCTCTCGTACAACAACGCTTGTTGTGGTTCAGATATTTCGCATTCGGAGCATATGTCCGCCGCTCGGGATGCTCCGTTATATTGACAGTCCGAGAGACTGTCGATAATGCTTCCTCATCCTCACAGCAGCGCACACGACCGCACATTGGCTACGTGACCTCGAGTATCCGACCAGTTTCGTCATGCAGTGATTCCACGGCGAACAGGTCATGCCATCCGGTAGCCAAGGGACACGAGGCCTATACACTCCGTTCGCTCGCATAATAGAAGTATGCACAGGGTAATGATCACAGAGCTTCCAGCGGCAATGCATCGTAAGACCGCTTCTCCACAGGCCTCAGTGACGGACGTGCTATCCAGGTTATCGACGGCAAACGACGGTTTCTCGGTCGGATCAGGAATTATCCGACGGCGCTGGGTCGGGGCGCTCCGCTGTTGCATCAGGTTCGGACGACCGAACGCTTTATAGGGTCCGACAGGATGGCGAAAGGGATTCGGACGATTTCGAGGTTTCTCTTTGGGAACAACGGAAGCTGCCATACATTTCTTCCGGCATTATCTTCCAGTGGTTGTTCCTTCGGACTACATAACTGCGATGTTGGATAAGAGACTTATAGCGTCATTGGACACGGAATTTTGGATCGGTTCAGGGACATTGTCCCTGACTTACCGACACAGTTCAATAATGTCATTAGAACATTTGTATTATTTATTGACGCTATATATATATAAGCCTGCTACCAAGCATGATAGTTTAGTTTCTTGTCCGCAATGCTCAATTCTGCCTTTTATCATTTCTAGGAATAATTTATTTTGGCAGAACAGGGCATACCGAGAGTTTATATGCGTCTAGACGGCGGGGTTAAAGACTGGAAATTATCTTTTTCGCCGTCTATGTCTTTTCCAACCACAATGTTGGAAACGACAATGATGTCTAATAGACTTAACTTAGATGCTTTATCATACGTAGTCCACCTTACTGAGGCGTTATCATTACGTCTTCAAGAGAAAGAATTCCGGGATATGATCCTCAATGTGATTTCTTTCAAGGGCAGTAGTTTGTCCACGTTTAACTCCGCCCTTTAGTGGCAACCTGGAGTTGGTTAGACGTGACGCAGCCCTAGCTACATCCACGCACGTGGATAGTAAGGTGAAGAACTCTCTCAGAGACGCTTCGGTCTCGGAGAAGCTTCTCTTCGACAGCAACTTTTCAGCAATCCATGAATTGCTCGATATACATGTTCTCTTGTCTGTCAAGTGTAGCAAGAGATTCAGACTGGGGCAAACATTCGGTTGTTGACTCCGAGAGTGCCACTGCAGTTGCCGGATCCGAGTTTTATAATTATGACGGTTGCCAGTCAAACAGGTTGGGGTACAATATTGATCCCAACGGATTCGTAGTGCCAGGGTCTTTGGGTTCCGCAGTCTCTAGGCAAGCACTTATCTTCCACGGAATAATGTTTTTTAGGCTTGCTTTATGTCATTGGATGAACATTATTCAGAAACGCATGTCCAAATCCTGTCCGATAATACGACAGTAGTTGCGTATCTCTGGAACCAGGGAGGCACTCATTCGATTCCGTTATTCAATTTAACGGAAAGAATCCTTCTGTTTGTTATAGTACACCAAGTTCTGCTTCGGTCCGTCATATTCCGGGTCGTCTGATTGTATTACCGGACTCCCTTTCACGTAAGGGTCGCTTGTTGCCGTCAGAATGGACTCTCAACAAACAAGTATTCAATCAGATTTGCTATCAATGGGAGCGCCCAATGATAATTTATTTACGACACAACTTGCTAATCAATTGCAGACGTATGTGTTTGCATGTCCGGATCTCTGAGCTTATGTTGTTAACGCTCTATTGATCTAATAGGACGGAATGATAGGATATGTGTATCCTCCTGCGCTGTTGTTTCAGCAAGTATTGCTAAGATAAACAACCACAATACATTTCTGTTGATAGCATCTCTGTCTTCACAGGGACCGTGGGTAAATTTACTCAGATGTCTACTGTGGGACTTGACGCGAAAACTTCCTCCATGAGAGGGTCTTCTTTCGCTGGGGAAAATCGTGTCATCTTCATCACAACCTGCAAGGTCTCAACCTTCACGTATTCCGTTGTGTGGTCCTTATTGCATTGTAAGCATTGTACTGGACGAGCTTTGGACGCGATTTCTTACTGTAGGAGAACCTCTTCTTCGCTATTCTATGCGGCTAAACTGGAGGCTCTTCCGTCGTTGTTGTAGGGATCACTATGTTGATATTGTTGATCCCTCCATACTAGTCATTGCAACTTTCTAGTATACTTGTTTGACAAGATCTACTGCAGCCTGATACTATTAAGGTTATAGGTCTATGTTATCTCATACCTATGCACTCTATGATAGTTTACAATTGAGTCTTATGTCTCTTTATCTAAGTCAGTTAGTAACTTTTCGATAAATAGACTTAGAATCATTAGATTAAATTTCTATATGGAATTTAACTTTGGTTCTTATTTAGCTAAGTAATCATTTGAGCCTCTGGAAACAGTAGTTTTCAAATTCTGACCTTTTAGACAGTAATTCTGTTGGCTTCTGTTTTACTGAAGAGTCAGTGAGCTTCATGCACTATCGGTGGATGATTCTCACTTTCGTAGTTTCGGAATCACTACTTCCTTTACTATTTAGGTTGGATTTTTGGTTAAGAGTCAGGCTCCTAATAAATATCCAGAACCTATTGTTATTAAGGTCCTTCCGTCTTCGTACGTGCATAGGCCTTTACTCTGTCCGGTTAGAGTTTACGTATTTATAAACAGATATCTGTTTATTACTACGGACGTAAGCTTCTTCTGTCTTTGATGCCTAATAGAAGGACGTTACGCTCCATTCTATTGCTAATGGATTCAATTAACTATCGGTACTGCTTATGGTATATCATTGACTCAGCAGTTGTGCTTGAGATTTCGGCTCATGAAGTAAGAGTTCTTTCTACATCTTCGGCTTACATTAATAGTGTCGCTATTATAGATTTTTGAAGGCTGCTCATTGCGCTCAGCCATCCACATTCATGAATTTTTTATCTCAGAAATATCGAGTCCATTTCTGGAGGCCTCTTTTGTTAGGTCTATTATCTACTGCTCAGAATGTCATTCACTTAACAGTTGCTACTATAGCTAGGTAGGCTGTCTGTTTCGGCAGTGTCTCCGTTCTGCTGCCGTCGTCGCTCTGGGCTATTTGACCCAGGGCAAGAAAAAGGGGGGGGGGGAGGGTGTTCCCTTGGGTCACCTGTTTTACTATGAAAACAAGGGGATACCTCCTCCGGAGTTAGTAATTCTGAGCTGTTACTGGGATGGCTTTTTAGTGAGAAGTTTATGTTTTAAAAATTCATTCAGGTCTTAGTTTTTAAAGTATAGCTTTTGAATATAGAACGTGTCAAACGGACGTTATTATACAATCCTCAGACACTTTTAAGGAGTATAAAGAGTCTCTATTCTCTAGACTTACTTTATTTATTGGCTTACTTTAAAAATTATTAGTATAAGGATTATACTAGATATTAATAGAGTACATGGATGTATGATGCTCAATTTTGCAAGGTGTTGTATCTTTCTAATTTAACATAAATAAGAAAGATACATGTAAGGCCTAATACTTCTTTTTCCCTAGAGGGGATGACTCTATTTTATATAATTGAGTGTATTCCAACTTGCTCTATGTCCTAGGCCCTCCAGCCTTTTTACTATTCAGCTATGTCTGGGTCATTGGTACAGTATAAAAATGTTAAAAAATTTATAGTAATTTATATATTTTTTATACTTACCAATGACCCAGACGGGGATGGCCCTCCCAGGAGTTGGGAACTCATACCTCCCCGCTGAGTACATAGCGCTTACCAGGCACTGGTTATAAGAATGATTAATGGCGCCAATTTCGGAACGTCCTTGACACTGCACATGCGCAGTAGAGGTGAAGTGTGGAGGTCCATTCAGGACATGTTTTCTTTGGTTTTAGATGCAAATTTTGGGGATTGGGGGGCAAAATTTGTGTTTGGCCCTATATTTTAAGAGTTAGCACCAGCTATGTCTGGGTCATTGGTAAGTATAAAAAATATATAAATTACTATAAATTTTTTAACTTTCTTATGAATAATTTTTGTGCTAAAGGCATTTGTTTTTTTATCAGTAAAATTATACAAATGTGAGTGTGATTGGAGCAAGCTCAATGTTATGATAGATGGAAATTAAACCTGCTGGGTGATTTGGTCATAATCCACCATCCATGTGTTGTCGTTGTGAAAGTAATTAATTACTTTTCAAAAGTAATTGTAATTGTAATTAATTACTTTTAAAAAACTAGTAAATGTAATTGTAATTGCATTTCCCCTAAGTAATTGTAATTAATTACTTTGAATGTAATTGACCCCAGCCCTGGTTGATTCATCATTAAACGATTGAGCATTTACATGTATGACCAGAGTTATTCAAAACTCTTTGTATACACAAGCTTGTATACACAATTTAATGAAAAATAATCATAAAGTAATCCCACAAGTAATCATGATTAATGCCAATTTATAAATGTAATTGATTACTTTTGATTACTTGTAATCATGGAATACCATGACTACTGATTACACACAATTACTTGAAAATAGAGCTGAAACGGTTAACCGATTAATCGATTAACCAATCAACATCTTGATCGATCAAAAAAAGTGATTGATTAACCATTGCCTTAAACTACAGTATTATATGGGTTAACAAAGGAACAATCTTGCTCTAAAACAGGCAAACATTGTCACACTGACTTGTATCAGTTATTATGAGTGAGATTAAAGCTTGCAAGTTATGAGCAGAATGACCATTTCCAGCTACTGATACATGCACGTGAACAAGTATGTCAGCATGTAACTTTCATGCTTTACTCTGTCTCATATAATTGATGTGAGTCAGTGTGACAACATGGGCCTGTTTTGGAGCACGTTTGTTCCTTTGTTAGTCGAGTTGTGACGAAGTCAAACTCGACTTATAGTTTGGTGAATGGCGGGCGGGCGGGCGGGCGGGCGGGCGGGCGGGCGGGTGGGTGGGCGGGTGGGCGGGCGGGCGGGCGGGCGGGCGGGCGTAAACAATTGGTTTCCGGATGATAACTTGATAGTGGTTCAACTCACATTCATTAAACTTCATATGTAGGTTGGTCGTGGTGGGAGGAAGAACCCTATTGATTTTGGACATGCTACGTCGAAGGTCAAGGTCACAGTGACCTTGAACATAGTAAATCTTAAACAATTGGTTTCCGGATGATAACTTGATAATCGTTCAACTCACATTCATGAAACTTCATAGGTAGATTGGCCTTGGTGAGGGGAAGAACCCTATTGATTTTGGACTCGCTACGTCAAAGGTCAAGGTCACAGTGACCTTTAACATAGTATATCGCAACAATTGGTTTCCGGATGATAACTTGATAGTGGTTCAACCTAGAGTCATGGAACTTCATAGGTGTGTTGGCCTTGGTGCGAGGAAGAACCCTATTGATCTTGGACTCACCAGGTCAAAGGTCAAGGTCACAGTGACCTTGAACATAGTATATCGCAACAATTGGTTTCCGGATGATAACTTGATAGTGGTTCAACCTAGAGTCATGAAACTTTATAGGTGTGTTGGCCTTGGTGCGAGGAAGAACCCTATTGATCTTGGACTCACCAGGTCAAAGGTCAAGGTCACAGTGACCTTGAACATAGTATGTCGCAACAATTGGTTTCCGGATGATAACTTGATAGTGGTTCAACCTAGAGTCATGAATCTTCATAGGTGTGTTGGTCTTGGTGCGAGGAAGAACCCTATTGATCTTGGACTCACCAGGTCAAAGGTCAAGGTCACAGTGACCTTGAACATAGTATATCGCAACAATTGGTTTCCGGATGAGAACTTGATAGTGGTTCAACCTAGAGTCATGAAACTTCATAGGTGTGTTGGCCTTGGTGCGAGGAAGAACCCTATTGACCTTGGACTCGCCAGGTCAAAGGTCAAGGTCACAACTCGACATTGGATCTGTGATCCTGAGCGGCATTTTTAACCTATATAATACAATAGTTCAAAAGTAACAATTAATCGATCAATTACATTTTTGATCAATCAAGATGTTGATCATTGGTTAATCGATCAATCAGTGAACCATTTCAGTTCTAGATGATACTTGCAAAATAAATTTTTGAATTGCTGAAAACAATTCAATTTTTGTCTCACAAACATAGCTTATGGCCCCTCATTGGAACGAACTCAACAAGCTTGTTCCAGTGAGGTGTCATAAGCTATGTTTTTTAGACAAAAATTGAAAACATAATAAAATTTGAAGGAGATTTTTATATATAGCACTTGCCGGTTTTGTCCGTTACTTTGAGTAAAGGGTTAATGCTATAGATCATCAAAGATACAGCAATAATTCAGCAACCTACTAAAACAAGTGATTAATCGGTTAACCAAGGTTAATCCATATGATTATTCAATCAAGAAAACCCTTTAACCATTTCATCTCTACTTGAAAAGTTGTGATCGATTACAGACGATTACTGATAATGATTACCCCAGCCCTGCACATTACCCAAACAGCTCTTCGTCTCAAATTGACAGGCCTGCAATTCCAACTTCCTATTCCTCCTCTGTGACCATACTTCATTTGATTTGATCCCAAATAACTATTTTTAAGCATTTATGTTTTGGAATTTTAATATGGAACTGTGCTCTTGCATGCCTGGCATTTTCGGGAGAGTGATTAATTCGCCCGCATACTGATCGCCTTAAAATAATTAAGGAGAGTGAAAACTAGCCCTCCTGGCCTTAGAAAATAATGACTACCATAACAGTCTATTCCTAAAACCCACATCTTTCAGATCTCTGATATGTTAGTGATCTCTGTAAGATGGCCACTCTGCCCCTCCAGGCCTTACCAAGTCCCGGAGGTGTGGGAGGGACAGTGTGGCGTGTAGCCCTTCTCACGGAGACTACCTTGTTAGCAGCACCCATAAAATGTAGAATGCCACCTAGGCAGAATTAATTAATATAAGCTTGAGGAGAGCTAATTGCTCCCCAAGGCTATTTTTAGCCCTCCTGCATTTTTAGCTTATGCCATGGCCAGTTGTCCATCTGTTCGTCTGTCCGCCAACAATCCAATACGGCTCGGGCTAGGGGCCGTATTTATGAACCGATCTTTACGAAACGTCTTGGGTACCTTTGTTATGACTGTGGGATGAGAACGAGTGTTTTGGGGTCCGATCCGAAATTCAAGTTGGCCGCTAGCCGCCATTTTGTACCGACGTTGCAGGAATCTGTTTTTTGTACAGAACTTCCATATGAAAGCGCTGATTTGAATAATTTTTTGTATGAATGTTTAGTACCATGGAATACATCACATATAATACAGGTTTTTTTCTCGTACGTAAATGATGCAAATTAGACTAACTTTGATGTATTTAGTGTTACTTTCAGCACTGTAAGTGCAAATGCCAATACGGCTCGGACTAGAGGCCCAAGTGTCAGGATTTCACAGTAACGATCGTTACCGGTAGCGTGTCGGTACCGTGATCACAAAATGACGGAACCAAAATATCGTTACCCACTCAATCTGTCACTAAAGACATTGAAACATTTGTTGTTGAAAGAAATACTCATAAGAGCTGCTCGTTGGTGAACAATCATCACTGTGATAGAAATGAAATGCTGTTTACATCGAATACAGAAACAAGTTGAAGTGGGAAAAACATGTGTGTACCGTTTGCACACGTTAGACATTTCAACCAATAACATTCTCGAAATGAGTAAAGTGCGGGACCCTTTTGCTGAAGTGAATGTGATTGGCTCATTCTGTAAACATCTTGACATTTTTTTCGTCAGTAACATTATCACAAGTAATTTCATTGTGTGTCTGAGAATTGTTTCAAGTATGATAAAATAACAAGTGCCTGTGTTCAATATATGTTGAAAACTGAAAAGCAGTTTTTTGAACAAAGGTATCATGCACAGGTTTTACATGTTATAATATCTAAAACAATATATATATTAAAAAATCAACATCCCAATAACCTCTGTTTGGTATCTATCGTGCCGGGGGTAATTCCCTTCACTCTGGACTGTTAATATAGGAGGCCGAAAAGTCCCAATATCATTTCACATATAACTTACAAGCATATCAATGTATGCAGGCAGTTTTATCTAGGAGGGAAGAAACGTGTCTGAAATCTAAAAAGCTACGCATGATATAAAATTCCCTCAATTCGGAAAAACTTCAAAAAGGTTCCCATAACTGCTCACAGACGGTACCTAAATTTCGTTACCGGCGGGTTCCGTGTCTCTTAAACCATGGAAACGATTTTTCGGTTCCGTTGACGTCTGAAATCCTGATACTTGGAGGCCGTATTTATAAACCGATCTTTACGAAACTTCTTGGGTACCTTTGGTATCACTGTGGGACGAGAACGAGTGTTTTTGGGTGCGGCCCGAAATTCAAGATGGCCGATGGCAGCCATTTTGTACAAAATTAGGTGCAATCAGATTTCTGCACAGAACTTCCATATGAAAGTGCTGACTTGAATAATTTTTTGTGTGAATGTTTAGTACCATGGGATTCATCACATATAATACAGGTTTTTTTCTCGTGCAGAAATTATGCAAATTAGATGAACTTTGATTTTTTCAGTGCTACTTAAACACAGTAAGTGCACATGTCAATACGGCTCGGGCTAGAGGCTGTATTTATCAACCGATCTTCACGAAACTTCTTGGGTATCTCTGTTATCACCTTGGGATGAGAATGAGTGTTTCTGAGTGCGGTCCAAAATTCAAGATGGCTGCCAGTGGCCATTTCGTACCGAAATTAGGTCTGATCAGTTTTTTGTACACAACTTCTATACGGCTCAGACTAGAGGCCGTATTTATGAACCGATCTTTACAAAACTTCTTGGGAACCTTTGTTATCATCGTGGGATGAGAACGAGTGTTTTTGGGTTGTGGTCCGAAATTCAAGATGGCCACCAGCAGCCATTTTGTACCAAAATTAGTGCAATCAGTCTTTTGTACAGAACTTCTGTATGAAAGTTCTGATTTGAATAAATTTTTGTAGGAATGTTTAGTAAAATGGAATACATCACATATAATACGGGTTTTTCTCTCGTGCAGAAATTATGCAAATTAGATGAATTTTGATTTATTTAGTGCTACTTATACACTGTAAGTGCACATGTCAATACGGCTCGGTCTAGAGGCTGTATTTATCAACCGATCTTCACGAAACTTCTTGGGTACTTTTGTTATCACCTTGGGACGAGAACGAGTGTTTCTGAGTGCGGTCCAAAATTCAAAATGGCTGCCAGTGGCCATTTTGTACCGAAATTAGGTCCAATCAGTTTTTTGTCACAACTTCTATACAGCTCGTATTTATGAATTGATCTTCACGAAACTTCTTGGGTACCTTTGTTTTCACCTTGGGACAGGGATGAGTGTGTTTTGGGGTGCCTTTGTTATCACTGTGCTATGAGAACAAATATTTTGGGGCTCAGTCAGACCCACTCTGGGACTGAAAGATTTCTTTTCTATTTAGCATCTGACTGTCACCCACCTTTACAATACTTTACCTATACATTTGTTACAGGCTACCACCAGTATTTATGTACAGACCGTTACAATACTTTATGTGTACATTTGTTATCAGGTCATTACCTAGATGTTTGTCATTGCTGTGTCACATACTATACATGTACTTGTACTTTAGTTAGTGCAATCAGTTTTTTGTACAGAACTTCTGTATGAAAGTTCTGATTCGAATAAATTTTTGTCTGAATGTTTAGTAACATAGAATACGTCATATATAATACAGGTTTTTTTCTCGTGCAGACATTATGCAAATTAGATGGACTTTGATTTATTCAGTGCAACTTATATACAGTAAGTACAAATGTCAATACGGCTCGGCTAGGGGCTGTATTTATGAACCGATCTTCACGAAACTTCTTGGGTACCTTTGTTATCACCTTGGGACAGGAATGAGCGTTTTTGGGTGCCTTTGTTATCACTGCTATGAGAACAAATATTTTGGGGTTCAGTCAGACCCACTCTGGGACTCGAAAAATTTCTTTTCTAGTTCATCATCTCACTGTCACCCACCTTTACAATATTTTACCTATACATTTGTTACAGGCTACGGTCAACATTTATGTACAGACCGTTACAATACTTTATATGTACCTTTGTTATCAGGTCATTACCTAGATGTGTGTCATTGCTGTGTCACATACTACACATGTACATGTCTTACACAAGTTTTGCTACAGTGTCATTGACACTTTCATTAAGAATGCTAGGCCTGCTCTTGTTGATTGGTAATTTTAAGTAATGGTGGTCAGAAAATGTATAGTTTGCATCTGTTTATATTCAGGAACATTGATTAGACGTCACAGAATTCCCAAACCACCACCAAATGATGATGAATTCTACACCATTGAAGACTTCAATATTGGTCAAGAAATTAATCTCTATTCAAAAACATTTAAAATCACTGGTTGTGATACATTCACACAGAACTTCCTGAAGAAGCTTGGCGTGAGAGTACCAAATGTAGAGGACAAACCAGATGACCCATACTCAAAATACAGAAAAGCCGTATGTGTTTAAAATTGTCTGCTTTATCATATATGGGTATCTGAAACTAGATATGAATGGCCCGGCAGTGATGGGAACAGGTTGCCATGGGGCAGAAACAGATTCCCGGAGAGAACTGAGGGACGGCCTTTGAAATATAGCATTCTTATGTCAGTTTGGTGTTATTGTTGACCCTTTACCTAATGAATCAGCCACATCACCCACACAATTTACAAACTGAGTAAAAATCGTATCATGGGCCCCCTCCCCCATATGGGTCATATGATATGGTGTTGTTTAATTTTTGGGAAAGATTAGAAATTTTTTTTAAAAAATAACACATTTTGATATCAAGTGCATTGGGTAAAGGATAATCTTTGCTTCTGATGTGAATACATTTCATTTCTAACCATCTTGATCACTTCACCCAACAAAATGGTAACTTTATAAAATTATCTTAAAATGCACAAAGTTTCCTCTGACAAACCTCCAGTTTCAACATGAAGATTCATTAGCATAAATTATTTGGCTTGTGATACTTAAAATTCGGTTTAAATTTGGTTTCATTTGGATTTGGAGTGTTTTTACAGCAAAATTCCCTGTCTGCATTGTTTGTCAAACCTTTCGCATTTAGCCCTACAGCCACTTAGCAAGATATTAAGAATCAAATGTAAAGGTCAGCTACAAAATACAGTACTGTGGAACCCTGTTAATTGAATAGTTACTTTGCCAATGAAAATTTTTTCAATTTACAGGAGTATTCATTTAACAGAGTTTGTGTCACTTTACTGTATTCAAGAGATAAACTAAACATTTAGTGTATTATATTTTGTTCGACAGAGCTCCATGGAGCCAAAAATGTGTATTTTTATGTGTATCCATCCCAAATGGGATATATATGTATAAATGCTTATATTGAATGCCCTGTGGTCTATAAACAGGGAATTCAGTGGCTGTCAAAGTAATTCTTTGATATATAACAAGATATTTTATTGGGAGTTTGCGCTATGGTATGGTAAATGTTTTTGTGCTTAGCAGTTCAGTTGAATTCACAGGATTATAGAGCTAAGAGATGTAAACTCTTCTGGGATCCACTATATTTGATCATTTACAAGAACTACAGCTGGCAATTCAGTTGGCTGAAAATTGGTTTATTTGTTGGGAAATGTTATCTACACTAGTATGCTTGGGCCTAAAAAAGTAAAAAATCTTTCTCAGGCCCATGGTCCTTTTGGCAGCAGCATTCTCTCTTCTTATAACTAATGCAAACTTAAGAAAATAAAAATTAAATGGTTTATGTTTTAATCAAGTTAATAAAACATAAATTTGTCCCTTGAATGCAACAAGGCTTTGCAATGCTTTAGCAAGGGACAGAACACGCCACACTATTCTGTAGATTAAGAGGCCTAAAATATAAATCAAACCAAGAACATGACTTTTGATGGCAAAGAAATAATTACAAAAATAAAAGATAAAATAAAACACCCGCCCACATGCATTTTTAAAAAATTGGTCTCCGAAACAGATGATCTACTTTGTGGGGCCTTACTACCTGTATGTACAGCAGTACTGACACCACTGTTACAACATATATGTACTTCAGTACTGATACTGCTGATGGCAATGTAATCATTTTTGCATCATTCAATTTCAGATGGATGAAAGCATGCAGCCACTTCGACCATATGAAAAGCATGACACACTGAAACAGTTCTTAGATCATGACAGACATGTTTTAAGATTTTACTGTTTCTGGGATGATACAGACAATATGTTTGGTGACCCAAGAGATATGATACTCCACTACTTTTTAGCTGATGATACTCTTGAAATAAGAGAAGTTATTCCTCCAAACTCTGGTCGTGATGCAGCACCAATGTTCCTTCGCAGAGGCAAATTACCAAAGGATGTTGAGAGTTTGCGGCAACCAGGAGAGATGACAGACAGAACTGTACTGAATGTATTTGGACCCACAGGACATGGTGGTAGATATATTCTTGACAGTTTGAAGGTAATATTTAGACACTGGATTGCATGCTGTTAACCTTTTACCTAACAAATAGGCAGTGATGGCTTATATTTCGTCGAGAATCTGCAAATAAATTCACGCAAAGATTTCCTCAACAACACCAGCAAGAATCTATGTAGATTCTGAATGCATCTCCACTTGGAGTCATGTGAAAGAAGTCAATTTAACTCTATCTAAAATAGTGGCAGCAAATTAACCAGTACCTGACTAACATGACCTGAAATATCCTGACACTTTGTCAATAAAATAGTACAAATGTGGCTGTCATTAGAACCAGCTCAATGAGCTGGTTCAACTGACATCCATATTTGTAAGGTTTTGTTGGTAAATTCTGCTGAAGTTTTAAAAATTAAAAAGCTGCATTGGGAAAAGGGTTAACATGTGTTATCAGTATACAACAGGGGTTCAACCTGGGATCCTGGGTCACTCATCACTGGTATGGATTCTCGCAACCATTTTCATGGGAATCCAAATGGATTCTCCCAAATTTAAATGAAATATAAGCCTTGACAACTTTGGTCTCTGTAATTTGTGAATTGAGCTGTTGAAATAAAAAATTCAAGAAAGCTATATTTTTTAATTTATTTTAGTAGTTCAAAAGAAAATAATTAACATAACAATTTTTTATATTGTTTGCATTGGGTAAAGCATTGGATTTTTTATTTCTGCTACTTTTCATCTCCTTGGAATATATTTGCTAAATATATCGATTCACAAACTCGCCCACCCAACATGATTTAGGTTTTGTAAAGTGTCATTGTTGTTAAAGACAAGATTTGTCGATGAACGCATTCCACCAGCTATGAATTGAAGGCAAAATTTTTTTTTAAAAATTGAATGGTTTTTTTTGTGAATAGCTGGATATGGTCATTATATTTTGTAAAAGTGTTATTGATACCATAGATAAACTCGACCAGACTTATGTTTTATAACTGCGTATAGTAACATATAACATTTTTAGCTCAACTTTGGCAAAGCCAAATTTGAGCTTATGCCATGGCCAGTCGCCCGTCTGTCCATCAACAATTCAATATGGCTCGGGCTAGAGGCCGTGTTTATGAACCAATCTTTACGAAACTTCTTGGGTACCTTTGTTATGACCGTGGGACGAGAACGAGCGTTTTGGGGTTCGGTCTGAAATTCAAGATGGCAGCCAGCCGCCACTTTGCACCGACGTTGCAGAAATCTGTTTTTTGCACAGAACTTCCATATGAAAGCGCTGATTTCAATAATTTTTTGTATGAATGTTTAGTACCATGGGATACATAACATATTAATACAGGTTTTTTTCTCGTACATAAATTATGCAAATTAGACTAACATTGATGTATTTAGTGTTACTTTCAGCACTGTCAGTGCAAATGCCAATATGGCTCGGGCTAGAGGCCGCATTTATGAACCGATCTTTACGAAACTTCTTGGGTACCTTTGGTATCTCTGTGGGACGAGAACGAGTGTTTTTGGGTGCGGTCCGAAATTCAAGATGGCCGCTGGCAGCCATTTTGTTCAAAATTAGAGGCAATCAGATTTTTGCGCAGAACTTCCACATGAAAGCTCTGATTTGAATAATTTTTTGTGTGAATGTTTAGTACCATGGGATACATCACAAATAATAAGGGTTTTTTCTCGTGCAGAAATTATGCAAAATGCAAATTAGATGACCTTTGATTTTTTCAGTGCTACTTACACACAGTAAGTACACATGTCAATACGGCTCGGGCTAGAGGCTGTATTTATCAACTGATCTTCACAAAACGTTTTGGGTACCTTTGTTATCACCTTGGGACGAGAACGAGTGTTTCTGGGTGTGGTCCGAAATTCAAGATGGCTGCCAGTGGCCATTTTGTACTGAAATTAGGTCTAATCAGTTTTTTGTACACAACTTCTATACGGCTCAGGCTAGAGGTCGTATTTATGAACCGATCTTTACGAAACTTCTTGAGTACCTTTGTTATCACCGTGGAATGAGAACGAGTGTTTTTGGGTGTGGTCCAAAATTCAAGATGGCCACCAGCAGCCATTTTGTGCCAAAATTAGTGCAATCAGTCTTTTGTACAGAACTTCTGTATGAAAGTTCCGATGTAAATAAATTTTGGAATGAATGTTTAGTAACATGGAATACATCACATATATTACAGGTTTTTATCTCGTGCAGAAATTATGCAAATTAGATGAACTTTGATTTATTCAGTGCTACTTATACACTGTAAGTGCACATGTCAATATGGCTCGGGCTAGAAACTTCTTGGGTACCTTTGTTATCACCTTGGGATGAGAACGAGTGTTTCTGAGTGCGGTCCAAAATTCAAGATGACTGCCAGTGGCCATTTTGTACCAAAATTAGGTCCAATCAGTTTTTTGTCACAGCTTCTATACAGCTCATATTTTTGATCTTCACGAAACTTCTTGGCTACCTTTGTTTTCACCTTGGGACAGGAATGAGTGTGTTTTGGGGTGCCTTTTGTTATCACTGCTATGAGAACAAATATTTTGGGGTTCAGTCAGACCCACTCTGGGACTCAAATATTTCTTTTCTAGTTTAGTATCGGACTGTCACCCACCTTTACAATACTTTACCTATACATTTGTTACAGGCTACGGTCAGTATTTATGTACAGGCCGTTACAATACTTTATATGTACCTTTGTTATCAGGTCATTACCTAGATGTTTGTCATTGCTGTGTCACATACTGTACATGTACATGTCTTGACAAGTTTTGCTACAGTGTCATTGACACTTTCATTTATATTATGCATCAAGATTTTATCTGCTTATTACCCCAATTTTTGCATTGTTTCAGACTGGTGCTGTACATATTGAATTTTATGATGACAGTGATCTCACACTGGGAGCAGTTATTAATGTTTGGGGGAGGAAGTTACTCATCTGTGATAGTGATGAGTTTACTAAGGAATACTATAGGACAAAGTATGGAATAGGTAGGTTCATTCTATTGTTTACGTTATTCTGGCTTATAGATATCACCTCTGAGCAAGTTTCATCGATTTTAAATTTCTCTGAATTGAAATCTTGGTGTTTTCAAACATTGCATGCAAATCTGTTTTTTTAGTGTTGAACAGTCTTCCTGATATTTGAGATGAATTTATCCAAAATTACATTTGATGTCTGTGAGTGTCTCTCATCGTCTTTATACTGCAATTTCCATCACATAACTGAGTTAAGAAATACATCCACACAGTTTGAATTATTTCAGCAAGAGCAAGACTTTTTTCGATGTTCGTTTTTCAGATTTCTAATGTAAATAATTTCAAATTTATGCCGCTTGATTGTGCAATAAGATAATAAAAGCCATGTTTGATTTTCAGAATTCTAGTGAATGTAATTCTACAGTTTTGGACCTTGATTGTGCAAAAACTATGTTATTTTGGAAATTTACACATAATTTTCCCCTCCTCTGGTGAAATGATTAAAAACTTGACAGTTTTCCGTATGATAAAAAATCGAAGTCAAAGTTTGATTTTCACATTCCCAGTGCCAGTAATTGAACAGTTATCATCCTTGATTGTGCAAAAACGTTATTTGATTTCATAAGATTTATTTTTGATGCCAAAAATAAAAAAATTTAGTTATCCAAGTATTTTGTTTGCACTTTTTAGTGTTGTCTGTCTTCATGTTAGGTAAAGAGTTAAGTACCTGGTAAGTTGTTTTTAGGCTAATCTTGGTGTCCTAGAAACAGGTGCAAAGTGACAGGATGTAAACTGTCAATATTCAACAAAAACTTAATTAAATCCCTTCTTATGAAATTGGGCAAAAAGGTATAAAAACATACCACACTATCTGTTATGACCTCCATTTTGGAACATCCCAGTATAGGGACACCAGTTACCAGGGTGAGGTTGGTAGAATATAAAGGCCTGACTTCATATTCAGTTATAAGTTAATGACATGTTGTTCATAAGGATTTGTATTTTTAAAGTATATTGGGGAGTACCCATAGGTACTCTCCAATGAATTGTAACAAATTTATAAGCAACCAACAGTAATCTAGAACCCTTTTGTTTAACCCTTTACCTAACATGAAAAGCAGACGACACTTGCAAACAAAATTCTTGAATAACAAATTTTTTGTCTCAGAAACATAGGTTATGACCCCTAATTGGAATGGGCTGATTGAGCTCATTCCAAAGAAGGGTCATAACCTATGTTTTTGAGACAAAAAAGGAAAATCTAATGAAAATTAAATGGCAATTTTTGAGAATAGCGCTGGCTAGTTTTGGCCATCACATTGGGTAAAGGGTTAACTGGTGTACCTGTTATACTTGAGGTATTAATCATTATTTTGTATTCGATTTGTTTATGTTTTTTATGTATTTGGTATTATACTGAATCAAAGAAAAAATATTAATTGATTGACTAATTCTAGCTTTGATCTCTTAATAATTTTATTGTTGTAGAAGATGCAAAACCAGTGAAAATAACAAAACCAGGAATTACAAAGTTTGAACGCCAGTTCCCACCATACAATGGCTTTGGCAGTGAGGAAGATTCTTTGTGTTCATGCATGGGTCTGTTGCCAAAACCACCAAAGAGAGACTTCATAAAGTTCATGGAAATGGACAGACGAGGACTTGACAGCTATGTTCTACGATTTTTAGCCAGGCTGAACACAACCAAGCCAATAGACATGGATCGTAGATTTATTATCTCCTATTTCTTATCTGATGACACTCTTCTCGTTTTTGAGCCAACTGTCAGAAATTCAGGTGAGTGTTCTTGATATAAAACTTAAGATTCACTGCATGTTAACCGTTTTTGACTCTTTACCTTACATTAACAACCATAAATGGCCATCTTTATTTGCAAATGTCACCTTTGAAGTTCTTTCAATTATTTCTTCCAAAACATAGCTCATGATCCCTTATCTGCTTTGTTCTATTGAGGAGTCATATTCAATATTTTTTAGGCAGAAAGAAAATTTTTAACTATGGCCTAAAAAAGCTCAAAATATGTTTCTCATGCCCTCCCACATGATCCTTTTGGTTGCCGCATGCTCTCTTTTTATAACCAATGCAAATTTAATAACATAATAATTAAATGATTTATGTCTGATTTTTTACCCAAGTTAATAAAATTGATAAATTTATCCCTTGAGTGCAACAAGGCTTTGCTTTAGCATTGCAAAGCCTTCTTGCACTTAACCCTTTACCCAACGCAGACGATATCAAAATTTATTATTTTAAATACCATTTTTTAAAATTTTTCAAAAAATTTCAACAAAACCATATCATGTTACCCCTTGTTGGAACGAGCTCGACGAGCTCGTTCCAACGAGGGGTCACATGATATGGTTTTGTTGAAATTTTTTGAAAAATAATATTTTTTCAACTGCTGAATTTGCATATTATGCGGGCAGATGCGGGCGATCATTGGGTAAAGGGTTAAGGGACGAAATACACCACCAAGCATGTTATTCTGTAGATTTCGAGCCATAAAACATAAAACAAACCAAGAACATAAACTTTTGATGGCAAAGATATAATTACAAAAATAAACAACAAAATTAAAAAAAATGCCTGCCCATGTGCAATTTTACATTGTATGTCCTGAGAAACAGAAGATCTACTTTGTGGCGTATATTCAAGGAATTGTTTGGCACATATCATTTTCAAGCCATGTTAGGTTAGGTGTTCATCCTTTACCTAATGAATCGGGAGCATATGCCAGAGCAGTAGAAAGAAATAAAAAGAAAATTTTCAAAATATTTCAACAAAATCATATCATATGTGACCGTCTCATTGGAATGAGCTATGAGCTCATTCCAGTGAGGGGGTCACATGATATGGTTTTGTTGAAATTTGAAAGAAATAAAAAAAAATTCAAAATATTTCAACAAAATCATGTCATACGACCCCCTCATTGAAATGAGCTCATTCCAGTGAGGAGTCACATGATATGGTTTTGTTGAAATATAAATAAATCATGCTCTGGAGGTACAAGTGAATTGGTGCCTGTCAAACATGAAAATTATGTCTGTCTCCCCCTGGGAAGTAAAGCAGTGCTTGTTTGCTGTGGTCAAGCCGGAAAATAAGCAGACTGTCATTTGTAAAATGAGGTCCCCAGAGGGTGAATTTATTGCACAGCAGGGTAGCATCACTACATTTACCTTCTGTGAACCTCAATCTGAACCAGGATCTCAAAACTAAACAAAAAGAGGTGGGATGGCATCATCAAATTCACCCTCTGGGGACCTCATTCTGCAAATCTCAGACTGCTTATTTTCAGGCCTGGCTGTGGTAAACAAGCATTGTTTTATAGGTAAAATAGGATAGGACCTGGTAAATGCCTGGGGTGGAAGTCCTCTAAAATGGGCAACATTGGTGTAAATGATTGGCTGGACTTAACTTCATATCTAGGTTGAGGTCCTGATAGCCATTGTACAGAAATCTGTCTCCTTAAACACCAGTACATACACAAATAATTGCGTCAGTCATTTACCATGAAAAACTAACAATTTACAGGCTTCGTGAGCTTGAAATAATGTTTGATTATCCCTTTTTCTAAGGTGAATAGCAGACAACACTTGTAAAATAAATTATTGAGCTGAAATTTTTCATTTTTTGGCTTAAGAAAATAGCTTATGTCCTTTCAATGAAATGAGCTCATTCCATTTAGTGGCCATAAGGTATGTTTTTGAGGCAAAAATTTTTAAAATAACAATTTGAATGGAAAATTTTGTAAATAGCACTGACTGGTTATGGTCGATTCTTCGGGTAATAAGGACATTCCTTTAACTGCTATACAGTTACATAGATTCTTCTGTATTGCAGGAGATGGGGTGCAGACTGCAAGCTGAGAGGTCCTCAGTTCGAACCCCACCTCTGCGGCAATTGCGTTGTGTCCTTAGGCAAGACACTTCACCCCCATTGCCCATATGGGGGCACGGTGGCATTGTGTACTAAGGCATACTGCACGTTAATGCTACACCTTCACCTGTCTTCCACCAGTACTAACCCTGCTTGTGTGGAGTTAGTATGTTGGGGAGCTGTCAGTTGCTCACCATTGCTCGGTGGTTCTCTCGGGGTAATCTGGCTTCCTTCGACCCGTAAAACTGTTGTGGTCATGATTAGCCATTGTGCAGAAATATGTAACCTTAAACACCAATAGATAATAATAATAATAATAATACTGCAGAAGATCCAGTATTAAGCTGTAGGTGCCTTGGAATTGTTATGCAGAAAAATATTATCGTTTATCATGGTAACTCACATCTGTATATAGAATCGCTATGCACTTGAACTGGATTGATCCTACCTGTGTGAAATATTGCACCCTCCCATATCTGGTTTGTATTCATGTGTACAGGGCAATGCAGTGGCATAGCCTAGGGAGGGATTGCCCCTCCCCCCCTCTAAAAAATACAGGCCACCCCCACCCCCCCAAACTCCCACCAATGAGAGGGACTATCATAGGCCTGAGGTGGGGTAGGTATGGCCTTCCTATTGGAAGGGGTTCTGGGGAGTCACTGAACCCCCACCAATGGGAGGGCCACCATACCTCATGTTTTCATTTTTGGAATTCACTACAAACAAACCGAACAAGGGTTCTTAAGCTGAGTTTTAATAGTACTGGCTGGTTTTGGCCATTACATTGGGTAAAGAGTTGATATAGATGACATTTACACAAAGATTGTACAGTGCACAGGGTTAGTTATTCAGTTAGAAATGAAATGTTTTTTATAACCAGAAAGTGTGACTAACCCTGTGCAATGCACATGGTTAGTCACACTTTCTGGTTATAAAAAATTGGTAACTGCCATATCACATGCTACATGAAAATATATAAGGACTATATAAGGCTGAAAAAATGAATTGGGTAAGTTTGTTACATGTTGTTACATAGGGTGCTGGATTCAAGGAACTATTGGAAATACTTATACTGGATTGTGGAAATTTTTTAAAGTGAATTCCAAAAATGAAGACATATTCTATTTTCAATTAATAGCTTGTTTTCTCATAATTTTTAAATGGTAGAGTGCTAAATTAATTATGGTCATCAAAATTTGCTTCCTTGTCTTTGCCTTGTTACAGTTTCTGGGAGAATGCCTAGAGGAATTCTCCCATAAATTGTGACAAGGCAATTACACACAGACCTAATATTTTCACTTCAAAGAGAATATGGAACACATCCATAGAATATGAAGTCTTTATATCACATCACCTGCACTTCAGATTAAATCCCAAATATGGGCTTCCAGCACTCTACCAGATAACGTTTGCTGTTTATTCCTTCATTTTGCTTGTCTTCTTGATTTGCTGTGCCTGGAAGTTACTTTCTGAAAACAAAATACTCAACATATTTTTATACTGTACCAATGACCCAGACATAGCTGGTGCTAACTCTTAAAATATAGGGTCAAACACAAATTTTCCCCCCCAATCCCTAAAATTTGCATCTAAAACTAAAGAAAACATGTCCTGAAAGGCCCTCCACACTTCGCCCCTACTGCGCATGCGCAGTCTCAAGGACGTTCCGAAATTGGCGCCATTAATCATTCTAAGTTTGGCCCTTCATCAGTTAACATCTGACTGATCTTTGTGCTTATAAATCTCAGTTTAAATGATGCCAGACACATAAATATTAGTGAAATGGTGATTCTAAGGAGGATAGAGAAGGAGGAGAGGAAAAGAATGTGTGACAGAATATTATCAGAGCTGTAACTTAAAATTTTTTAATGAAATTATGTTAAGTTACCTATTTTCAAGGCAGCAGCCATTTTGTTGTCATTCTGATTATTTAGTTACACTGTTTTTTAAGTGTTTTCCTCTCTCCCTGTCCTTTAAGTTCCCCCTTGCTATTCTCCCATGCTTTTGGCATAGTTTCTGTAATTATTATTACTAAAATTTCTTGGGAGTTTTAGCTGAATAACAGAATGAATTCTGTTCTTTCCCCATGTTTACGTCTTCACCTACGGGTGGTTAGGCGTTGTGTTCTGCATCTACCATCTGATGTTCTGCAGTTTCTTCCCTGGAAGTCTCTGTTTTGCATCAGATAGTGTATATTTGGTAACTGATTTCGGGCCTGGGTGCCTGGAGTCTTATTTTAGTGTTTTTACACTCATTGTTTACATTTACAACAGCCCTCTGTGTGAGGGGGGGATTTCTAAAAAATAATATCTTTATGTTATTTTAATCATAACTAGATACATTATTATTGTTCGTAAGTGTTGAATAAATTGTTTAAAATATTTTTAAAATTTTTGTCCACACTTAGGCTTGGGATCCATTGGGGCTCAACGTTACTTTTCAGAAACTTGGGCTGTTCTGAAAAAAATATTTTTTCAAAATATTTTGATTTCAATTATTTTTTCTATATTAATGGATCATATTATTATTATGTATTTTGATTGCCAGGGGTTAGTGCGAGTACCAGGACTTGTTTTTCTTTTCACATTGAAAGGATATTGATCAATTGTTTTAAGAGGAAGTCTTCCTCTGACTTTATTATCATTCTATATGTGGTCAGTGTACTCGCATTAACTCCTGTTCTGTATCGTATGATTTCGATGACAATATGGGAAGCGTATGTCACGGTATGTTGTTGGGGATTTGGACACTCCGGTCCTTTCCCCGCAGGGTCACTCTACTTTATCAATTTCTATTTCAGACGATCAAGATTAGGGTGATGTATCTGTGATGTCTTCCAACAGTGTGCCTCCGTCGTCACAATTAATGAAGGGCTAGCGGAAAAGTGCTCATGTAAATACGCCAATTGCCTAAGAGGACCCTAGTAGGTTCGACGGCCTTTGACGTCCGCTAGCTCGCCCGGTGTAGCGTCCATTCACCGAATGGTTCGGCAGCCGGGTTCGTCCGTTGCGGTCTAGAAGGAATTTTGGGGTGATGCGAGCACTATAAATTAACTTAATGCACACCCAGTGACGGCGGATCGGAGGGAGAACACAGGAAGCCTTTTAGTCCGGTTCATAGCTCGTTCCGGTCCATCCGGACGGCAAGCGAGAGAGGCCCCTCTCTCGTTCAACAACATCTGGCCCCAGATGTTGTGGTACAAAATGTGTCGCAAGCGGAGCATACGTCCGTCGCTCGGGACGCTCCGTTGTATAGGCAGTCCGCTGAGACTGCTAAGGCTTCCTCTTCTCGTCAGCGCACACGACCGCACCTTGGCTGCGTGACCGCCGATATATTACCAGCTTCGCCGATCAAGGATTCTTCGGCGACCAGGTCACACCATCCGGTAGCCAGGGACACGAGGCCTGCAGACTCCAGACGTTCGCATAGGAAGTGTGCGGGAGTCAACGTACACAGAGCTTCCGGCGGCAATGCATCGTAAGACCGCTACTGCACAGGCCTCGGGAACGGACGTGCTTTCCTTAATAGCACAGTTTATCGCAGCATCCCAGCATCAACTGAATCTGTCGCATATATTTTATCCGACGATGCTGGGTCGGGATGCTCCGCGGAAGCGGGTACGGACGTCCGAAAGTTTCATCCGGTCCGACGGGATACCGAAAGGGATTCGGAGGATTTCGAGCTTTCCCTTTCGGAACAACATATGCTGTTGTGTATGTCATCTGACTTGGTCTTCTACAGCTTCTTTCGTCGGACCAGAATGCTGCGATGCCGGATAAGAAACTGATAGCGTCGGTGGACTTAGAAATTTTTGGTTCGGTTCAGGGACATCGTCCCTCAGTTCCGACATAGTCCAATAATGTCACACAAACTTTCGAATTATTGAACGACGCTATATATATTATTATTTTATGCTTGCTATCCAAGCATTTCTGGTTTCTTGTTCGAAGAGTTATGGAGATGTCTTTCAAAAGTGTGCCTCTGTCGTCATAGTTAATGAAGAGTTAGCAGCAATAAGTGCTCATGGAATATGTCTATCGCCTACGGAGTGACATTCGCTAGCTCACCCGGTGTAGCGTGCATTCATCGAATGGTTCGGCTGCCGGGTTCGTCCGTTGCGGTCTAGGAAGGAGATTTGGGTGATGCGAGCACTTTAATTACTTTAGTACTCACCCAGTGACGGCAGATTGAGGACAGATCGGAGGAAGCCTGTTAGTCCGGTTCCTGGCTTGTCCAGGTCCGTCCGGGCTGAGAGCGAGAGAGGTCCCTCTCTCGCCCAACAACATAGGGGACCGCATGTTGTGGTTCAGATATTTTACATTCGGAGCATATGTCCGTTGGTCGGGACGCTCCGCTATATTGACAGTCCGAGAGACTGTCTTTAATGCTTCCTCATCCTCACAGCAGGGCACACGACCGCACATTGGCTACGTGACCTCGAGTATCCGATCAGTTTTGGCATTCAGTGATTCCACGGCGAATAGGTCGCGCCATCCGGTAGCCAAGGGACACGAGGCCTATACACTCCGTTCGCTCGCATATTGGTAGTATGCACGGGGTAACGATCACGGAGCTTCCAGCGGCAATGCATCGTAAGACCGCTTCTCCTCAGGCCTCAGTGACGGACGTGCTATCCGAGTTAGCACAGTTGTTTCGCAGCATCCCAGCAATTGACAGTTTCTCGGTCGAATCAGGAATTATCCGACGGCGCTGGGTCGGTGCGGTCCGCGGTTGCATCAGCTACGGACGACCGAACGCTTTATAGGGTCCGACAGGATGGCGAAAGGGATTCGAAAGATTTCGAGTTTTCCCTTTAGTAGTTTCGGAAGATGCCTTTCATATCTTCTGGCATTATCTTCCAGTGATTATTATTTCGGACTTCATTGCTGCGATCTTGGATAAGAGACTTATAGCGTCATTGGACTCGGATTTTTCGATCGGTTCAGGGACATTGTCCCTGACTTACCGCCGCAGTCCAATATTGTCATTATAACATGTGTTTTATTTTTCGACGCTATATATATATATATATATACAAGCCTGCTACTAAGCATGATAGTTTAGTTTCTTGTCCGCGTTGCTCTTTTCTGCCATTTTATCATTTATACAAATAGTTTATTTTGGCAGAGCAGGGCATACCGAGAGTTCATATGCGTCTAGACGGTGTGATTAAAGACTGCATATATTCTTTTTCGCCGTTTATGTCTTTTCCAATTTCAATGTTGGGAACGACATTTATGTATGGTAGACTTAACTTAGACGCTTTATTATACGTAATCCGCCTTACTGAGGCGTTATCATTACGTCTTCAAGAAAAGATTTACGGGATATTATTCTCAATGTAATTTCTTTTGAGGGCAGTTGTTTGTTCACGTATAACTCCGCCCTTCAGTGGCTGATTGGAGTTAGTTAGACGTGACGCAGCCCTAGCTACATCCACACGCGTGGATAGTAAGGTTAAGAACTCTCTCAGAGTCGCTTCGTTCTCGGAGGAGCTTCTCTTCGACGGCAACTTTTCGGCAATCCATGAATTGCTCGATTTATACGTTCTCTTGTCTATCTAGTGTTACAAGAGATTCAGACTGGGGCAAACATTCGGTGGTTGACTCAGAGAGTGCCGCCGCAGTTGCCGGACCCGAGTGTGGCTGTTATGACGGTTGCCAATCAAACAGATTGGGATATAATACTGATCCCTACGGATTCGAAGTGCCAGGGTCTTTGGGTTCCGCAGTCTTTTAGCAATCAGTTTAACTTCCGCGGAATAATGTTTTTTAGGCTTGCTTTATGTCATTGCATGAACATTATTCAGAAACGCATGCCCAAATTCCTGTCCTTTAATTCGACAGTAGTGGCGTATCTCCGGAACCAGGGAGGCACTCTTTCGTTTCCGTTATTCAATTTAATGGAAAGAATCCGTCTGTTGGTTATAGTACACCAAGTTCAGTTTTGGTCCGTCATATTCCGGGTCGTCTGATTGTTTTATCGGACTCCCGTTCTCTTACGGGTCGCTTGTTGCTGTCAGAATGGACTCTCAACAAACTAGTATTCAATCAGATTTGCTATCTATGGGAGCGCCCAATGATGATTTATTTATGACACAGCTTGCTAATCAATTGCAGACGTATGTGTTGGCTTGTCCAGATCTCTGAGCTAATATTGTTAACGCTCTATTGATCTATAGGACGGAATGATAGGATACGCGTATCCTCCGGCGCTGTTGTTTTAGCAGGTATTGCTAAGATAAACAACCACAATACATTTCTGTTGATAGCATCTCTATCTTCACAGAGATCATGAGTAATTTACTCTCTTGTCTACTGTGGGTCTTAACGTGAAATCTTCCTCTATGTGAGGATCTTTTTCACTGGGTAAATCGTGTCATCTTTATCACAACCAGCAAGGTCGCAACCTTCATGTATTCCGTTGTGTGGTCCGTATTGCATTGTAAGCACTGTACTGGACGAGCTTTGGACGCGATTTCTTACTATAGGAGATCCTCTTCTTCGCTATTCTATGCGGCTAAAGTGGAGGCTCTTCCGTCGTGGGTAGGGATCATTATGTTCATATTGTTGATCCCTCCATACTACTCATTGCTATTTTTTAGTATACTTGTTTCACAAGATCTACTGCAGCCTGTTATTATTTAGGTTATAGGTTTATGTTACCTCATACCTATGCACTCTACGATAGTTTACAATTGGGTCTTTTGTCTCTTTATCTAAGTCAGTTAGTAACTTTTTGATAAATAGACTTAGAATCTTTAGATTAAATTCCTATACGGATTTTAACTTCGGTTCTTATTTAGCTAAGTAATCATTTGAGCCTCTGGAAACAGTAGTTTTCAAATTCTGACCTTTTAGACAGTAATTCTGTTGGTTTCTCTTTTACTGTAGAGTCAGTGAGTTTCATGCACTATCGATGGATGATTTTCACTTTCATAGTTTCGGAATCAATACTTCCGTTACTATTTAGGTTGGATTGTTGCATAAGAGTTAGGCTCCTATTATCCGGAACCTATTATTTTAAGGTCCTTCCGTCTTCGTATGGGCATAGGCCTTTACTCTTTCCGGGTACAGTTTATGTATTTATAAACAGATATCTGTTTATTACAAAGGGCGTAAGCTTCTTCTGTCTTTGATGCCTAGTAGAAGGACGTTACGCTCCATTTTATTGTTAATGGATTCTATTAACTATCGGTACTGCTTATGGTATATCATTGACTTAGCAGTTGTGCTTAAGATTTCGGCTCATGAAGTAAGAGTTCTTCTACTTCTTGGGCTTACATTAATAGTGTCGCTATTATAGATTTTTGAAGGCCGCTCATTACGCTCAGCCATCCACATTCATGAATTTTATCTTAGAAATATCGAGTCCATTTCTGGAGGCCTCTATTGTTAGGTCTATTATCTACTGCTCAGAATGTCATTCACTTAACAGTTGCTACTATAGCTAGGTAGGCTGTCTGTTTCGGCAGTGTCTCCGTTCGGCTGCCCTCTTCGCTCTGGGCTATTTGACCCAGGGCAAGAAAAAGGAGGGGGAGGGTGTTCCCTTGGGTCACCTGTTTTACTATGAAAACAAGGGGATACCTCCTCCGGAGTTAGTAATTCTGAGCTGTTATTGGGATGGTTGTTTAGTGAGAAGTTTAGGTTTTTAAAATTCATTCAAGTCTTAGTTTTTAAAGTATAGCTTTTGAATATTGCATATGTCAACGGACATGATTATGCAATCCTCAGACACTTTTAGGAGTATAAGAGTCTCTATTCTCTAGACTTACTTTATTTATTGGCTTACTTTAAAAACTATTAGTATAAGGATTATATTGGATATTAATAGAGTACATGGATGTATGAAGCTCAATTTTGGAAGGTGTTGTATCTTTCTAATTTATCATAAATAAGAAAGATACATGTAAGGCCTATTACTTCTTTTTCCCTACAGGGGATGACTCTATTTTATTTTATTGAGCGTATTCCATTTTGCTCTATGTCCTTGGCCCTCCAGCCTTTTTACTATTCAGCTATGTCTGGGTCATTGGTACAGTATAAAAATGTTAAAAAGTTTATAGTAATTTATATATTTTTTATACTTACCAATGACCCAGACGGGGATGGCCCTCCCAGGAGTTGGGAACTCATGCCTCCCCGCTGAGTACATAGCGCTTACCAGGCACTGGTTATTAGAATGATTAATGGCGCCAATTTCGGAACGTCCTTGACACTGCGCATGCGCAGTAGGGGCGAAGTGTGGAGGGCCTTTCAGGACATGTTTTCTTTAGTTTTAGATGCAAATTTTGGGGATTGGGGGGCAAAATTTGTGTTTGGCCCTATATTTTAAGAGTTAGCACCAGCTATGTCTGGGTCATTGGCAAGTATAAAAAATATATAAATTACTATAAATTTTTTAACATTTCCCGTTTTTTACCCACCAACTTTAGTTATGTGAGCTTATGGCATGGCTCGATTGGTCGGCGTCAGCGTACTTGTCCAATAATGTTAAAGTTTCTGTTTAGGTCACTTACTCACCCTTTTTCCATATCATGGCCTTTATAATGCTGCTATATGATGATTATTATCATTCTACTATGATTTAACCCCTCATAAAAAGCATTTTAAACATTTATCTTGACATTTTTAGTTGCGTTTAGTTTTCTGTTCAGCTCAGAATTTCATGTTCAACTTAGTGTTTAGGTCATTTGCTGTGTTTCTTTCTCTTCCTATGGCACTTATTTTCCTCATACATATTCCTCATTATCATTGTTCCATGGTTTAACCCTTCTCCAGTGAATTTCTTCAAATTTTTCATCAAATTTTGAACGATAAGTTTTCTGTTAGCTCACAGTTACATATTTTCAGTGTGTTAAAGTTTTTTTTTTAGTTCAGCTGTCGACACCCTTTTCATCCCATGGCCATTATATTGCTTCTATATGGTGATTATTATACCCCCCACAAACAAAGTTTGGGGGGTGTATAGGAATCACCCTGTCCATCCATCCGTCTGTCCATCCTTATAAGCGCAACTCCTCCTAAACCATTTGAAGAATTTTCATGAAACTTTACACAATGGAAGAACTCCATATGAAGATGTGCATGAAGCAATATAATTCTGTTCTGACATTTCCAAGGGGAGATAATCTAACTTATACATTTCAATTGCTACATCATACGGTTGTGTCCTCGTAAGGCAAACAACTGAGTTGCGGGGGGTATCACTTTGTGAGCTTGCTCACAGTACCTCTAGTTATCATTCTATCATTATTTAACCCTTTACCCAACGTAACGGCCAAAACCGGCCAGCGCTATTCTCAAATATCGCCAATTAATTTTCAAAATATTTTCATTTTTTGTCTCAAAAACATAGGTTATGACCCCTCGTTGGAACGAGCTCGTCGAGCTCGTTCCAACGAGGGGTCATTACCTATGTTTTTGAGACAAAAAATGAAAAAAATTAGTTATTCAAGAATTTTTTTTGCAAGTGTCGTCTGCTTTTCATGTTAGGTAAAGGGTTAACCCTCGCCCAGTGCATTCTAAACCTTTTTCTTACCATTTTTAGCTACGTTTATTTTTCTATTTAGCTCAGATTTTGGTTTAACTTTGTGTTCAGGTCAGCTGCTGTGTTCCTTCTCTTCTCATGGTGCTTATATTCCTCATACATGTTCCTCATTATCACTCTAGCATCATTTAACCCTGGTCCACTGAATTTCTTCAAATTGTTCATCAAATTTTTAATGCTCACACTTAAACACTTTCAGTGTATTAACTGGTAGAGTGCTGGATGCCCATATTTGGGCTTTACTCCAAAGCACAGGTACTGTAACATAAAGGCTTCATATTCAGTGGCTATGCTTCATATTATCTTTGAAGTGATATTATTTAGCCTGTTAGAATTTGCCTTCTTACAATTAGTGAGAGAGTGCCCACAGTACTCTCCCATTAATTGTAACAAGGCAAAGACAGTTGAACAAATTTTGATGGCAAAAATAATTTAGCACTCTACCAGTTAAAGTTTCTGTTTAGGTCAGTTGCCGACACCATTTTCATCCTATGGCCTTTATATTGCTTCTATGAGGTGCTTATTACCATTCTACCATTATTACATCCTGACCCAGTGTGTTTTAAACCTTTTTCTTAACATTTTCTAGTGTGTTTACTTTTCTGTGTTGCTCAGAATTTCATGTTTAACTTAGTGTTTAGCTCACCTGCTGTGTTCCTTCTCTTCCCATGGTGCTTATATTCATCATACATCTTCTTCATTATCATTCTACTATGGTTTAACTCTTGTCCAGTGAATTTCTTCAACTTTTTTTTTCTTCCAATTTTGAACGTGTAGTTTTCTGTTTAGCTCACACTTCCAACATTTTCAGTGGGTTACATTTTTTGTTTACATCGACTGCTGACACCCTTTTCATCCCATGGCCTTTATAATGCTTCTATATGGTGTGTATTATCATTCTGCCACTATTTAACCCTCATCCAGTGTGTTTTAAACGTTTCTCTTAACACTATTTAGTTACGTTTACTTTTATGTTTACCTCAGAATTCCATGTTTAACTTAGTGTTTAGGTCAGTTTCTGTGTTCCTTCTCTTCCCATGGCCTTTGTATAAATCATACATGTTCCTCATTATCATTCTACCATGATTTAACCCTCATCCAGTCAATATTTTTCAAATTGATTTCCACATTTTTAACGTTAAGGCTCTGTTTAGCTCACACCTAGACATTTTCAGTGTGCTAAAGTTTCTGTTAAGGTCTGGCAACACTATTTGTAAAACATCATTTCCGAGGTTCCTCATATGATCAACAATTAACAATCTAATTGTGCTATGTTGATTTTCTTCACCAGTAATTACAAATGGTAGTGCACAGAAAAGGCAGTTTCCATCACTACATATTTTTTTAAAACAGAGGGTTCTTCCATTTCTCTATTTTGTGTACTATCAGGTATCTGATAAGTCACAGCTTTTTGAGTTTAAAAATCAAACATAGTACACTGAAGCATCTGCCAATGAAGACTGGTTGGTTCAAAGTAATACTTCTCACTTAATAATGTGGCCATTAACCCTTTTGCTGTTAAAGTTATTAGTTTTTCAGTTTTACTTTTAAGAGGTTGTGTTCAGGTCAGCTTTGTCACATGTTATGAGCTGTTTGATGCCGTTCTTGTGTTTGCCAAAGTTACTATCAAAGAGGAATGTTGGCATCCTTCTTGTTAAGTGTGGGTGAAGTTTCATTAATGTCTCTGCATATATTTTAGGAATTATTGGTGGAAAATTCTTGGAAAGAGGACGAGTTAAAAAACCAAATGCAGAAATGTTTAGCACACAGATGTCAGAGTATTACTTAGCTGAAGACTTATATGTGGGAGCATGTGTTGAGTTCAATAGTCATAAATTTGTTCTCATTGATGCAGATGAATATGCATTTAGAGTTATGGAGGAATATTCAGACAGGGTAAGTATGTAATTGGTGTTTCTTCACTTACAGTAGGAATAATGGAGGTCTTGTTAATAGTTGTTCATTCACCTATGGTGGGATTATTATGATCCCCGATGAGTCTGGAGGTGGGATGGGGAAATCTCACCCGAGGGACAAGATATTTGAACCAGACCCGAGGCTTGCCGAGGGTCTGGTTGAAGTATGTTGCCCCGAGGGTTAAGATTTCCCCATTCCGACCTTCAGACTCATCAAAGATGATTTTTCTCCCCCCACACGAGGATTACGTCATTATAGATAATTGGCAGTCACATGCTGACCTACCCAATTTATCAAGTCGTAGTCCTTTCGAAAAACGAACAATTTCATCGGAAAGACTGTACAGAAGTTAGGTATATACCATAGGTATATACTAAAAAATTGATTTGTGACACTGTCCGTTAAGGGGTTAATGAATTTGTGCTTGTCAAACTCTAATGTCAAGGGCATTGTGAGATTATTGATCGATTGATAAATTCGCCCAGTGATGTTATTAAATCTGCAGAGAAACATGGGGTTGAAACAAATCAGCATTGTTGATTTTGAATAGCATGTGGATTACATGCAGGAAATCGTGAAGCCATTTTGTTTACAATTGTGCAGATGATGATGAAATAGTTCCGGCGACCTAATAAAATATGCAAATGAGTATGTCACGTGGGGTGGGTGGGATAGAAGTATCCCACCCTGCTGTCTCACCCGGGACACAAGTATGTTTCATGTATAGTGGGGGGAAAAAAACTCATGTCTGTGCCAGCAATCTCCTCTAATCTCTTGACTGGCCTGAGAAAGTTGAAATTGCAAATATTCTATAAAAAAAATTCTTGTTTTTCAGGCAATTTTCCCCCAATTTTATGATGAGAGAGGGAGGCTTTTTTTTCTCTTTTTGTTTATTCACAAAACAGTTCTGAAAATAGTTGGAATCAGAAATTTAACTATTTACTATATTATGTGGCAAAAAAAACAATGTTTTCAGCAGTGAAAATTTCTCATAATGCAGTTGAAAATTTAACCAACTTTGTCTTGTTTGACAGAGCTCTATGATGTTGAACATCGTTAATACAGTCAGGTAGGAGCAAGGTGGATAATTAGAAATAATCTTTATTAGTGGATTCAGACAATGAGAGAAACAGACAATGTAACTACAAATCTTATACTTGTTAACTCTTACCTGCTGAGTGTTTTAAAAATATTTTTCATCAAATCTAGATGTGATGAAAAATTTATGATAATTTGACTCAACAAATCACTAGTCAAAAAGTCTTTACAATTAAGAAAGAGATTCAGTTAAATGTGCTCAAATTTTACTTGTTTTAATGGCATGAGAATTCCTGTCTTGGGCAGGAATATCCATCAGCAGCTTGCAAGGATTTAATACTTGTCAATGCTGATGAATATGGAATGGAGATATTGCACAGAGGATACCAACTGTTTTGGGGGTAGGTACCGGAATTATCACTAGAGTGACTGCATTGAATTTAAGGAAGTATAACTTTATATATGTGGCAACTTAAATTTCTTTGAGATCATAAATGTGATAAATTTTGGTACCTGCTGAAAGGTTTTCTTTTTATTATATCCATTGGAATATTTTAACTTCAATTAAATCATGTTTTAATTACAATTAAAATGCCCAAATGTCAAAAACAAGCAGTGATATTGATCTTAATGCATTGCATAATTCACAGGGATGCCAGAAGCACAGGGACAGCTGCCCTCCCTGCCTTCCGACCCTGCCTTTGGAGAGGGGGCAGACAATGCCCTTTCCAGGTTCATCACACATTTTTTTTCAATGATTCTAGAAGTAAAGCCAAAATACACCCCAAATCCAATTTGTGAACATTCAAAATTCAGTGAGGAGTTTGGGAGAAAGTGCCCCCTTCCAATGGGAGGGGGAACCTCCTCTCAAATTCCCTCATCTTGGGTCTTCGAGACCTGCATGCTTTGGCATGTCATAGGGAGGCTGCTAGTGCGAGTAAATGCCCTATTCCCGGGGTCAACCCCCCTGCCCCGAAGTGCTTCAGGCGCCCCTGATAATGCACATCATTTCTGTAGAGTTATTCCCTTGTATCTATCAGGATAACAGATATCGACATACTGATGTCAAAATAGCAAAATTTCAAACTAAAATTCTTTCCGGCAATGCAACTAGGAATTCAACCAATACAATCTTGTTAAAGAGAGCTCTCTGAGCTTTTGTCAAACGAGATTGATTTGATTAACCCTTTACCAAATGAACAGACCACATCCACCTGTGTAAATTTCCAAATTGAGCAGTTGAAAAAGAATTATTTTTTTTAAAAAATGTCAACAAAACCATATCATGTGATCCCTCATTGGAACGAGTATGTCAAGCTCATTCTAATGAGGGGTTACATAATAGTTTTGTTGAAATTTTTTGAAAAATTTGGAAAATTAATATTTAAAATAGATTTTGATATCATTGGGCATTGGGTAAAAGGTTAAATTCCTAGTTGCATTATGGGAAAAAAATGCAACTTGAAATTTTGACTTCAGTGTGCAGTTTGCTCTCTTTTCCTGTGTGAACTTCAGGAAGTGGAATAGTCCTCATTTAGTGTGGAAGACAAGTTCTTCTTCATTTGTATAATAGAACTTGGTAACCAAGGCTGGGAAAAATATTAACTGATTGGTTAATCTTGCCTTTATTCTTGTGAAGGGCTATAAGCTATGCTTTGGAAGCAGAACTTAAAAAGGTAAAATTCTGAATGATGATTTTTGTAAACACAGTAGAATCCTCCAAATTGAATATCCATTTTGCCAGTGAAAATTATTCAGTTAACAGGAGTATACAATTAAGAGGGATTTGGTCAGTTTCCTGTGTTCCGGAGGTAAACTGAGCATTTATTCTATTATATCTTGTTTGACAGAGCTCATAGAGCTCTGTCAAACAAGATATGATAGAATAAATGCCTGTATTGGATGTAGTGAGGCCAAAAAGGTTGATAAATAAGGGGAATTTGGTGCGTGTCACAGTAATTTTTTTCGACATATTACAAAAATGTGTATACAATTAACAGGAGTTTACTCTACAACCCATATGCAATCAACAGATCAAATTTGTACTGAATGTATGGTAAATGGTTTTGTGTTTGAAAATTATATTCAATTAACAGGGATATACAATTAAGAGATATCCAATTAAGTGGGCTCCACTGTAGTGCTGACTGGATTAGCAGTTTGTTGGTGGAAGGGCTCAATTCTAAGAAACTAAGAAACATACAACTTGTCTCATAACCCATTCAAAATGGAATAATTTTTCTTTTCAGTTTCCAAAGGCAAATATTAACCAGATCATGAAGAAGATAGCAGCTAAGGCAGGGCAGAAGTTGGATGAAGTAAGATCATTCTTTGCCAGTAATGATCCAAATAGCTCAGGAACAATTGAGTATGAACAGCTTCAAAAGCTCTTACAAAATGTAGACCCCACACTGACCGGACATGAAATCATGACAGTCGCCAGAATGTATGCTGCTAGGAAAGATGAAGAGGGATTAGATGCAAAACGGCTTGTTGCAATTGCACAAGAACAGCTCAGAAAGAGGAATTTTGAAGGTTTCGGTAAACTTGGAGAAGGATTCTTTCACCAGGATAAAAATAGGTACATATTCATTTTTAACCCTTTAAGACTTTAATTATCCTGATGTTCAAACGTCATTGGGAATTCAGTTTCTTCAATGTTTTTAAAAATGCGACATCAAATGTCGGAAAGTACCAATAACAAGATATTTTTCACATTAGTGATTATCTGATTGAGGGCTAGATTATTTGTGGTGGTCTGAATTTGTTATTCAAAACTTGTTTTGTTACAAATTATTGGAGAGTGTCCACAGGTACTCTCCAATAATTTGTTATGAAACAAATTTATATAAACAAAATATTATTTGTGTTTGACTGAATATGAAATTTAAGCAAGGAGAGTGTTGGCTTTTGCTCAGGTTAGAACTTTAAAAATCAATAAATAATAACAAAACAAATTACCACAAAGTATCAACATGCTGTTTGATTTCATACGTAATAACACGTACAAAAGATTCAGTTTTACTCTACCTAAGTGGGAAAAGAATTTTTTTCTATTGTCTCACTGTTAGAAGGCATTATGAAGTTGTTGGTAGGAATTTGTGGAAATGGCTTTAGGACTTCAAATCAAAATGTCAAAGATAGCCAACTATAGTCAGTCATTCTTCAAAGCAGTTTAACAGAAAGTTTTGATGGTTGAGCAGTCTTGTCAGTTATAGCCATAATCATATTTAATACTATTAGAGCTACTGTTGGATTTTAAACAGGGGTGCAGCCTGGATTTTCAGCCTCGAAGGGCACACATCCCACTGGGGCTGTACAGGTCCTAAAATGACATGCCATAGGCATAGCCCACAGTCCAGAGATGGGGGAGAGTTTGAGAGAGGGTACCCCTCTCAGTGGTAGGGGTCTGAGAAATTATTTTCAAGTTTTAAACCCCTGTTCTTAAATCTGAGGCCTTCTGTGTGCTCAAAATTTATCACCGCAGAAACACAATTTTTATGACAAGTTTTTCGTCAGTACAGTGCTTCGCCAATGAAGAAAGTACCACATATATCTGACTGAATCCCTGTTACTGAAAATTAACCTCTCACACACCGAAGTCAAAGTATCAAAACTTCAAGCAGCAAATTTTTCCCATAATGCAATTAGAAATTTAATCAGTTCAATCTTGTTTCTGTTTTCAGACTGGAACACCTTAATCCAGAGATAGTAAGAACAATATTCCATTCTCATAATGTACCAATACCAGATGATGTATTACGAGCTGTGATAGCTCTGTAAGTATTAATACATGGAACTAGTACATTTTCAGTTCATGATTTGGTATGAATAACTGTTTGCTAGTAGACTAAATCGACAGTTTTGGTGCAGATGGTCAGTGAACCACAAATTGATAAAGAGAACCAGTTATTTAACCCTTTATCTAACACAAAAGACGGATGACACTTGCATATAAAATTCTTGAATAACAAATTTTGTAAATTTTTTTTTTGTCAGAAGCATAGCTTATGTCCCCTCTAATTACAGTCCACCATCCCAGAAAAATACTGCAGGAGGACGATGCTTTCAAAACAAATTATGCACAGTAAAGCATAGAATGAACAAAATCACATTCTAAACCAAATACAATTCTTTTTTAATGTGGGACTGTTAATATTGATGGTTATTCCATACAGATTATCACCACAGTGTGTGTCTCCAGGAATTCAGATCAAGTCGAGTTGTAGGAACAGAACAGTATTTCAACGAGCCCATTAGGGCGAGTCGAAATGCAATTATGTGCCTACAACGAGACTTGATCAGAATTTCTGGAGACACACTCCGTGGTGATGATAAATTTATCTCACAATATTGACCACAAAATGTGTTATAAAACTATTTTAAGAGGAACGTTTTCATTTGCCTTATCGATGGAAAGATGTAAAATGGAAAATAGAATAGCGTCTATTGATCTCCATATTGAGGTCAGTGATGACGTTACACTTCAGTGAAAATTACGTCACTGGGATTCACTTTACTGAATACTGTCTTGCAAAGTGGAGCAACTGTGTGTTTCGTCAACAAGAATTTGGTTGTTACTTTTGCGATGATTAATTTACTGGTGAATTAAATATCCCTCTTGATGAAAAGGTTTATTATATTTTAAAATATGCCGTTCATCATTTATTAAGGTGTTTTCCACATTTCATAGCGAAAGCTAACTTCAAGAGAGAAGCCTTGACTCGAGCGTTCAGGAAAATCCCAATAATAGGCCACATACCAGCCCAAGATGCTGAAAAGTGCGCACAATTTAACTATTCGTTGAGTTAACTTCCCCAGTGACATTTTAGCATGCCGTGAATAATATATATGTCACAGGGTTTAGTTGGCAGATACAGTGTCATATACGGCTCAGAGAAAACAATATTAGGTTCGGCTTCGCCTCACCTAATATTGTTTTCTCTGAAATTAATGCTGTTGTTTTGGCAACAGCAGAATCTCGCACTTGTATCAGGGGGCCCTTGATACGGATTCGGAACAAGGGCCCAGATACATTAAACTTTAGTTGCGTAACAGTGCAAAAACTCCCCGATTGTGAGATAAAAACTAAACACCAGAAATGACTCACACGATACCAAATAAATTTACAGGGGTAGTTTTTTTCCCTTGTTTATCAATGAAACCATTTTTGTGAATTTACCAAGAATATAAAACCATCATCAACAGAATTATCAGATATATAATTACTACAAAATGTTCACATTGCCCAGTTTTCATTTTTCATTCATGAAGTCACCTGTGCCTCCATACCTGTTTCTCTGAACTGTATGGAGTTGACCCTTGCTGAAAATTTTTCATCGCAACAACAACAAAACAAAATGGCAGCATTTGAGAATTGTAGATACCATGGATTGGAATTTTTGTTACTGCTCATTCTTGTCATGAACGACCAAAAGATTTCTCGGAGTCTGTACTGGAAGGATTGCAAAATACAACCATTCAGTTATTTTAAGGTAGTTTATTGTCAAAATGTTTGTCTCTTACTTATGCCATAGCAGGCTTTCAGGCAGTGCTCTCAACCACACGACATCAGTTCCATAGCAAATTTCAGTTTCCACATTTTCTATGTTTCTTTCCAAACATTTTGGTATATAATTTTCTGGGGTTACTTCTTTCTAGCCATTTTTGGATTTTGGAGAAAATTTCTTGAAATTCAACCAAAGTAAGGTTGGTTGTCCCCTTAAACAATTGTCTGTCATTATATTCTGATGCTGTACTCACAAAGTTAATTTTTTACTCCTTCCCTTCTAGCAACAACACTCTCTATTATCCTATTGAACTAATTCCACCGAGAGGTTTATCATCTATAGGTGGTGAGAAAAGTTTCTATATACTTTGAATAGATATGGGTATTGTTGGCTATCACTTGGTGAGGTAATCAAAGAAAACTGGTTGTGTTTCTTTAAAAAACGACTCCACATTTGTTCGAGACTTTAGAAGTCAAACATAAACTAGAAGATATTTGTATAAACATTATAAGTTATTGTGATGAAATGATGGTAACATGGTCTGAGTTTTGTGGCTTGGAGCGTTTGTTCAACCGAGATGCCAAAAGCCCACATTGTGAAACGAACAAGGCTACTTGAATGAACAAGGCAACTTTGATAATAAATTTAGTAAATAAACCTCTTGTGTACCCCACGACATCACTGAATAACAAAAAATCAATAACTTATATAAAGGTTGAAGTTGGGTGCATGATGGCTCAGTAGGTAGAGATGCAAGCTGAGAGGTCCGGGGTCAAATCCTTCCTGTGGCAACCACGTTGTGTCCTTGGGCAAAACATTTAATCCCAATTGCCAAAGTGGGGATATGGTGACATTGTCTACTAAGGTATACTACACATTGATGGTGCACTTGTCTTCAACCAGTGTTAACCCTGCGTGTGTGGAGTTAGTATATTGGGGAGTCTGACAGTTGCTCGCCATTGCTTGCTGGTTTTCTCCGGGTACTATGGCTTCCTCCACCCATAAAACTGTCTGACTTGTGGTGACCCTGGCTGTTGAAAGTGTCGTTAAACCCCAATAAATAAATAAAGGTTGAAGTTACTCAACAAATGAAAGTGTCAGTGACACTGTTGCTCAACTTGTTTAAGACATGTAAATGTATGGTATGTGACACAGCAATGACAAACATCTAGGTAATAACCTGATAACAAAGGTACATGTAAAGTATTGTAACAGTCTGTACATAAATGCTGACCGTAGCCTGTAACAAATGTGTAGGTAAAGTGTTGTAAAGGTGGGCGACACTTAGATGCTAAACTAGAAAAGAAATCTTTGAGTCCCAGAGTGGGTCTGACTGAACCCAAAAATATCTCTTCTCATGGCACAGTGATAACAAAGGCACCCCAAAACACTTGTTCCTGTCACAAGGTGATAACAAAGGTACCCCAAGAGGTTTCGTGAAGTTCAGTTCATAAATACAGACTCTAGTCTGAACCGTATCGACATGTGCACCTACTGTGTATAAGTATCACTGAGCAAATCCAAGTTCATCTAATTTGCATAATTTCTGCATGAGAAAAAAATCTGTATTATATGTGATGTATTCCATGTTACTAAACATTCCTACAAAAATTTATTCAAATTAGAACTTTCATACAGAAGTTCTGTACAAAAAACTGATTGCACTAATTTTGGTACAAAAAGGTTGCTGGTGGCCATCTTGAATTTTGGGCCACACCCAAAAACACTCGTTCTCGTCCCATGGTGATAACAAAGGTACCCAAGAAGTTTCGTAAAGATCGGTTCATAAATACAGCCTGTAGCCTGAGCCGTATAGAAGTTGTGTACAAACAACTGATTGGACCTAATTTCGGTACAAAATGGCCACTGGCAGCCATCTTGAATTTTGGACCAGACCCAGAAACACTCGTCCTCATCCCAAGATGATAACAAAGGTGCCCAAGAAGTTTCGTGAAGATCGGTTCAAATAAACAGATTCTAGCGCGAGCCGTATTGACGTGCACTTACTTGTGTATAAGTAGCACTGAATAAATCAAGTTTATCTAATTTGCATAATTTTTGCACAAGAAAAAAACCTGTATTAAATGTGATGTATTCCATGTTACTAAACATTCATACAGAAATTTGTTCAAATCAAAACTTTCATACAAAAGTTCTATACAAAAAAACTGATTGCACCAATTTTGGTACAAAATGGCCACAAGCAGCCATCTTGAATTTTGGACTGCACCCAAAAACACTCGTTCTTGTCCCAAGGTGATAACAAAAGTGCCCAAGAAGTTTCGTAAAGATCGGTTCATAAATACGGCCTCTAGCTCGAGCCGTATTGGCATTTGCAGTTACAGTGCTGAAAGTAACATTAAATAGATCAAAGTTAGTCTAATTGGCATAATTTATGCACAAGAAAAAAACCTGTATTATATGTGTATTCCATGGTACTAAACATTTATATAAAAAATTATTCAACTCAGAGCTTTCATATGGAAGTTCTGCGCAAAAATCTGATTGCACCTAATTTTGGTACAAAATGGCTGTCAGTGGCCATCTTAAATTTTGGACTTGACCCCAAAACACTTGTTCTCATCTAACGGTGATAACCAAGGTACCCAAGAAGTTTCGTAAAGATCAGTTCATAAATACGGCCTCTATCCCGAGCCATGTGTATGGCGCGACGGATGGACAGACGGATGAAGGGCCATAGCAATACCTCAAATTTGGCTTTGCCAAAGTTGAGCTAAAAATCAGTAATTTAGATAAAGGTCAAAGTTTCTCCATCTCAGTTCAAATCATAAACAAGTTCATGATTTGAACTGAGATGGAGTAACCTCAACCTTTTTATAAGTGGGTTGTGGGCATACATTCATAGAATGATTATTGGGCTTGAAAAATACGATTGTATAGGTAGTTTCCACTTTGAATCTCCTCCTATTGTTATCATCTTTTCAAATATTTTACTTGGTGATGTCAGACAATAACATATGCTCCTGGAGCTGTTAACAAAGAAAAAAAATCTAAGCGACCTCTTGTCCAATTAGAGCATGCAGATTTTAATCTTACTGGAACATACATTCTTTTCTTTCCAGCTGCCCAACAAATGAAAATGGAGATGTTAACTACAAAGAACTGCTGAAATTAGTTAACTGGAGGGATAATCCAGCTCCACCAATGCAATACCAAGCTGTTACACGAGATGAAAATTGGCAGGGCACCACACCCAAGAATGCTATACAAGAAATTAATTATGATGCACTAATTCAAGACTTGTACTCGCAAAGTTAGGAAGAATGAACTGTGGAAAAGTAAATCACAAACAAAATGAGTGTCTGTGTTTCACCCCGTACAAATCAAAGTGAAGATTCACTTTGGCCATTCATTTTGAACTGATCAGATATATTTGTTACTTTTCAACCACCCTATCACTAAATTCCAATAATTGAAACAAGTGAAATTGTGATTTTTGTGAGTGGAAAAGAATGTGCTAAGTATTTTGGTGTGTTCTAAAAGTTTAGTGATTGAGTAGCCCTGAAGAACTCGGCTTATAGCTCCTATGGTTCACTGCATTCATTAAAAGTCCCAGAAATTTCTTGAACATTGAATCCTGCCATAACCCTTTCAACACTGGTGGTATCTTCCATGCCAGTTAAATGGCAGAAATTGGAAGAGTCCATATTCATTATTTGGGGGTAGAGCAATTAATATTTTCAACATGCAGCCTGTAGGCTGCACGTTGAAAATATTAATTGTTCTACCACACACATTCACTTAGTAGCCATCCTACTTAATGAAATTATGACATATCATGTTCCTGGACCGGAAAGGCGGCCTCTCGTGTCGAAAGAAATAAAATATATTCAGCACGCCTCAGAGTGAAGTGAATATTGCTGAATTGGATCTTCTCTACCTCTGGTTGTGTTATGGTTGTGACATGACATAAAATTTTGACAACAAACTCTGCTCATATTTACATGTGACTTTATGTGGCTCTCTGCAAGAAACTCATGAACATCCTTGAACCTCTGAGTTTATCATCGCTGGCTCCTTTGAAGCCCTTGAAAATATAACGGAAAGGTCACAGAAACTTTTTGAACCGACTGCTTATGGAAGTGCAGGAACATGTAGCAGATGTAAATTTGAGCTGATGATATGCTGTTGTGCAATGTACAAGTACTTTGTGAACAGTGTGATCAAGAAATAGTTGACCATTTTTTTCTTCATTATGCATTTTTTATATGACATAATACCTCTAATTTGAACATTCCTGCAAAAGAAATCCTTTGACAACACTTAGATCTATGGCCACACTGAAAGATAAAATATCCATTAACTTTTGATGCAATGAATCATTGCATTACAGTTCTATTCAGAAATTGTTTGATTCACTTTGGACATTGAACTCTGCTGTGAAGCAGCCAGGACTATATTTGATGAAGAATTGATATAAATTCAACTGAAGAAATCATTGGTCAAAATGTCCATTCAATTTACTGGGGGAAATTCGATCCCTGCCCTATGTGTATACTTCCGTGATAACTCATACAGAGGCTGCATTTTTCTTTACAATGCTTTTACATTATTATTGGCTGCCCAAACAGGGAGCCAACAATGATGTAGGAACAGTGTTAAGTCATCTGCATAAATAAGGTTGTAATTATCACCAAAAATGATTGGAGGCTTTAAGGGGTTAACAGCAGGTTCAATGTATTCATTGACTGTACTTTTTTACTTTGGATATTGGGACAGTTTTACCCCCTACCTAAGAAAACTAGAAAATGACGTGACACATGAAAAACATTTTCTTGATTAACTAAATATTTTCATTTTTCGCCTCCAAAATGTAACCTACGACCCCCATTGGTGGAATGATCTCAACAAGCTCATTCCAATGAAGGATCATAATCTTGTTTTAGAGGAACAAATGGAAAAAAAGTCATTAAATTTTAATTTAGATTTTTGTGAATAGCATTTATGACCTTTTCATATGGCCTTTCTTGTTTGTTAAGGGGTTGATTAATCATTGTCTTTGTCCAATGCTAGGTACATCACACCATGTTCGAACAGAAAACTGTATACATCCCATGTTGACAACCTCTACAGTTAAAACTAGAAGTCCTGTCACGAACTGTGGGTTAGGGTTAATTATGCATAGGAATTGCGTGCAATTGACATATCGAATGGCATCTAAAGCCCGGAAGGTTCTCCTGGTTACTCATAGCAAACACAGACAATGTTTGCAAAATGGAGGCGAGTGGAAAATCTCTCACCTCAAATAAAGTTTGCGAGAGTGAAAAGAGTGAGGAGAGCGATTTTGATTGAGAGTGTTGATTTCAGTGTTTAACTTCAACAGACAAATGTCCTTCGAAACGAATGTATGAATACAACTGACCATGGATGGAAATTTTGAAGGTGAAAATATATGTAACCCACTAAAATTAGGTCTGGATTTAAATGGCAGATTATTAAAATCATGGAAAATGGATGCGTAAATTCCAAATCGGGCACATTAGTTTGTGTCACTGGTGAATTGAAGCGACAGGTGTCACATGTATAAAAGAAAATAAGGAACAGGGCAACATTCCGCATGTCTTTGATAAAAAAAAATGTGGAAGTATTAAAACGTTCATCAGATCTCAGAATGGCCACAGTTTTTTTTATCTGGACATGCGTGTTCGTATTGTGTCGGGAGTAAGCTCTGGGCGAGTTGTCACTGTTCAGCCCTCTTACAGTTAGCATGTCATGTGTGGATGTACAAGCGAACTACAGCATCTCATATTCGTAACGAAGGAAAGGAAATTGTTTGCAATTGTACTTTAAACGCTTCAAATTGTGAGTGATTCTTAAAAATTTCCCAACATCCAAATTTAATTGAATGTTTCTGTTGATGCAACTCCAAAGGATGAAAACACACCCCAAAATAGAGCCGAGCAATTATTTGCGCACCTTGGACAATTTTTGCGTGAGCGATGGTGCGCGAGAGCGATCGTGTGCCTTTGCCATGTGTCACTGGGTTACCCAGAGGTCCATTGGCTGAAACATTGCTTGTGCACAGGCCATATGTACAGAATTTGATAGCCTTACTATGGTCATAACGTGTAGATTAACATGCTATTTGTGTGCATTTCATGACTGGACTTCTAGTTTTAACTGTAATTGTACATCGACACATCCAATGAATTGAGAAAATGAAATTTCGAAGAGAACATGTGCAAGTGCCCATTCTGGGTTCTTGGCCAATAAATTTTCTCACTTGCTCCAGACACAAACCTAGCTTAGAAATCCCTCTACTTTTGTTGATTGAAGCATTTGATTGGTTCTGTTTATCAATAAAATTCAACTCATCATCTTTTAATATTGAACCACAATTCTGTATTTATGATTTCCAAATTGGAATGTGACACTGAACAAATCAAAACTTGAGTGGGTACTAAGTTCATGGATCACATAAATCAACTGATTTACTCCCCAAACATGAATACATGTAAATTTGCTCTAAAGGTATGGTAAATGTTTTGACATTTTACAATTATATTCAGTCAACAAAAGTATTCCATTACAAATGTGGTCTTTCTAAGGTGGGAGGCCATTGTTATGTAAACTTGCATGGCCTTCAGCAAATCTGGTCCAAAACAGTATTAATTTCAGCAAAACATGTCCATGGGATTTCATATTTCTTTAATTTCTAATCCATATTAAAGCATCTGATAAATTTTTGACAAGATTTCCACCATTAGAGTGGCAAGGGAATTCAGCTGCTCTGACTGAACTAGCGAACTGTTGTGACAGATTGTGGATGTTTTGTGGATTGAAAGGTTCACATTGTGTGCCAAATGTAGCTTGCACACAGCAATTACAATGTATCTCCCTGAATATTTGAAAAACAAAATGTTTACTCCCCAATTACAGATTTGAACCCAAAACTGACATTAACATGTTGTAATGAGTGGTCAGAAGGAATGTGTTACTGTGTATGAATTTGTCAGATATACTTTCAACCCTTTACTGAACATAACTAGAAGACAATGCTGCAGATATTTTCTTGAATAACCAAATACAATGGTGGCCACTTAACTGGATATCTCTCAACCCTTTACCCAACGATGAGTTGGAAAACATTAACATTTTTAAAAAAATCAGCAAAACCATATCATGTCACCCCTCATTGGAATGAGCTTATTAAGCTCATTCCAATGAGGGGGTCACATGATATGGTTTTGTTGAATATTTTTTAAAATCTGAAAAAATAATATTTAAAATAAAAATTTTTTTATAAATAGCATTAGGTAAAGGGTTAACTGAATAACTTTATAATAATTTTATTTCACATACAGACACCAATCCATTTGGCATACCTTCAGTACAAATTTCCCTGTTAATTGCATATAGTTATAGAATAAATTCCTGTTAATTGAATAAAAAATTATTTAAATCTGTCAGAGAATTATTCCTGACAACCACTAAATTAACCACATTTTGGCCTCAGTACATCAAATATAGGCATTTAATCTATTGTATCTTGTTTGACAGAGCTCAGTTGAGATACAACCGACTAAATACTCAATTTATAAATAGAAGATAGGCAAATGGCACCATTCCTTTTATATACCCTGGTTAATTGAATATTTTTCTCTGGCTTATTGAAATTAGGAGTCATGCCATTAAAACAATGAAATTTGAATGTTTTTTGTGAATAGCACTTGGTGGGTATGGTTATTATTGCGTTAGGGAAAGGGTTAATTAGTCATTCATGCAAAGAAGGCCATTATTGCCAAATGAACAATAAGTTTACATTCCTGCTTGGTATAACAGTATTTTGGTCCCAATCACTAAAGTATTATCACCAGTATTCACACAGCAAATGAAGTATTAGCACAGTGAGGCACAGTCACATGGGCTGTATATAAAGATGCTATGTCTGTGATAGTTTTGTACATACAGTATCTGTATATTTGTCTAGATTTTTAATTGATTTATTCATTTTTTTTTAATTTGTAAAGGTAATTTATTGTGCATGCGATTATCATTCTATCAGTAGTCACAATATCAGACTGAAGAACAAGTAAAATTATTGAAAGAACAATCTATGAGTCTTAATTCTATTAACCCAGCTGTCTAGAGTGAGACGTAATCATGACCTTTACCTGTCATTATCCATCCCATCAGTTTGTCAGTCTGTAAATAATTTGTTTTCAAAATGAAAAGAGTTATTGCCCTTCGTTTGAAATTTTATTGTTTATACAATAACTTGAACAGTTATTAATTTTTTTATTTATTGGGCTTTAATGACACAGTTGACAGCCAGTGTCACTAAGTGTCAGAGAGTTTTATGGGCGGATGAAGCCAAAATACCGAGAGAGAACCACAGAGTAGCGGTGAGCAACTGTCTGACTCAACAAACTAACTCCACACATGCAGGGTTAGCATTGTTTGAAGACAAGTGCACCATGAATGTGCAGTATGTCTTAGTACACAGCACATCCCATGTGGGCAATCAAAATTAAGTGCCTTGCTCATAGCGGTGATCCAACTTGTGGACCTTTTGTTTGAAGTCCAAGGCCATAAGCACTGAGCCACCATGCCAGATTTCCATCAATGTTGATATGCTGCTTATTTTATTATACACCCTCCCTTTCCTCTTTTTTACAAAGATGGGTACATAGTAATAACTTTGTTCATCCTTCCACCTGTTCATTTATTTGTTAATTCATCTGATGTGCTAATTTCTGGACAATAATTTTCTCACCCTTGATCATACAATGCCTCTTCATAAGAAGGTTTCTTAACTGGTTGTGAGCTAGAAGCCGTTATCAGGGCTTTCAGAAAAATGAGAGTACCTGAGCAAAAGCCAGCATTTCCTTGTGCATGTTTCATAGTCAGTCAAACACAGTTTAAATTTTGCTTATTTAATTTTGTTTTATGACAAATTATTGGAGAGTGCCATTGGGCACTCTCCAATAATTTTTAATAAACTAATTTTGAATAACAAAATGGGACCACCAAAAATAATGTAGCTTGCAACCAGTTAAATGGGGTGACTGTTGGCATTACCTTGGGGATTTTTTCCCAAACCACTGCTAAAAATGGTTTTATGTTTGAAATATAACATCTTTGTAAGGATGATTTACAAGTTTATTCAAGAGCATTTCCTGAGATTATATTTAAGGGTGTCATGGTCCCCCCTAATTTTAATGCAGTGTGTAATAGAGAAAAAGATTTTCTTCCTTCATACCACTGCTTCAATTTGTGTTCACTCTGCACCAATTTGTTTAAACTTAGCTCCTGGAGTCACATTTGGAAGTGTTAGGGGACTGACATTTTAATATTCGGTGTAATATGGATTTTTTTTTTATATGAATCTCGCACATCAGCTATCCAAATAATTTCACATTTGACAAATAACATCTTTGCATTGGGCATTTAGAAGCTTGAAGGAATGGTACCTCTAGAGGCATTTTGAGGGGTGTCAGTCTCCCTTTTCACCCTGACTCTAATATGCCTAATAAGGGAAACATCAAGAAAGTAAATAATTCTCCAAAACCCTGCAATTTTACAACTGATATAATTACCAGTAAAATGATATGTCTTCGTTAAAGAATCAATGGGCTTTTTTGGCAGGTGTTTCTGGTCCTATGGAGCCTGTTGTTTTACAGCAAGGCATAACCATTGTCAAAATAGGCAAGTTGGTAAGAAAAGCTGTATAATTATAACTTTACTGTATCGCTGACCCCGTATGCACAATAGCTTCTTTGTCTAACAAACATGCAAAACTTATCTTAGTCCCTCTCCTCCGACCTAAAGACTCTAACCATTTTACTGAAGTGGCTAGCAGAAAACTGCAACAAAAAATTTTGCTTGTAACTAAAAGTGTTCTTTTTTTACCTAAAAAAACAGCTTAGGCCACACAAAGTAGATCTTCTGTTTCTCAGTCCATTATTTGTAAAATTGCATGCAGGCGAGCATTTTTTTATTTTATTTTTTTATTCTGTAATTATTTCTTTGCCATCAAAAGTTCATGTTCTTGGTTTATGTTTTAGGCCTCATAATCTACAGAATAGCATGGATGGTGGTGTATTTCATCCCTTGAGAGCAAGAAGGCTCAAGAAGAGAGCATGTGGCAGCTAAAAGGACCATGTGGGAGGGCCCGAGAAACAGATTTTTGATTTTTTTAGGCCTTATGATCCCCATTTGGAACAAGCTCAATGAGCTCATTACAATGAGGGGTGATAAGCTATCCTTTTGGGGAAAAATTGAAAAATGTAATATAAAGTTGAAAAAGCGATTTTCTACATATCGCTGCCAGTTGTGATCATAACATTAGGTAATAGGTTGGTATGGAAAATAAAACATTCAGCTCCAATATCACCTATTCAACCACCCGAACTGACTGCCTTTCCAACTGCCCTACCTCATTAGAGAACAAATCATCCACCATGTCCAGAGTAAACTCAGCAAAAATGGTTGACCAAAGAGTTCACACTTGAATGGTGTGCAAAATTTGATGAGAACGCTCGTTTCGTTCGCGTGGTAGTTATGCAAATTTAAATCTACGCGAACAGATGACTGGTTAGCCAAAAGTTGCATCTTGAATGGTAAAGTCTGAATAACTTAACTGGTAGAGTGCCAATTTTTTTTTCAGCTTCAAGATTTGTTCACACATTTTTGTCTTGTTACAATTTATGAGAGAGTGCTTATGGCACTTTCCCATAAATTGTAACAATGCAAATCGATTGACATGAAGTAATTTTACTTCCAAGATAATAAAGAAATCCACAAAATATGAAGTCTTTAACTACCTGCAGTTCAGAATAAAGCCTGAATATGGGTTTCCTGCACTCTACCAGTTAACCAGCCTTTCTTATGTCTGATAGATTTTTAGACTTTTGCCTTGCGAGGCTACATATATTTCAATTCCACGCAATATATAAATACTTGTTAAAGATAAAAAAAAACAGTTTTCCAATAATTTTTAAATAGCCGATCTTTTGGTTAGCCATCTTCAAACCACGTGAACGGTCAGTCGGTTAAGAGTCATTTTTGAAATTTAGCACACTGCTTGAAGGTCCACCCATAAAGTCACCTGCTCAAAGATACACTAATTGCAATTGTTCGACCCTACAAAAAACTTAACCATTACCTTGGTAGACCACATACCTGCCTAATGTCTGTAAACCAGCCTACCAGGTCTCTATGCTGACAGTCAAACCAGTCAATTGACTTACGGAAATTATATCTGACCCAAACAACTCAACCACTTAACCAAAACCATCAACAATTAATTACACCATTATGGTCAAAGCTGTTTTAGAAATATTCCTAACACAAATATTCATCCATCAGAACCCCCTGACATTTCTTTTAAAATGTTCTGCTTGACCACAGACAAAATTGTCCTTGGTGAGAATAACCTTGCAACCAGCTAGCTGTGTCCACCCACTTTTACCACAAAACCAGAATACTTCCTTATCAAAGAGCATGGTCATCCAGCACTGTTATTCTACAGAACTGTGGAAAGACCTGTGAGGCAGCCTTCTCTGCTACTACAATTCATATCAACTTGTTCTTCCACTCTTCAAACTGTCACGAAAGATCTGCCCTTCATTTCTAGAAATTGTCTGCCCAGTATCCACAGAAATGCCATTTCATTGATTCACAAGTGTTGACAAGTGTGGTAGGAGGTGCTGTAAAAAGGTGTGTGTTGGGAGGGTGTGAGATCACAGATCATTATATCCTACCTTTGAAACAGCCGGTGACATCCTTTTTCATGTTACATATTATATTCGTATACCATCAAGTGTCCACCAGTCTTTCTTTTTAAGTGTGCTTACCACATTCTTTGTAATGGTTTGGTCTGTTTCATCAGCTTCCAACTTTCTTTTATCTCAAAACCTCTCCTTCGACTTCAGAGGTGGTTGCAAGCTATCAGGTCATCAGTCTCATTCTATATGGAATTTGTTCAGTTTATAGTGGCCTTGTACCAGTCTTGCCCTTAACTGGTAGAGTGCTGGAAGCCCATATTTGGGCTTTACTCTGAAGTGTAGGTACCATACCTTAAAGACTACATATTTACTGGATATGCTTCATATTATCTTTTAAGGAAATTATTTTATCTGTATGGATTTTCCTTCTTGTAATTTATGGGAGAGTGGCCATAGGCACTCTCCCATAAATTGTAACAAAGGCAAAGATGTGAACAGATTTTGGTGATCAAAAATAATTTAGCACTCTTTCAGTTAAATAGTCCATTGACTGTATTTAGATTCACTTGTCTGGAATATTTCAGTTGGTTGGAAATTTCACTTTTCCGAACAACTGATATCTTCCAGACAATTGAATCTAAAAAATACCATTAACTTTCATTTTCTTTGAATAAACACAAGAATATTTGCTCGATCAAGACTTGATTTGTCCAAATTGTTTATGACATTACGACTAGGAACGAAGCCTTTCAACAGTCATTATAGTTTTTTTTATTATGTCATATAGTTCCACTAATTGTGGTAATATCTTGATGGTTTCAAGATGAATTTAATACTTATTTTGATTGGAATATCTATATCAGGAGCATGAAAAAATATGCCTGTATATCTCTGTGATTGAGGGAACATCACATTAGATCAATGGTAGTCTGTGTGCAAACTCTACAAAAAATGGGCAAACAAACAGCCCAAAATGGCACCAAATTCACTACAGAATTACATTAGTGGCCTGAGGGCTTGAGGTTGTTAAAGTAGAAGAAATAGACAGAACCAGTTGAAGGTGGAGTCTTCACCAAAAGCAACTTAATTTGAAGATAGTAATCATATTTAAGGAATGTACATATTTGCATGCCCTGTCTTTTAACTCCCTGTGTAAGGAAGCACATTTATGGAAAAAGTGGAGGAAAGGGGCCATGTGCCCTCCCTCCCCCCCCCCCCCCCTTTACACACTGCCTCTGTTGTATTTATCCACCAATGTAACTCTATTCCTCAGAATTCAGTCCAAATGCTTAATTTTGAACACGCCCCCCCCCTTTTCGCCACCCCAAAAATATAGCCAAAAAAACAAAAGGCCGCTTGGTCACATGTCCCCCAAAAAAAACAAGTCAAAAAAGGGGATAACTCAAGTAAAAATAATCAGTCCGAACCCAAATTCGAACTTGACCTGTATTATTACCCCAGAAAGTCACATCCCAAAATTCTTTCTGATCAAATAATCCTAACTGGAGTTATCCAGACACCGCAAATCTTGAAATTTCTAAGTCGAAAAAGGGGTTTTACTCTAATAAAAATAATCTGGCCAGATCCATATTTGAACTTGACCTGTGGTTTGGGCTAAGAAGGTCACATACCAAAATTGGTTCTAATCAAATGATCCAAACTGGAGTTATCATGGGGACACCAAGTGGGATGGATGGACGAACGGACAGATGCACAGACGGACACCCCTGATTTCTATAGTCCACTGAAAAATTGTTCGGGTGACAAAGAAGAGAAAGTGTCAGTGACACTGTAGCTTCACTTGACTGTGTGTGGTGCTTGATGAAAAGGATAATGTTCAATGTTTCTGAAAGGATTGTGAAATAAGACAAGAATTGTGATATTTGAGAATATTTCTGTTCCCTATATGCTATGCTTTCAATAAGAATAATTTGAGGTGGAGACTGTACTGAAGAATTGAGGTCTGGGTTAGTGTGGCCCTCACAGTTAATGTATGTCAACCAAAGTTACCAGGTTACAGTAGAATCATCCCAAAACGATTCTTTCTACCTTGCTACAATGAAATCCCTTCAGAAATATAACTCGTAGATTTTGCTAAAGGAAACAAGGTCACATGATGGTTTGGTGGTCATGGTTGACCAATCATGACCAAAAGAGAGTCTCTTCTAGATACTATACCAAGTTATCCTACTAAGTTACAATGAAATCCCTTCATAAAAAGAATCTGTAGACGGTGCTAAAGGAATCTTGGTCACGTGACCAGGCAGTGGAATCAGCTGACTGATCACTACCAAAATAGGATAGTCTCATCTAGACATCATACAGAGTTATCCTTCCAAGTTACAATAAAGTCGCTCTATAAATATGAACTGTAGACTGTGCTAAACAAATCTAGGTCATGTGTCTGTGCAGCCATCACGGTTGACCGATCACAGCCAAAATAAGAACTTCTCATCGAAACATTAAACTGAGTCATCCTACAAATTTGCTATGAAATCCCTTCATAAATGCAAGCTGTAGACTGTGCTAAAGGAATCCAGGTAACGTGCCTCTGCTGTCATCGTGGTTGACTGAACCTGACCAAAATAGGATATCTGGACATTATACAGAGTCATCCTACGAAGTTACAATAAAATCCCTTCATAAATACAACCTGTAGACTGTGCTAAAGGTTTTAGGGCCTTTGCAGCTGTCACGGTTGACCGATCATGACCAATAGGGACATTCTCATCTAGATCTTATACAGAGCTACCCTACCAAGTTACGATGAAATCCCTTCATAAATACAACCTGTAGACTGTGCTAAACGTTTTTAGGTTTAGGGCGTGCATACCCATCACGGTTGATCGATCGTGACCATAAGGGGACGTTCTCATCTAGACATTACACAGTCATTCTACCAAGTTACAATATCCCTTCCTCAATATGACTTGTAGACTGTGCTAAAAGGCTTTTGGGTTTCGGGCTCGCATAACCATCACAGTTGACCAATCGCGACCAAAAGGGGAAGTTCTCATCTTGACATGATCTTGAACCTGCATATGAAATTTTGTGATGATCAGACAAGAACTACGGGTTGCAGCCTGTGCTCAAGAAAATGTGAACAGACTCAGACTTAGGGGGTTCTCATCAGATCACCGAAGTTAAGCAACATCGAGCTCGGTTAGTCCTTGAATGAGTGACCGTCTGAGCAATCGTTTCGGACTCCTGGGTTGTGTCCTTGGGCAGGCACTTAACCCCGATTATCCATATGGGGGCACGTCATGACACTGTGTACTGAGGCATACTGCACGTTGATGGTGCACATGTCTTCAACCAATCTTACCCTGCCTGTGCTGCAGTGCTGAGTTATGATGTTGGGGGGCTGGCAGCTGCTCGTCGTTGCTCGGTGGTTCTCTCTGGATACTCCGGCTTCCTCCACCCATAAAACTGTCACTGACACGATATGACCTTGGCTGTTAAACCTTAATAAATAGATAAATATTTACAGACTTCCGCACATGTGATGGCAATAGCTTATCTTGACTTTGTCAAGTTAAGCTAACTAGAGTACTGTATAGTCCTCCATAGATGGCTTCTGCGCATGCACAGAGCCAAGAAAGTGTCCTCAATTCCCGCCAATTATCATTCTTTTGTTTGGTCTTGTGTAAACAAAAGTTTTGTTTCTTAGCTCTCTGAAACTTCTGTGTTTACCTGGCTTCAAACTTTGGATCAAGAAGGATCATGTCTTGAGAAGATTTGACACTGTCAGCAAAGGAGGCAGACAGTGATTTGTTAGGTTGTGCTTTAAAATTATGATTTAATAGATTAAATCTTGTGTCACCAAATCTTGGATCAATCCCCAAATGATCACCTTTCCTCAACAAAAATGTTATGTTTTATTATAAGTCTGCTTTATGTATCCTGCTCCCAAGTCTTTTTCAGAATAATGTTTTTTTCACAAACTCTACCCATTTGTTTACTTCAGAAACAGCTACCCAAGAGCACCAGTGTTATTGGTACCCCCCTCAAACTGTGCCCTGTTCCAGTTTTTGCCTGTTTGGTTTATTTATGGATTATTCCGGTTATCGTCGCAAGAGCAGATTTCACACAGATGTGGTACTCTTCCAAATATTTATTTTATTTGTGGGCATACTTGGATTCCATGTTGGGATAATTACTGCCTGTAGTCTTGTCTATAATTCTTACATGTCTTTGATATTATCTACTCGGAATGGGTTTATAATATCTATATTCAGCACTTACAGTCCCGCTATTTGCGTAACTGATAAGTTATATTATTATGGTATTGCATATTATTGGTTCAGCCCCAATAAAGTTTAAGAAATAGCTTTCTCTTATCCTTTATTTACTACCATGCTATCTTGCTTTATTGTTCATTACTTGTATAGTAATAATGTATCATTAGTCTGTGTGAAACACACAGACTATTGTTTTTGCACGGTTTCTTTTTTTTTTTTTTCTTCTTTTTTTTCTTCTTCTTCTCCCGTCTTCTCATCACTTTTTTTGTCTGCAAGATAACTGATAAAATGAGTCGACACTCGATGGAGGTTCAAAATATGGGTCAAGGTCACAGAGGTCAATTAGGGGTCATTGAGTGCATTTTTCAGAATTGCTGAAAATCACATTTTTTTACCCCTAAACTATTTCTGACGTACACACATGCATTTTGACGTAAAAAAAGTGGGCATGGCCAAAATTTTTGAAAGTGGGTCTGGCCCATATCTCAGGCGTGGTATAACTTATGGATCTGGGACCAACACCAAATGAGTCTACACTTGATGGAGATTCAAAATATGGGTCAAGGTCACAGAGGTCACCTAGGGGTCATTGAGTGCATTTTTCAGAATTGCTGGAAATCACATTTTTTTACCCCCCCTAAAGTATTCCTGACGTACACACATGCATTTTGCCGTAAAAAAAGTGGGCATGGCCAAAAATTTTGAGAGTGGGTCACGCCCATATCTCAAGCATGGTATGATCTACGGATCTGGGACCAACACCAAATGAGTCGACACTCGATGGAGGTTCAACTAAGGGTCATTGCACGCATTTTTCAGATTTGCTGAAAATCACATTTTTTGACCCCCTAAAATATTCCTGACATACACACATGCACTATGACGTAAAAAAAAGTGGGCGTGGCCAAAATTTTTGAAGGTCGGTCACGCCCATATCTCAAGCATGGTATGACCTACAGACCTATGACCAACACCACATGAGTCAACACTCGATGGAGGTTCAAAATATGGGTCAGGGTCACGGAGGTCGCCTAGGGGTCATTGAGTGCATTTTTAGCTCAACTTTGACGAAGTCAAATTTGAGCTATTGTCATGGCCCGTCGTCCGTCTGTCTGTCCGTCCGTCCGTCTGTCCGTCTGTCCGTACGTCAACAATTGGCTATGGCTCGGGCTAGAGGTCGTATTTATGAACCGATCTTTACGAAACTTCTTGTGTACCTTTGTTATGACCCTGGGACGGGAACGAGTGTTTTTAGGTGTGGTCCGAAATTCAAGATGGCTGCCAGTGGCCATTTTGTACCGATGATGCAAAAATCAGTTTTTTGTACAGAACTTTTGTATGAAAGTTCTGATTTGAATAAAGTTTTGTATAAATGTTTAGTACCATGGGATACATCACATATAATACAGGTTTTTTTATCGTGCGTAAATTATGCAAATTAGACTGACTTTGATTTATTTAGTGTTACTTTCAGAGCTGTAAGTGCCAAGCTGCTATGGCTCGGGCTAGAGGCCGTATTTATGAACCGATCTTTACGAAACTTCTTGGGTACCTTTGTTATGACCGTGGGACGAGAACGAGTGTTTTTGGGTGCGGTCCGAAATTCAAGATGGCTGCCAGCTGCCATTTTGTACCGACGATGCAGAAATCTGTTTTTTGTACAGAACTTCCATATGAAAGCTCTGATTTGAATAATTTTTTGTATGAATGTTTAGTACCATGGGATACATCACATATAATACGGGTTTTTTTCTCGTACGTAAATTGTGCAAATTAGACTAATTTTGATGTTTTTTGGGGTTACTTTCAGCACTGTAAGTGCAAATGCCAATACGGCTCGGGCTAGAGGCCGTATTTATGAACCGATCTTTACGAAACTTCTTGGGTACCTTTGGTATCACCGTGGGACGAGAACGAGTGTTTTTGGGTCCGGTCCGAAATTCAAGATGGCCGATGGCAGCCATTTTGTACAAAATTAGGTGCAATCAGATTTTTGCACAAAACTTCCATATGAAAGCCCTGATTTGAATAATTTTTTTGTGTGAATGTTTAGTACCATGGGATGCATCACATATAATACGGGTTTTTTCTCGTGCAGAAATTATGCAAATTAGATGAACTTTGATTTTTTCAGTGCGACTTACACACAGTAAGTACACATGTCAATACGGCTCAGACTAGAGTCTGTATTTATGAACTGATCTTCACAAAATGTCTTGGGTACCTTTGTTATCACCTTGGAACGAGAACGAGTGTTTCTGGGTGCGGTCTAAAATTCAAGATGGCTGCCAGTGGCCATTTTGTACCGAAATTAGGTCTAATCAGTTTTTTGTACACAACTTCTATACAGCTCAGACTAGAGGCCATATTTATGAACCAATCTTTACGAGACTTCTTGGGTACCTTTGTTATCACCGTGGGATGAGAGTGAGTGTTTTTGGGTGTGGTCCGAAATTCAAGATGGCCACCAGCAGCCATTTTGTACCAAAATTAGTGCAATCAGTCTTTTGTATAGAACTTCTGTATGAAAGTTCTGATTTTAATAAATTTTTGTATGAATGTTTAGTAACATGGAATACATCACATATTGTAAGGGGTTTTTTTTCGTGCAGAAATTATGCAAATTAGATGAACTTTGATTTATTCAGTGCAACTTACACAATGTAAGCACACATGTCAATACGGCTCAGGGTAGAGGCTGTATTTATGAACCGATCTTCACAAAACTTCTTGGGTACCTTTGTTATCTCCTTGGGATGAGAATGAGTGTTTCTGGGTACGGTCCAAAATTCAAGATGGCTGCCAGTGGCCATTTTGTACCGAAATTAGGTCCAATCAGTTTTTTGTCACAAGTTCTATACAGCTCGTATTTATGAACTGATCTTCACAAAACTTCTTGAGTACTTTTGTTTTCACCTTGGGACAGGAACGAGTGTGTTTTGGGGTGCCTTTGTTATCACTGTGCTATGAGAACAAATATTTTGGGGTTCAGTCAGACCCACTCTGGGACTCAAAGATTTTTTCTAGTTCAGCATCTGACTGTCACCCACCTTTACAATACTTTACCTATACATTTGTTACAGGCAACGGTCAGTATTTATGTACAGATCGTTACAATACTTTATATGTACCTTTGTTATCAGGTCATTACCTAGATGTTTGTCATTATTGTGTCACATACTATACATGTACATGTCTTTGTCTTGACAAGTTGAGCTACAGTGTCATTGACACTTTCATTCATAATTGCTGGAAATTAGTGTTCAACCGATTACTAAAAATGGTTGCTGACCGATTACCAGTTATCTGAGCTCACAATCAGCCGATTCTGATGCCGATTCCGATTGTAATACCACGCACTAGTGGACAAGTTGAGGCTCGAAAGAACTGTATTAAACTGGACATTTTTCACAGTGTTAAATTTTGTTGACTGGGGTCACAGTAAAATTACCAGTCACGCACACTTGGGCGGTAACGGAGAACCACGTTTCCCGTCCAAGTGCGTGCGACTGGTCATTTTACAGCGACCTGAGTCAATGGAGTGCGACCTTCACTTTTCCGGTATGCACTGGCGATTGCCGCAAGTATGCAAGTGTAAGCTTTACATGTCATTTAACTTGAATATCCCGTAAAGGGGCATCCAGAGAGATTAAGAATACACATGGTGGTTGTTTCTCAACTTTATTGAATGGTATCATTGACATAATTTTATATTAACAATTGACCAATTGCAAAAGATAATAAAATGCGGTTAATGAATCCTCACAAAATGCTTGGCAGCAATCGGCTGAACTGATGTTCCAGTCGACATTGCTGTTGTCATCCTATTGCCCATAATCGGCCAATTGTGATGGCCGGTTCCGATCATCGGTTGAACACTACTGGAAATCACATGTTTTGCTCCCAAAGCATTCCTGAGATTCATACATGCATTTTTATGTTAAAAAAGTGGGCGTGGCCAAAAAATTTGAAAGTGGGTATTATTCAGAAATACTGGGAAATGAATTTTATTACACCTTAAAGCATTTCTAAAGTTTATGAACGTATTTATTCAGAAATACTGGGAAATGAATTTTATTACACCTTAATGCATTTCTAAAGTTTATGAATGTATTTCATCACTCAAATTAGTGGGCAGAGCCAAAAATTCCATTTCTGATTCGAGTATCGAACCCTTTGAATGCTGGTTTCATATATGCCTTTTCTGGTTTCTTATAAATAATTGTTCTGATTCCAGTATGAATCTCTGTAAATACTGTTAACGAAAACCCTTTTCTGATTTGTTTAAAAATATTTTACTCCTGAAAATAAGCCTCCATAAATTCTCTTTCTGTATAGTTTATTCCTGATACTTTAACCCTTTTCACACATACTTGAATTTACTGGGTGCAGTAAATTCTGTTTCTCTAGTTATATCTGGTATTTTTTCAACTTCGGATATTTTCTCCCACATTCTTTAAACTAGACGTTTCATATCACGTCAACAGCCACGTATTGTTTCGCAGGCATCATATCTCGATATACCAGTATATTATACATTTTGTGCCTTGCCTAAGTATATTATGCATTTAGTAAGGTTTGACCACATTCAGCATTTTAGTCTATACCTTGATTTCCTTGGGTTTATAGTGACTTAGTGTTCAAAAAACTTTGTTGGTTCCCAAAATAATTTTGTCATTTTCCTGCACTTACTCAGTAAAATTCATGTATTGAGTTTTGATTGACAAATATTTTTCAGCTCTCAATGTTGACTGTATTTATTAGTACTTTTTCTTGTTCCCATAATTTGTGTATCCGAATTTTGGGAAAAATGAAAACTTTCTGCTCAATTTGTTTTACCAAGAAGTCGAGCAGTCATAATCATTCATCATATTTGACTTGCAACCCACAAAATACTTGTGATATTTGTATTAATGGGAGAAGAAATGTTGGACAAAAAGTTCAACTGTTTGTTTTAGGCTAAGATCCAAACATGCCTAAACTTTCTTCCAAGAATGTCTCTCAATTTACTTCTGCTTCCATTCCAGGAGGTTTGTCAGAAGAATCAGCGGTGCATAAATTGTCTTCATCGGATGTGCTGACTGGGGTTCCTCAGAGACTGTATCAGTTGAGGGAGAGCTGTTTTCGAAGGTACTCGGCAATAATAAGTCATCGGAAACAGCCTTTGGGGTCAGGGACTGCTGTTACTTTGACAGATGTCAGCTCACTGTGGGGGTGGGGGGGGATCCTACATAGGTATGGCTGTGGCAACCCTAAATATGTTCGCACAAGTGGGAGATAGAACATACCCACCTTCAGAGCAATGTTACGTTTTGGAAACGACTTCATATTACTCCGAATCCTGATCAGAACATTCAGATGGCAGAGATCATGAGTCATCATGCTCTGTTCTTGTTGAGTCATCAGATAACAATAGCTGTGATCTCTATCAACGCAACACATGGAAACAATGTTTTTCATTCAGCAGTTCTTTCCGGATCTTGTTTCTAAGGAGCTACAAAGCTCCTCACTCAAAAAACCATCTTCCTCTTTGGACATAGCTAATTGTCGCAAAAAAGAGGATTCTCTTGTCTTTTCTGATCCAACCTCATCAGGTGATAGAGGTTTCAAGAGAATTAATGCTCGAAAGCCAATACAATTTCCTTCTTATCACCAATGATTCAGCTTTACCATTTAGCCTACACCACTTCAATTGGATAGAAAGTCTCATGGTCTGAACAGCCAGTTGTTGTCTAAGTGTTCCATTCAAATGTCCTATCAGGATCAAACTATTGAATCTTCCAGGAGCTTACTGGATGTTCTATCCTTTGCCGATCATATAACTCGTTCTCTGGATAAAGACTGGACAAAGAAAGATGAATTTGAAGACATACTTTCTTCACTGAGAGTGTTATCTCGCTCCATTATGGCTTCTATCCATACAGTAGCTCAGACGGTTGGTAACTTGAGCTGGTTAGACAAGGCAATGCCTCACTCAGTCTGTCAACATCCAACCTAGACAAAGCTCTTAAAACTTCTCTTAGAGCAGCTCCACTGAGGGGATCTTCGCTCATTAACTTGTTGAGTGTTTGAAGCCACTATTATGGCTCTATTGAAAAGTGTTGAAAGCCACTTTAGTGGCTTTACACTATTTGCATAGGCTTAATGTTTTCTTAGGAGCAGAAAATGTTTATATAAAATTGTTTTGTTACAATTTATTGGAGAGTGTCAACAGGCACACTCCAATAATTTGTAACAAAACAACTGTTCATGAACAAAATCTTGCTGAACTAAGTCTTCTCATGTTGGTTACATGGCATCTGAAAAAAAAAATACTCGCATTTTAAATCACCCGTGTAAAATAATTCAGCTCTCAACTAGTTAACAATCATGTCACTTTTGTACACGAAGAAGTTACCAAACAGGCCGAAAGTAGTCTTATTCTTCCTCAGATTGCTCCAAATTTATATACTTCCAAGAAACCAAGGTATTCTAGTTCAAAGAAATCTTGTGACTCCAAATCTTCAGCTCCTCGTAACCAGTTTCTGGTTCGCTCTAGTCAGTTGAACAGGGGACATTCGCAGTCCTACAGAGGCATATCGGGTAGGAGAAAACAAAGTTTCTCCTATTGCTAGCCTTGAGGAGGCTCAGGATGATGCTTTCAACTTCTATTGTCTTCTGGTAGGAGGAAGACTTCCCAGTTCACGGAAAATTGGAAGAAAATTACAAAAGATTCATGGGTTCTACAAGTTAAGAATTCTCATATATACAAATCTTCCTTGCAGACCTTACCAAAAGAATGTGTCGTCTTGAAGAAGTAAACTTGACATGCAAGAAGACAATAGCGGTTGTAGAGAATGGTACGTCTCAATGTTTTTATTCCAGAATCTTCCCAGTGCCGAAGCCAGATGGTTCCTTCTGACCGGTCATAGATCTAAGCTGAATCAACAAGCTCATTCTCACTCCAAAATTTTGTATGATCCATCCTTCATGCAGGAAGTACTTAAGGTTTGCTGTAAACAGAAAGGCTTATCAATTCCATGCGATGTGCTTCGGATTAATCTTGTCAGTTTTCCCTCTGCCAGAGAACATTCTCCATTTTATTCAAGCAGTGACAGTGATTGCGGGGGAGTTCATGGGACTTCAAACATGGACAAATGTGGAGTGGATGACGCAGGGGATACTATTGGTTACCCCCTTTCATCATTCACTCTTATTGCCAGATGCAAGTGATCAAGGATGGAGTGCTATCTTGATTCTGGAGAATCTAAATTGCCAAGGTCAATGGAATCATTAACAGTTCCTATTTGACATCAACCAGGCTTATGTTTCCGTAGTCTATTCTGGATTACATGGAATAGTGTGACATGTGTAGTGAAGATACAGAATAGTTATCACGAGGAAACAGCAAATTGCACTTCAAATGTAAACCAAAATGGAATTTGAGGAAGTTGCGCTCGCAATTTTTGTTGATGTTGTTGTCAATGACAAAATGGATGCTGTTTTCGCTCATCGCAGTGCTGCATCTGTATAAAACAGCATAGCTCCCCTATGAATAGGTAGGTCAATATGACCAGATTAAAAAGAAACAAAAAATTTACAAAGAAACGCTGGACAGAGCACTTGAGTTTTATTATTTCGACTCCCATTTGTTCAGGGGTGTAGCCAGATTCTATAATGGGGGGGGGGGGGGGGGGGCTAGCCATTTCTAGCCATTTTTTTTGTGGGGGTGGGGGCATATCATGATATTTGTAAATAATGTTGTGGGGTTTTGGGGGTCCTTGCCTAGTCCAAGCTAGCACCCTCCCATCGTTACCCCTCCTCCCCTTCTCTTCATGGAAGTGGGAGGAGGGGGGTTACGACCGGAGGCCCTAGTTAGGACACGGGCATGGGAAGAGGCCAGTGACGACGAGAGGGGCCTAGTTTGGACAAGGTCTTCTCCGAGAAAATTTTGCAAAATTTAGTACTCCAAGATCGAATATGAGGCAATTGTAGCCTTGTAGCCCTAATTACTGGAGAGCATTTGGGTCAGAATTTCTTTTTTATTTAGGGGGGGGGGGGGGGGGGGGCTGCTAAAGCTTGGTTCTCGCCATTTTGTCCATACAACTCTGCTCGTTGACGTTATTTGAGCGAGAATTTTAAAAAAAATTCAGTATTTGGTGTCCACTATTTGTTGGTTATGAATATACTGCGAACCAGCAAAGCCTGTCTGTGCACTCTCACCACAGAGTTCCCGTGAACAAAAAGCTCACGAATGCACCGCCGCGTTGTTAAGGTTCAGTAACAATTTTCGGTGTCATCAGGGAGAAGGTGGAGGGGGGGGGGGGTAAATTCACACAGCTTGGCTGGATCGAGCATTATAATGGGGCGGGGTGTAGTCACACCCCTCAAATTTCTAACTGGTGGAATTTTCAGACTTTTTGCGTCTGTAGGATTTGAGCCTTGTAACCAAGTAGGCTGTACTCCTCCCTTCCACACACACACATACCCTCGACGTTCATCATTTTAGGATTTCACATCCAGATGTTATGTTCTGTCACAATAATCAGGGTTTTGGGTCAAGGGGAAATAAATGAGTCAGTTATGGGCGGTCAAGGGTGGTCGCTTCGCAAAAAAAATGAATTCCAGGGTCCAAAAAATTCATTTATTCAATTTGGGGTGGGGGGGGGGGGGGGGGGGGGGGGGGGCAACGGGCCTGTTGTTTAATTGACTCCATAGTTCTTTCTCTTTATTTTCATCAATTATTTGTGGGTATGCTATGTTTAAATATTTTGCTGAATTCCATGTACCTAACATATTTGTTATTGTCTTGATCACTCAAACATTTTTGGAAAATACAACGAACAGGGAAATATTTTCCACTATTTGTTGATAATTGCGCATGTCAGGAATAAAAGGTAAACCATCTAAACCTGCTCGCGAGGTGGTTTACTCAGAATGATTCGGAATGATATTCCAGAATGACAGTTTGCAAAGAAAACAACCAGATTGGTAATCCGAGTTGTCTGCGCATGCCCGGAATAAACCATGTATTCTGGAATGGACAACGGAAACATGAGCCAGAAGATGTTAGCTGTTTTTTTTCACTAGGAAAATCACCTCGTAAACTCTCAGGTTCAGACTCTTTCAGACAACTCTAGAGTTGTAGCTTTCTGCAAAACCAAGGTGGGACTCACTCCATTCCAATGTTCAATCTAATGGCAATGGCAAAGATTCTTTTGTTCACTCAGGATCACAACAATTCTCTTTCAATCTGCCAAATTCCAGATTGGCTCAATATGATTGCAGACCAGGCACAGATGTATTCTTCCAACAGAATGGACTCTCACAATAAAGTCTTTTAGCTATCAGCAACATTTGAGTTTGAGAACATCCCATGATAGACCTTTTTACAACAAGGTGGAACAAACAGGTTGCAGTAGACACTCTGTCAATCTCATGGAATGGAGTCATCGACAATGCTTTTCCTTAGGCTCTATTAATACTTCAGGTATTTCTGAAATTCAAACAAGCCACTTACAAAATCATCCTGTAGCCCCTCTGTCTCCCCAGAGATCATGGGTCATCCTACTCAGACCTCTGTTACTAGACATTCCACATCGTTTGCCACCGTGGAAGGACCTTCTGTTTCAATGCAAAACTTACAAACTTCACAGCAATCCGGCGGTTTTCAACCTTCACGTATTTCTGTTGTCAGGTCCTTCCTCAAACATTTTTCCACAAGAGCAATGGATAGCATTTCTGCTTCAAGGAGGACCTCCTCTTCTCTAAACTATGCTGCGAATGGAAAGTTTTCTTTCCTTGGTGCCAAGAGAAATTATCTGCATCCTTCAGTTCCTAACATTGCAGATTTTCTTGCATTTCTTTTTGATGTTAAGAAACTTTAACCTATTACAATCAAAGGATACTGTACTATGTTGCCTGATACTTTTGTTCATGAAGGTTGCATTAATAAGGTTCGGATCAATCCTTGTCAAAGTTATTTTTCCATTAAAAGGCCAAAAACTTTAAGGCTAATTCCTGAGTGAAATCTAGCCTGGTCTTGTTAAAACTCCAAGAAGCTTCATTTGAGCCTTTAGCTTCTGTGGAGTTTAAGTTTTTGATATTTAAAATGGTATTCATGCTTGCTTTTGCTTCAATTAGAAGAGTTAGTGAACTTCATGCTCTGGTTACTGAGGTTTCACATTATCATGGTATGGGTAATTTGATAACCCTTACTACTCAAGCAGGCATTTTAATTAAGAATCAGGCACCAGAAAAACTACCTGCTCCTTTAATTATTCATGCTTTACCACCTGTTAATTCTTGACCCTCACTATGTCCAGTGAGGGCTCCAGGAATTTGTCAAGTGGTCTAGTTTTATAAGGAAAGGAAGAAATAGGCTCTTTCTTTCTCTCATTGTTGGCAGAAAAGATATTTCAGTTCATTCCATTTCCATTCAATTGTTTTGTCTTAATTTGTTTGTTTTTTTTGCGGGGGGTTGGGGGGATGGGGGAATTAAGCATTTCACCTGAATTCTTACGAATAGAGTGCCAGCATGTCTGGGCCAGTGGTGGGTATGATAAATACAGAAAGTACTTGAAATTTCCATTTTTCCAAACACATAACCAAACCAAACCAGTCTACTAATGTGATCAAAGCCATTTCACATGCAGTCAGCACACTTAAATGTCGTCAGATCCAATTTGTGGAGTTTTGTTGAGGTGCCAAATAATGCTTCATAACAGTGGCAAATAACTTCTTTCTCACTTTTACAGTTATTCAGTTAACAGGAGTATTCACTTAAGAGGGCTTTGGTCTTTTTCTGTATTTTTGAGATAAACTGAACATTTATTCTATTATATCTTGTTTGATAGAGCTCATGGTGTTCTGGCAAACAAGATATAAAAGACTAAATGCCTGTATTGGATGTTCTGAGGCCAAAAAGGTTTTTAAAAGGGAGAATTTGGCAAGTGTTAACCCTTTCAACACTTGTGCCCTGGAAGGTATCATTTCAGTCAATACTGTCAACGGTAAAATGGGCGAAACCATCCTCGTTTGTTGGGAGATTAAGTAATAATTTAATCCAACAGCTCTGTCGAGCTGTTGGATTAAATTACTACCATGCCTTACTTCAGATTTTTTGCTCTTTATATCATCTCCTCGTTCACTACCATTTTTTTCTTCGCGCAAAAATTTATGCACACCGGGTTGAAAGGGTTAAGGTAATTTCTTGACATATTACATGATTTGTAAACACTCAGTGTGCCAATTTTCAAAGTGTCACTTTCAGCCCCGGACCTGTTTTCTCAAACAATGTTTTATTATTCAAAAAAAGTAGGGGATATTTGATGAAAGTGAGATATATGAAGAAATATATTTAAATTTTCATCAAAAAGACAGTTGAGGCATTGCACCGTTACATCTGGTGAATGATTTCAGCAATAATTGGGTGTCTGACAAGCACACATCACACGCACTGAGATGTAGAAGACATGGACAGCCTGTCGGAGAATTTACCACATTCAGTCCAAGACCTCAATACCTTGTAATACCTCCTCAGATTGCGAGACAAACGTGGATCTGACGTGGCACACTCCTCAGCAAACATTCGTCTTGACTGATGTTATTCCATTCTTCCTGCAGTGCAGCGGCGAGTTCCTGGACATTGGCAGGGCAATGTTGGCGTTGTCATTGGTGCCTGCCAAGCATATCCCAGACATGCTTGATTGGTGAAAGGTTTGGACTTAGTGCTAGCCAAGGCAGTGTAGTGATGTTCTGCTCCTGGAAGAACTCTGTAGCGACACAGACCCTGTGTGCTCTTCCAAAATCTTGGAAAATGAATCGACGGCCATGACGTCGTGCAAATGGCACCACATGAGCTGCTAACATGTTGTCACGGTAGTACTTCCCTGTGACATGCCCTTGAATGACATGTAATGCTATTCTGCTTGTCATGGTTATGCCCTTCCACACTTTAACCGATCCACCATAAAAACTATTGTGCCGCCTAAAGGTTACGTGATGGTATTGTTCGTTCCTCCACCACCACACTCTGTTCTGCCTATCGTGGAAGTTGAGAGTAAACCTCGATTCAACGAAAAACATGAGGTTGCTCCACCGACGATTGTCCCAGTGCTGTCGTGCTCCACACCAATTACGCCTTTCTGCGATGTGACGTTAAGTCAAATGTGGAATTATTCCTGCTGTCCAATTTCTGAGGCACTTTGATGGCGGTTACATAATGCTGTGGTTCGAGTGAAACGATAGTAGTTAGCAGGTGTCGCCCTTGGACAGCCTGACCAACGTCTGTCATCAACATTGCCTGACTGACTGTTGCATGACCACAACCTGCTACAGATTGAGAAATATTGAGAATTAGAGCTACTGCAGTCTGTCTGCTGCCAGCTTCCAACATGCCAACGACACGTAAACGTTCGTCACGGTACAGTCTTTGCATACTTCAAAAAGTTACGTTTCGACCAGAAACTATTGATGAACGAGTTTGTACCAAGAAATGAACTATGAGACCTCCAAAAAAGCCCGTCCAATATAAATGAAAATCTCAAAAAACGTTCCCCGCAGACATCAATGCGGCGCTCGTGCGAAAAACCTGCACGAAGTGTTAGTGAGCCAGTGACATTCATGATCCACACTAAACTTGGTAACACACTGATGTGTCCAATCACGCGTATCCAATACCATTTTCCAAAAATAACAACATCAGTTTGGATATCCCCTACTTTTTTGAATAGTATATATTATGAAATATCTGCTAGTTGTAGAAACTTGAAATTTTGTGTGTTGCCACATAAGAACACCCACCTTCTATTATCTGTAATAATGGTGACATACATCTGCCAGCAACTATAATTCCTGAAAGAAAGGGCCAAAATTGAAAGTTTAACAAAAAAGATAGGATTTCTTTGAAATTGAAATGTAAGATAAGGCTCACAAATAACTGAATTTGTAGGCAAGGATGTAGTAGCCACTTTATGCACCAGTTTTCAAAGAGCCCTTTTTTCCCTCAACCCTTCCAGCCCCATGCTCTGTTTTCTCAAAAGCACTTTTTTTCTATTATCTGAGATATCTGCTTGTTGTAAAAACTTAAAATTTTGTATATTTGGCACGTATGTACACACTCCATCATTTGCAATAACAGTGACATACAACTGAAACTAGAAGTTCTGTCACAATTAGCATAGAAAATGCTTGTTAGTTAATTCGCTCTTTATTGCAGAAGAATGCAGTAGTCTGAAATACACAAGATTGTTTGTTGTGTCCAATGCAAAATGTAATGCCGCATTAGCGAGGTCAGTAGTGAAATCATGAAGTGAACCAAACAAGCAGAAAGAAAATGTTAGTCTGCAGTAGATGGAGAGTGGATTACTACTAAATCACTGTGGGATAGATTAGATTTTTCACTTAATAATTATTTACAATTTCCGAATACAAAACACAAGAAGCACTTGCAAACTTCCATCACATGGACCACTGGGTTGAACCCAGAGGTCCATGTGATGAAGTGTTTATTGTGCTGTTATGAACAATTATAAATACTTTTCGAGAGGAGAATATATGGCACTGCAATTAAGTAGTAATCCACACATTTCTTTCTGTATATGCAGTTGAATTTTAATATTTGTTTACGTTTTTGCATGTATATAATATATACTACAGTAGAATCCTCTTAATTGAATATCCATTTTGCCAGTGTAAATTATTCAATTAACAGGAGTATACAGTTAACAGGGATTTGGTCAGTTTCCTGTGCTCTGTAGGTAAACTGGGCATTTATTCTATTATATCTTGTTTGACAGAGCTCATAGAGCTCTGTCAAACAAGATATAATAGAATAAATGCCTGTATTGGATGTATTGAGGCCAAAAAGGTTGATAAATAAGGGGAATCTGGTGCGTGTTACAGTAATTTTTTTGACATATTACAAAAATTTATGTACAATTAACAGGAGTTTACTCTATAACCCATATACAATTAACAGATCAAATTTGCACTAAAGGTGTGGTAAATGGTTTTGTGTTTGAACATTATATTTAATTAACAGGGATATACAATTAAGAGATATCCAATTAAGTGGGCTGCACTGTATTAAAAAAAGTATGGGATATCCAATCTGATGTTATTTTCGGAAAATGGTATTGGATATGTGTGATTGAAGACATCAACATGTTACCAAGTTTAGTGTGGATCATGAATGTCACTGGCCCATGAAAACCTTGTGCAGGTCTTTTGCACAAGTGCTGCATTAATGTCTGTGGGGTATGTTTTGAAATTTTCATTGGTACTGGACAGGTTTTTCGGAGGTCTCATCGTTTTTTTCTTGGTATAAACTTGTTCATCAATAGTTTCTGGTTGAAGCGTAACTTTTGAGGTATGCGAAGACTGACAAGTGACGTGCATTTGCTGGAAGCTGGCAACAGACAAACTGCAGTGGCTCAAATTCTCAACATTACTCAATTGGTGATTAGCAGGTTGTGGTCACGCTACCGCCAGACAGGCAATGTTGATGACAGACGTCAGTCAGGTTGTCTAAGGGCAACAACTGCTAACCAGGGTCATTTCATGCGAACCACACACATCATTACATAACCGCCATCAAAGTGCCTCATAAATTGGACAGCAGCTGCACCAAGTGGCAGATAAGCAGGTCAGTGGTCAGACTATCCGAAATCGCTAACACAGCTGGAATTTGTATGCTCGACGACCTCGAATAATTCCACATTTGACTTAACATTACATTGCAGCAAGACGTAACTGGTGTGGAGCGCGACAGCTCCGGGACAATCGTCCGTGGAGCAATGTCATGTTTTCCGATGAATCTAGGTTCACTCTTGCAAAACAGAGTGTGGTGGCGGCGGAACGAACGATACCATGACGTAACCGTTAGGCAGCATGATCGTTTTGGAGGTGGATCAGTTATGGTGTGGGGAGGCATAACCATGACAAGCACAACAGCATTACATGTCATCCAAGGGCGTGTCACATGGCAGTACTACCGTGACATGTTAGCAGCTCATCCAGACCTTTCACCAATCGAGCACGTCTGGGATATGCTTAGCAGGTACCTACGATAATGCCAACATCCCCCCCCCCCCACCAATGTCCAGGAGCTTGCCACTGCACTGCAGGAAGAATGGAATAACATCAGTCAAGCTGATATTGGATGTTTGATGAGGAGTATGCCACGTCAGATCTGCACTTGTCCCGTGAACCGAGGAGAATTTACAGGGTATTGAGGTCTTGGACTGAATGTGGTAAATTCTCCATCTGATCGTCCATGTTTTCTACAGCTCAGTGCGTGGAATCACAGGTACTCGGCACAAGCTGTGAAATGGAAAGAAAAATGATATAGCATTTTTGAATCGATGCTGACGTACACCCATAATGGTATATAAATATTAACGTTAATATTTATATATACCATTATGGGGGCATGTCAGCTTCGATTCAAAAATGCTATAAAATATCATTTTTCTTTCCATTTCACAGCTTGTGCCAAGTACCTGTGCATGGAATGTGTGCTTGTCAGACACCCAACTATCGCTGAAATCATTCACCAGATGTCACAGTGCAATGCCTCAACTGTCTTTTTGATGAAAATATAAATATATTTCTTCATATATCTCACTTTTATCAAATATCCCCTACTTTTTATTAATAGTACATGTGTATATATCCCGGTAGAGGTTAGGAATGATGTTAATGATCTCTATTTACTAGTATAAAATTGTAGAATTAGGCACGCTGTTTTTCTGAAGGACTTGAGTTTTGCTAATGGTGCAGTTTGACGGGGACAAAAGTACACTTACTTGATCTCAATTGTGCTACTACTTCAAAATAGTGCACAGTGCAGTGGTAGGACTTCTTGATTCAACTGTACACGTTCCAACAACTTTAACCCCTGAAGGCAAAGACCAAAATGGAAATTTTTTACAAAAAAGATCAGATTTCTTAGAAAAATGAAATGTAACATAAATCATATCATAAATAACAGAATTGACATGTAAGGATATATTAATCCCCCCCTCCCCCCCCCCCCCCCAAACGCTCCCATTTCCTAAATGTCCCTTGTCCTCAACTTTTCCAACCCATTGCCTTGTTTTCTAAAAAGCGTTTTCTATATTCGGAGATATCTTCTTGCAGTACAAATTTGAAATTTTGCATGCTGACACACAACTATGTTGTCTATCACCTGCGATAACAGTGCAATGCATCTGCTAAAATCTTTAATACCTGATGGCAATGACTAAAATTTAAAATTTTACCAAAATGTTCAGATTTCTTTGAAATGTCTGAAAAGCTCTTGACTAGGTGAATTTTTATTTTTTAATTCTGAAATTTCATCATGTTTTTTTTCCATTATTGCCTTTAGAACTTTGTGGTAAAATACGGAAAAATGAATTCTTGTTCTGCTGATATACTTTAAACCACATAACCTTCAGCTCTGAAATTTTATACACTATTAGAAACTCATGTAGAGAGCTGCAAACAATTGGTTTCTGTCTGTTAACCCACTTTACTGCCATGGGTATTTCATGGTTTTTTTTTTCAAAGCAATTTATTAGTTACTATTCAATTGTAGGTCTTAAAACTCCACACTGTTCTAATACCTTTTACCTCAAACAAGACAGTCTATAAGCAATGCAGTTTTATTTTAATCATATATTATTCATTCCATTATCCCACAAAAAGGGCAAAAGATGAAGTCATCTGCTTTTGATGAGATTTGGTATGTAAATACAGTTCAAGAACTCTACAGGATTCTTTTGAGCGTCTTTCGACATTTCTTGAATTATGGGTGCGTTAACTTTGGGGTAAAAGTGAGATGAAGAATATTCTTGATTATTGCACATAACAATAGGAATATTCATGAAAAATCTTGATTACTCCATATTGTCATAGAAAATTAAGCCTGTTACAATTTAGAAAAAATATTTGAAATATTCTTAAATTTTAACATACACAAATATGTTAGATTATAATCAACTTTGCCCTAAAGCCTTTTGGAGAAAATTCTAGAATATTCTTGGATATTTAATTCAAGGATATTCTAGAATATGCTTGTTCGTTAACATTCCAGGATATTCCAGGTGCAATATACCATTTTAGAATATTCAACAATATTTTTTACACTAATTATGTTCTCCCTGTTGGTGAAATTTCCAAGAACTCTGGCCTTGATTTTCATTTTTATGCTGCCAACATATTAGTTTCATTCATGACAGAATCTGATGCATGCAATAAAATAGAATGTTTTCAGGCATCAAGAAGGCATGGATGACAGAACATTTTCTCAAATTAAACCATGATAAGACAGAAGGGATATACATAGGTTTACCACATCAACTAATGACGATATCCATCAATATTCAAGATCCAATGATCGCATGCCTCCAGCAGATATGTCCATAATCTTTGTTATTTCATGGATGAAAATCTGATAGCTGAAGACCATTTTAAGCATATTTGTTAGAGTTAATTTCTTTATCTATGTAAAATTTGACCTTTCATTACAAAAAATATCAGAGCAGCTTGTTCACACTTTGTTACTCATTTGTTACTAATCACCTACAATAACTACAATAAATCTGACAGCAAAAATGTTTCTGTACGCATTCTCACCCGGTGTCGAAAGTCCTGCCACATAACACTGGTCCTATTGATCTCCATTGGCTTCAGATGTAGCAGAAAATTCATTTCAAATTTTTTCTTCTTACTTATCTTTAAATGCATCAAAGATTTTGCACCACCTTATCTGTCTAATCTCCTTATCAGTCACAAGCCACAGAGGACTCTTCAGTCATCATATCAATTTTATCTCAGCCTTCAGCTAAATTAAGTTCTGCTGGTAATGGGGCATTTGCATTGCCGGGACAAAATTACAGAATTATCTTCCAACCTGTCTAAAAGAAATGGATTCTCTACTAGAATCATTAAAGTGACGAGTCAGGTATTAAAACATACCTTTTCTGTAAGGCATTTCACATTTTGTGCAACCACAGAGCACCATGTGTGGATTTATTGTCATAACATTATTATTATTATTATTATATGAGAATCACACAGCAAAATCACACCACATTTGCATACTCTCTGATAACATCAACTCTGGAACAACTACAACTACAATTACACACCTGCAGCTATGCCAGAGTGGATATGGATAGGCAATAGCAATGAGCTAACTTTGTTCAATGCCCCAGAACAGATGCCATGGCTTAAAACCCTTTACTCGATGCAGACGATATCAAAATGTATTATTTTAAATATCATTTTTAAAAATTTTTCAAAACATTTCAACCAAACCATATCATGTGACCCCTCACTGGAAAGAGCTTGACAAGCTCGTTCCAAAGAGGGGTCACATATGGTTTGGTTGAAATTTTTGGAAAAATAATATTTTTTAGCTGTTAAATTTGCATGTTGTGTGGGCGGATGTTGCTGATTCTATGGGTAAAGGGTTAACACTGGCCCGAATGACTCATAAGAATTACACAACACTTGCACACACACACGCTGACAGCATCGTCTCCAGAACAGCTACAAACAAACACATGCAGTCAGGCTATACTGGATACGGACAGGCAATAATGATGAACAGCATAAACTTTATAAGGCACTTCATAATTTTGTACAGCCACAGAGCACCGTGTGTGAATTTAAGGCTATAAAATTATTATTATTATTAATAATGCAGATGTCAAGGGAGTCTCTCCCTTGTGGGTACACCAGAAAGTGGAGTATGGCTTGTTTTCAGTGGTAAACAAGTTCTGCCTTACTGGTTAAATTAATATGATCTGGAACCAATACCTTGGGTGAAAGTCCTCTAAAGTGGGAAACATAGGTATAAATGATTGGCTAAACTTTACAACAACCTATGCTGTGGCCGTAAGATAGCCAAAGATGCAGAAAGTGACCTAAAACACCAATAAATAAAAAAAGTTATGGGAGTCTCAGAGGTAATGTATCTTTTTTGTACAACATTTCCTTTAGGTTGAGTACTACATGTATAGGATAAAGTGCACCCATAACAAAAATGAGAAAATAAAGGTGGAAATACATTGGATGGAAAATATTGGAATTTTTTCATTGAGATAATACTAAAGCTCCCGTAGTCTGGTTGTTTTAAAAATATAAAAATACTATAATATAGGAAAAACTTGAGGAAATCCAACGAGTATGAAAACAGAAATAATAGGCATCACCTCATTTTGTATCTTATAATACTTTCAACCAAAATCTCTGGTGATAATGAATAAAAAAAACAAATTAAGGAAAGTATTTTACAACTGGTATCCCTGATATTTATTTACTGGACTTGATACCTAATGCTTGGGCACCATTCCTTCAAAGTGTCCAACATAAGCATAACTGATTCTACAACTTGACTTATACTTATATGCACACAAAGTCCATGATGGGGAAAAGGGACCCTAAACACTAGTAAACATTGAAAATCAAGAATGGAATCAGATTTCAAATCTATGACACTCAACCCACATACTAGCTTACAAAACCTGAATTCTATAGCTACTACTACAACGATAACCAAAAGAAATGGTTTCAAAACAACTGTCTCAAGCCATGATTATGCAATCATGTTTGTACAATTATCATACTTTTCTGCATACATATTTTTTGGAGAGAGTAGTTTAATGATGATAGATTAATTACAATAACTGCACCATGCACAACAGTATTCACTTTGCATTGTCAGTTGCTTCTGAATTATTTTCAAGCTCTTTTAACTTCAGTTTAACCTGTTTTAAATATTCTTTTGCTCTTTCATTTTCATCTTGAATAATTTGCCTGTAGAAAAAAAGCAATGAATACAGTAGTGTAATGATATATTTCTGGATCAAATCACAATTCACTTACACGGCATGAGTCGAGGTTTGATAAATAAACTATTGTGAAATCTAGACCAAATCAACAAACAAAAATAGCATCTCAAAATCACTGTACTCATATTTTTTTTCTGACAGGTGTGATTCTATAATGGCGTGGAGAGAAAAGCAGATTGATAATTTCCACCACCACACAATCCAGTTAAATTTCTCTGTCTACTTTTAGTGATCACAGTACTGTACATTGGTTTGTAAATATAGTACATTTGTACTGCTGGCCCATAATGTAACATGCACATCCCATTAGAAATTGACCTGGAATATGTGGTTGACGAAAGTTGATTAACCCTTTGATACTTTATTTATCCTGACGTTCAAACATCACTGGGAATTCAGTTTTTTCAACATTTTTCAAAATGCGACGTCAAATGCCGGAAGTACAAAAAATAAGATATTTTTCACATTAGTGCTTATCTGGTTGTTGAAGGCTAGATTATTTTTGGTGGTCTGAATTTGTTATTCAAAACAGGCACTCTTCAATAATTTGTAATAAAACAAATTTATATAAACAAAATATTATTTGTGTTTGACTGAATATGAAATATAAGCAAGGAAAGTGTTGGCTTTTGCTCTGGTATCCTCATTTTTTGAAAGCCCTGAGAGTGTTTTTTTGCACTCAATCAATTAAGAAGTCTTGACAGCAGGATTATATTAGTATTTTAAGCTGCAATAACATTTGACTCAACGGTTGTCACTGAGCACTATTCGGGAGAAAATAGCAATTTGAGGTTAAAACTTTAAAAAATCCAAAAATAATAACAAAACAAATGACCACAGAGTATAAACGTGCTGTTTATTGATTTTGTACGTAATAACACATACAAAGTATCAAAGGGTTAATATCCCACGTCAATCACTGTGCATGAAACAAACCGATATACCAGTAGAGTGACACCCACTTAATTGGATATCTCTTAATTGAATTACCCTGTTAATTGAATATAACTTTTAAACACAAACCCATTTTTCAAAACCTTCAGTACAAATTGGACTTGCAAATTGCATATAGATTCTAGATTAACCTCCAGTTAACTTGTGGAGTGCTTACTGCTAGATTATTTTTTGGGGTTTGAGTTAGTTCAGGCAGAATTGTCTGGTAACAATTTATTGGAGAGTGCATATGGGCACTCTTAAGCAAACAGACAAGACAAATCCATATGAACAAAAATATTTTACTTCTAAGACAGTATATCTTGATAGCCTTTGAGCAGTTTCATCTTGTGTACCTTTGGAAATCTTCTATTGACTAAATATCGATGGTTTGGGTGAAATTTGAACATACGAATTGACTATTTTCAATTCCAAGTTGGATTTACTCAATTTCAGTAGCCACATTGGATGCCATTTCAAAAAATCGCTGTAAAAAATTTTCCCCAAGGCAGATTTTACATATGTTCATCAGGGATCAATCCTGCATCTATTGATACCAAATTTAGTTTACTAATTTTTTCTGGGTTTGCTCAAATTTTCAGCTGTCACCACCAGACTGAAAGGGCTCAACTTTATATATGACTGGATGGCCAAAAATAGTTAAGAGAAAACATGCATTTCAGCCCCTCAACAGCAATGTTTCCTCTGATGATCTATTTCAGGCCATATATCCTTATTTATCCCTTGCATAATCATGTAATCTCCAAAGTATACTGAACTAATATTTCAAATACCAGATATCAAAACACAGAACCTTTCACTGATAATAACAATTTTGTTGTTTTTAAATATCTTAACAAAGTCTAAAAAAAATAATAATCTGTTTCTCAGGCCCTTCCACATGGTCATTTAGGCTGCTCCAGTACTCTCTTTTTGTTACCAACACAGACTTATTAAATTAAAATTAAATGGTTTATGTCAGAAAAATTACCCAAGATAATAAAATACATCAAATACACCACAGTCCATGTTCTTCTGTAGATTATGAGTTAGGCTCAAAACATGTAACACCAAGTATATGAACCTTTGAGGGTAAAGAAATACTAATTACAACAAGAACCCCCCCCCCCCCCCTCCACCCCCAAAGGGGAGTTAAAATCACTCACCTGACAAAGTAGTTCAAAGAAGTAGTTTGGGTCACATTCAGTTAGTTATGGTTCATCAACAATAAAGAGGAATGAAGTCCTGAAATTAATCATAACTTTGGTGTCCATGTCAGATGATTATTATTATAGGTCTTCCTGACTGCTTCCAATTCTATTGGCAGTAGAAAAGCACTGCCAAACTTCCAAGCAAATTTTATGGAAAAACCCTAAGGATTGGATTTGAAAAAAACTTGAACCTAACCTACCCCTCACCCCTAAAGAGAACCCAAATATTAATTAAGCCAGGGACCCGACTTGAACAAACTTGAATCTGATCCCCCCAGAGATGTTAAATATGAAAAGATTCTGATTGATGGTTCAGGAGAAGACTTTTCAAGAAATTCTCTTGTATTGCACTAAGTTAAAATTTGGGCTCCTATAGGGAGCCTGAATATTAACCCAGGTACTTGATTTAAACAAACTTGAATTTGCAACCCCCCCCCCCCCCACCCCCCACCCCTAGAGATGATGTATACCAAATATGAAAGGATTCTGACAGGTGGATCTGAAGAATTTGCCTCATATTGCGATAAGTTAAACTTTGGGCTCCAACAGAGAACCCAAATATTAACCCAGGGATCCCATTTGAACAAACTTTAATCTGAGCCCCCTAAAGATGTTGTATGCGAAATATGAAAAGATTCTGACCAGTGGATCTGAAGAAGAAGATTTTTAAAGAAATTTCCTCAAATTTCACCAAGTTAAACTTTGGTCTCCAATAGAAAACCCAAATATTAACCCAGGGATCCCATTTGAACAAACTTGAATCTGAGCCCCCTAAAGATGTTGAATTCCAAATATGAAAGTATTTGACTGGTGGAGCTGAAGAAGATTTTCAAAGAAATTTCCCAATATATTAATCCAGGAACTCGATTTGAACAAATTTAAATCTGACCCCCACCCCCCTTGTAGAGGTGCTGTATACCAAATATGAAACGATTCTGACGGATAGATCTGCTGAAGAAGATTTTCTCATATTGCACTAAGTGAAACTTTGGGCTCCCATATGCGCCCAAATATTACCCCAGAGACTCGATTCGAACAAACTCGAATCTGAGCCCCTTAAAGATGTTGTATACCATTAATATTGTGCCCAAATATGAACAGAGGGACTTAATTTGAACACACTTGTATCTCATCCCCCCCCCCCCCCCCCCCCCCACACACACACACACACTAACCTCCTATGGATGCTGTATACCAACTATCAAAAAAGATTCTGATCAGTGGTTCTGGGGATAATTTTTTTTTTAAATTAGCAAATATGCTGACTCAGCATTTTTTTGATGATCCCCCCCCCCCCACACCCCTACAGAACACCCTGCCAAAATTAATGGCAATTTTTCTTCACCATCCCACTCAACTGGTCCTAAGGATGCTTCATACCAAATAACTGTTCTCTGTGCCGTGTAGTTTGGGACATATGGGCATTTGAAAATATTTCTATTTTTAGCTCCTGGGGTTCCCATAGGAAACATGGGAATTTTTTTTTTTTGGGGGGGGGGGGGGGGTGGGGGCATGAATCAAGTACTTATGACCCAATAATACCACATACATACCTAATTTTGTTAATATCGGACCATCAATTCAGAAAATTGAATTTTGGAGCAGGGCCAAAAATCTTGCCCCTCCCATTTCGAAGGCAAATATTGCTCCATGAATTTTGTTTGAATGAATTTGATTCTACCCCCCAAGAGAATGAATTTGATTCTACCCCCCAAGAGGAAGTTCCATACCAAATATCAAGACATTGTACCCACTGGTTCATGAGAAGATTTTTTTCAGAATTTTGGAGCATTTTTCCCTACCCCCTCCCTATGGAACGTGGCAACTTTATTTGAACAAATTTGAATTGAAATATGATAAAGATCATGCATATCAAATTTTGTTCAATTCGGCCCAGGGGATTAGGAGCATAAGTCGATAATGTAAAGTTCACACCAGATGGATGGCAGATGGACAACAGACAAAAAGTGATCACTTAAGCTCCCTGACTTTCAGTCAGGTGAGCTAAAAATGAAATATGAAGTGAAAAAAAACACTCGCCTGCATGTATTTTTATAACAAATGACCCGAGAAGATCTACTTTGTGTGGTCTGTGTGATGCTTTTCAGCCTTTACAGTCTGTGATTGGAAGCACAGCTTTTGTACTGTAGTGAACAAGTTCCATGTTATTTGTAAAACTGGACCTGGGAAACAATGCCTGGAGTGAAGCCCTCTTAAGTAGGCAGCATATATAGTAGAAATGATTAACTATTAACTTGACTTTATACTTGTGTTGTGTTGTCATGACTCATGATATAGCCTGTAGATGTATGTGTAGAGTGTCCTTTTAAACACTATTAGTAAATAAGCAACCCTTTGTATTCAATAAAACCACCTGAAGATGACAACTGCAAACAAAAATTTGTCAACAGAAAAAAGTTTCAATTGTTGTCTCCAAACAGCTTACAAACCCTCATCAGAAAGAACCTTTTCCAATGAGGAGGTCATATAAGCAATGTTTTGAGGCAAAAATTGAAAAAAAAATTTGTATTTAACCTTTTATGAATAGCAATGGCAGGATATAGTGTTATGTTATATGAAGGTTCAAACAATAGTGTGTGCCAATTAATCCCATCATCATCATCATCTCACCCAGTCCACTGACAAATAGATTTCAACTGGTTAATTGGTTAAGCAATTCAGTCTGAAAGTAAATATTTTTGGGCAGGTAAAGAACTGTCTAGATGTTGGAAGTTAAATGGGGTCAGCTGATGTTAGGATGAACACAATATATCAAATACATGTTGATATCAGTTGATGTACATCATCAAAAATCTGATGTGTACCGAAAAAATAACCCTCATTATGACTTTGATAGTGTTGTAACATTTTATTCAAACTGCCATAACTTTGGCAATAAGGAATTATTTCACTGAAAAGTTATTTATCTATTCTTTAACCCTTTACCCAACAAATTGGCCACATCCACCTGCGTAATATGCCAATTCAGCAGCTGAAAAAATACTATTTTTCGAAAAATTTCAACGAAGCCATATCATGTGACCCCTCTTTGGAATAAGCTCGTTTGGGGTCACATGATATGGCTTTGTTGAAATTTTTGAAAAATTTTAAAAAATATTTAAAATAATAAATTTTGATATCGTCTGGGTTAACAGCATTTTTTTACATAAAAAAGTGTGGTGCAGAGCATTTTTTCCATTTTTAAAGAACAGAATTATCTTAATTATCTTTACACTCACAAAACTATCTTCCGCTGATCTGTTGGTATAGCATTCTGATAATCATCTACTATGACAGTGTCATTTGTGAGCTTTTCAATTTTGCTATTTAGCTCTAAAACTTTACCACTGCACCTTTCAGCTACAATATAGAAAATAAATTCAAACCAATTTTAATTCCTTACCACTCCTTTATCGATCAAACCTCCATTGTTTAAGCAGTTCTCTCTTCTAAAAACATTTCAGTTGTAAAATTCAAATATTGCACTCCTGTGTTTATCAATATTAATTATCACAGAATACACAGATATGCCAAAAATGTCAGAGTTTTTTTCCTTTTGATCATGATTTCAAAAATGGAGAAAAGTAGACTGTTATTGAGCATCTACTGAAACTGTCTACATCTGAGAGAAGATTTTTCTCCCTTGGACTGTATTTCTCAACAGAAAGAGAGAATATGAAATGCAAGAAAAACAGATTTTTCAAGATGTAACAGGCAAACCAGAAAATAAGTGGTCAGACAAGGACAATGTCAGGTGCAAAAAGGCCAATGTCTGACTGAGGTTTAAAATCATCAGTCAAAATGTCTGATGCCAAAATTATCAATGAAGTTCAGTGATCAGAACATCATGCATGCTGGAAATCATGTCCATAACTAGCAAGTCTAAAATTAATGATTATTGTGATTTTTGGTCCTGGTAAGTTGAGAAGTGTGAAGCAAGTAACTGTACAGCTCATCAATACTAACAGCATGTGAAGGAATACAATTTGACACAGCCATACATTTATCTAAATTATGTCTGAAAGGTAATTCAGTTCTAATTCAGAATGAAACCAATCATACCTTGTTTGGCAGGGCTCAATGAGCCCTGCCAAACAAAATATGGTTGGATGAATTCTGAGCAGTTTTAAGATGAAGGTACATATACACCCAAAACACATTATTTCGAATATCCAAACTCCATTTTGTAATACCGGGTATGTCAGATATCATTCTTAAATGACAGACATGATTCATTTGATGTCTGACATTTCATCTGGAAGAGCAACGAAAATTATTTTCAGGCTTGATAACAGGAGAGTTCACTACAGTAGTTTTGCTGAGATTGTTCAAAGGTCACAGGGTTATCAAAAGAACTGAATATATATCAGGATCACAATAATAATTTAGTTCAACAATTATGAGATTTTGGATTTGTTGATCACTGGTTATTTATTTATTTATTTAGTTATTTATTGGGGTTTAAGGTCACATACTTATGCACAATGGCTAATCGTGACCGTGACAGTTTTGTGGGTGGAGGAAGCCGGAGTACCTGGAGAGAACCACCGAGCATCGACAAGCAACTGTCTGCTCCTCAACATTCTAACTCTGTTCAAGCAGGGTTACAACGATTGAAGACATGTGTACCATCGAAGTGCAGTACACCTTAGTATATGGCGTCATCGTGCCCCCATTTAGGCAACCGGGATAAAGTGCCTTGCCCAAGGATGCAATGCGGGTCGTCCCGGACGGGACCACATTTAGTGTAAATTGATGTTATAGCCTATGGTGCCTTACTTGGGCCAAGTTGGGAGTATTTAAAAAAAAAAAAAATTTTGGAGGAGGTCACACCCTTTCATAGCCTTTTCCTTTGACCTTCGCCATATGCTAGTGTCGTCTCATGTTGACACCTCACAAAAATATTCCAGGCAAGGCATGACTGGTAAGTCAACTGAGCTAATTGAAAGTCGATCAGCTAATGGAATAGGCCCAGGCCTATTTATAACTGGCACAGACTGGCTCTCAGCCTACAGTTGCCAGAGTAGACAGAAGACTTGGGTGGTCAAGAAATTTAAATGGTCAAAGAAAGCGTCAGTCAATCTTGAAACCTAAGAGCCTTCTTTTATCCCCTCAGTCCTATACCGGTCACCAGCAGTAGTTATGTCTCACATGTTTAACCCCTTTTTTGATCGGGGGGTGGGGGGGGGGGGGGGGGCTGGGAGGTGATGTCATAGTCACATGACATGACATGACACAGTTTCACCATGTTGGGTTGTCATGGTAGCCCATTTTGTGATGTAATTATCTTCTCCAGGCCCGTTTTAGTGGTTTTTGGTGATTTGGAGGGATTGTCAGATTGTTTGTGGTAATTAAATTTACTCTTATACAATCGAACATACCCTCCGAACATACCCATGACCTATTAGAAGGTTTGTGGAAACATAGCGACCACATGCTACCATAGAAGCCAAGATGGCGGCCTCCAATATACAAATGAACAACGGAAATACGTATCACCCGAACAACATGCGCTGCACATGCGTCCTAACACCATGTATCACTATGGTAATTACATCACAACATGACTGCTCACGTGGGCTACCATGACAATTGAACATGGTGCCACTGAGTCATGTGACTATAATGTGTTTAAGGTCACATAATTATGCACAATGGCTAATCGTGACCGTGACAGTTTTACGGGAGGAGGAAGCTGGAGTACCTGGAGAAAACCACTGAGCACCGAAGAGCAACTGTCAGCTCCTCAACATTCTAACTCTGTTCAAGCTCCGCTCAAGCAGGGTCACAGCGGTTGAAGACGTGCACCATCGATGTGCAGTAGAACTTAGTATACAGTGTCATCTTGCCCCCATGTAGGCAACCGGGATAAAATGCCTTGCCCAAGGACACAAAGCCGGTCGTCCCAGATGGGGATCGAACTCTTGACCTCTAGCATAGAAGTCCAACAGTCTACCACTGAGCCACCGCGCTACCGTTTATCACTGGTATAGCTGAAAATGATACAGCATTCATAAGGTTGAAGGTCTTGAGAAAGTTCAAGTGGCAAGAGTAATTTAAACAGCCCCAAATACTTAACCCTAACCTAATGCAATGGTCCCATCCGCCTGGCGTTATTTACAAAAATCGCAATTTTAAGTTTCTAATTTTTGCCTCGAAAACATATCTTATGACCCCTCAGTGGAACTGGCTCATTCAGCTTGTTCCAATTAGGAATTAAGCTTTTTTTTTAGACAAAATATGGAAAATATTTCTATTTATGAAATTGTTTGCAAGTGTCATTATTTATTCGTGTTAGGTATAGGGTTAACCCTTTGAACTGTGATGGTATCTTTCATGTCAGTTCAACAACAGCAACTGGAAGATACCATATTCATTATTTGGGGGTAGACCAATTAATATTTTCAACACACAACCTTGGGGCTACAAATTGAAAATTTTGAATAATCTACCCCACACATTCACTTAGCAGCCATCCAACTTAATGAAATTATGACATAACATGTTCCTGGACTGAAAAGTGGCCTCTTGTGTTCAAAGGGTTAACTCTTAACCTGCTGAACAAATTACCAGAATTTTTAATAAAATCAGGTCATGGCTGCTATAAAATTCAAAAGAGTCTGACACCTCAAAAATTATTGATTGGGAGGACAACACCTTTTGACAAGGTATATTTTGTTAAGAAGAGCTGCAATTATATTATAATTGATGATCTTTTATCTCTAGTGAGTAAATTACTCTTTGAGGATTTTAAAATAATTGTTCTGTGAGCATTCATGAGGTTTTAAAGATACTGCAAAACACAATTGCAGAGTAAATACCCTTTATTACTATAGCAAAACTTAATCATGAGCACTTTACTGCTATGATGTGTTATACTCATTGAAAGTATGCTCATCGCTCTTTCACTGTTGCATCATTCTGTTGCATTTATGGCAGAAATCCCCAAAATTTTAGCAAATTTTCCTGCCCAGCACACAGATACCTTGTTGTCCAGCACAGGTATAATTTCCATTTCACAGCTTGTGCCGAGTACCTGTGATTCCACGCACTGAGCTGTAGAAAACATGGACGATCAGATGGAGAATTTACCACATTCAGTCCAAGACCTCAATACCCTGTAAATTCTCCTCGGTTCACGGGACAAGTGCAGATCTGACGTGGCATACTCCTCATCAAACATCCAATATCAGCTTGACTGATGTTATTCCATTCTTCCTGCAGTGCAGTGGCAAGCTCCTGGACATTGGTGGGGGGGGGGGGGGGGATGTTGGCATTATCGTAGGTACCTGCTAAGCATATCCCAGACGTGCTCGATTGGTGAAAGGTCTGGATGAGCTGCTAACATGTCACGGTAGTACTGCCATGTGACACGCCCTTGGATGACATGTAATGCTGTTGTGCTTGTCATGGTTATGCCTCCCCACACCATAACTGATCCACCTCCAAAACGATCATGCTGCCTAACGGTTACGTCATGGTATCGTTCATTCCGCCGCCACCACACTCTGTTTTGCAAGAGTGAACCTAGATTCATCGGAAAACATGACATTGCTCCACGGACGATTGTCCCGGAGCTGTCGCGCTCCACACCAGTTATGTCTTGCTGCAATGTAATGTTAAGTCAAATGTGGAATTATTCGAGGTCGTCGAGCATACAAATTCCAGCTGTGTTAGCGATTTCGGATAGTCTGACCACTGACCTGCTTATCTGCCACTTGGTGCAGCTGCTGTCCAATTTATGAGGCACTTTGATGGCGGTTATGTAATGATGTGTGTGGTTCGCATGAAATGACCCTGGTTAGCAGTTGTTGCCCTTAGACAACCTGACTGACGTCTGTCATCAACATTGCCTGTCTGGCGGTAGCATGACCACAACCTGCTAATCACCAATTGAGTAATGTTGAGAATTTGAGCCACTGCAGTTTGTCTGTTGCCAGCTTCCAGCAAATGCACGTCACTTGTCAGTCTTCGCATACCTCAAAAGTTTCGCTTCAACCAGAAACTATTGATGAACAAGTTTATACCAAGAAAAAAACGATGAGACCTCCGAAAAACCTGTCCAGTACCAATGAAAATTTCAAAACATACCCCACAGACATTAACGCAGCACTTGTGCAAAAAACCTGCACAAGGTTTTCATGGGCCAGTGACATTCATGATCCACACTAAACTTGGTAACATGTTGATGTCTTCAATCACACATATCCAATACCATTTTCCGAAAATAACATCAGATTGGATATCCCATACTTTTTTTAATACAGTGCAGCCCACTTAATTGGATATCTCTTAATTGTATATCCCTGTTAATTAAATATAATGTTCAAACACAAAACCATTTACCACACCTTTAGTGCAAATTTGATCTGTTAATTGTATATGGGTTATAGAGTAAACTCCTGTTAATTGTACATAAATTTTTGTAATATGTCAAAAAAATTACTGTAACACGCACCAGATTCCCCTTATTTATCAACCTTTTTGGCCTCAATACATCCAATACAGGCATTTATTCTATTATATCTTGTTTGACAGAGCTCTATGAGCTCTGTCAAACAAGATATAATAGAATAAATGCCCAGTTTACCTACAGAGCACAGGAAACTGACCAAATCCCTGTTAACTGTATACTCCTGTTAATTGAATAATTTACACTGGCAAAATGGATATTCAATTAAGAGGATTCTACTGTAGTATATATTATATACATGCAAAAACGTAAACAAATATTAAAATTCAACTGCATATACAGAAAGAAATGTGTGGATTACTACTTAATTGCAGTGCCATATATTCTCCTCTCGAAAAGTATTTATAATTGTTCATAACAGCACAATAAACACTTCATCACATGGACCTCTGGGTTCAACCCAGTGGTCCATGTGATGGAAGTTTGCAAGTGCTTCTTGTGTTTTGTATTCGGAAATTGTAAATAATTATTAAGTGAAAAATCTAATCTATCCCACAGTGATTTAGTAGTAATCCACTCTCCATCTACTGCAGACTAACATTTTCTTTCTGCTTGTTTGGTTCGCTTCATGATTTCACTACTGACCTCGCTAATGCGGCATTACATTTTGCATTGGACACAACAAACAATCTTGTGTATTTCAGACTACTGCATTCTTCTGCAATAAAGAGCGAATTAACTAACAAGCATTTTCTATGCTAATTGTGACAGAACTTCTAGTTTCAGTTGTATGTCACTGTTATTGCAAATGATGGAGTGTGTACATACGTGCCAAATATACAAAATTTTAAGTTTTTACAACAAGCAGATATCTCAGATAATAGAAAAAAAGTGCTTTTGAGAAAACAGAGCATGGGGCTGGAAGGGTTGAGGGAAAAAAGGGCTCTTTGAAAACTGGTGCATAAAGTGGCTACTACATCCTTGCCTACAAATTCAGTTATTTGTGAGCCTTATCTTACATTTCAATTTCAAAGAAATCCCATCTTTTTTGTTAAACTTTCAATTTTGGCCCTTTCTTTCAGGAATTATAGTTGCTGGCAGATGTATGTCACCATTATTACAGATAATAGAAGGTGGGTGTTCTTATGTGGCAACACACAAAATTTCAAGTTTCTACAACTAGCAGATATTTCATAATATATACTATTCAAAAAAGTAGGGGATATCCAAACTGATGTTGTTATTTTTGGAAAATGGTATTGGATACGCGTGATTGGACACATCAGTGTGTTACCAAGTTTAGTGTGGATCATGAATGTCACTGGCTCACTAACACTTCGTGCAGGTTTTTCGCACGAGCGCCGCATTGATGTCTGCGGGGAACGTTTTTTGAGATTTTCATTTATACTGGACGGGCTTTTTTGGAGGTCTCATAGTTCATTTCTTGGTACAAACTCGTTCATCAATAGTTTCTGGTCGAAACGTAACTTTTTGAAGTATGCAAAGACAGTACCGTGACGAACGTTTACGTGTCGTTGGCATGTTGGAAGCTGGCAGCAGACAGACTGCAGTAGCTCTAATTCTCAATATTTCTCAATCTGTAGCAGGTTGTGGTCATGCAACAGTCAGTCAGGCAATGTTGATGACAGACGTTGGTCAGGCTGTCCAAGGGCGACACCTGCTAACTACTATCGTTTCACTCGAACCACAGCATTATGTAACCGCCATCAAAGTGCCTCAGAAATTGGACAGCAGGAATAATTCCACATTTGACTTAACGTCACATCGCAGAAAGGCGTAATTGGTGTGGAGCACGACAGCACTGGGACAATCGTCGGTGGAGCAACCTCATGTTTTTCGTTGAATCGAGGTTTACTCTCAACTTCCACGATAGGCAGAACAGAGTGTGGTGGTGGAGGAACGAACAATACCATCACGTAACCTTTAGGCGGCACAATAGTTTTTATGGTGGATCGGTTAAAGTGTGGAAGGGCATAACCATGACAAGCAGAATAGCATTACATGTCATTCAAGGGCATGTCACAGGGAAGTACTACCGTGACAACATGTTAGCAGCTCATGTGGTGCCATTTGCACGACGTCATGGCCGTCGATTCATTTTCCAAGATTTTGGAAGAGCACACAGGGTCTGTGTCGCTACAGAGTTCTTCCAGGAGCAGAACATCACTACACTGCCTTGGCTAGCACTAAGTCCAAACCTTTCACCAATCAAGCATGTCTGGGATATGCTTGGCAGGCACCAATGACAACGCCAACATATAATTCACATGAAAATGTCAAAATTTTTTTTCCTTTATTTAGAAAATATTCCTACATTTTTGCTACTGGAGCTGAAATTACTTCACAGGAGTATTACAGCAACTTGTGCAATATTGACAGTAATGTAACATCAGTCAGGATTATTATGATCCCCGATAAGGCTGGAGGTGGGATGGGGAAATCTCACCCGAGGAGCAAGATATTTGAACCAGACCCGAGGCTTGCTGAGGGGCTGGTTCAAATATCTTGCCCCGAGGGTGAGATTTCCCCATTCCCACCTTCAGACTCAACGAGGATTATGTCATTATAGATAATTGGCGGTCACATGCTGACATACCCAATTTATCAAGTCGTAGTCCTTTCAAAAAACGAACAATTTCATTGGAAAGATCGTACAAAAGTTAGGTATATACCATAGGTATATACTAAAAAATTGATTTGTAACACTGTCTGTTAAGGGATTAATGAATTTGCGTATGTCAAACTCTAATATAAAGGGCATTGTGAGATTATTGATCAATTGATAAACTCACGCAGTGATATTATTAAATCTGCAGAGAAACATGGTCAAAACAAATCAACATTGTTGATTTTGAATGGCACGTGGATTACATGCGGGAAAATCGTGAAGCCATTTTGTTTATTTACAATTGTGCAGATGGTGATGAAATACTTCCGGTGACCTAATAAAATATGCAAATGAGTATGTCACGTGGAGTGGGTGGGATAGAGATATCCCACCTTGCTGTCTCACCTGGGACACGCATATGTTTCACATATAGTGGGGGGAGAAAAAAGTACTCCAGATTCCTTCTCCTGTGTTCCAAATTGATTTTATTTTTTCTGCCCCATATCATTCTGATTTGAGCCCCTATTTTTATTCATTTTCACCAGGTTCGACTGTCAGCCAATCATCAGAATGCACTATCAAACCAGAAAATAAGTGGTCAGACAAGGACAATGTCAGGTACAAAAAGGCTAATATCTGACTGAGGTTTAAAATCATCAGTCAAACTGTCTGATGCCAAAATTATCAGTGAAGTTCAGTGATCAGAACATCATACATGCAGGAAATCATGTCCATAACCAGCAAGTCTAAAATTAATGATTATTGTGATTTCTGGTCCTGGCAAGTTGAGAAGTGTGAAGAAAGTAACTGTGCAGCTCATCAATATTAACAGCATGTGAAGGAATACAATTTGATACAGCCATACATTTATCTAAATTATGTCTGAAGGGTAATTCAGTTCCAATTCAGAATGAAACCAATCCTACCTTGTTTGGCAGGGCTCAATGAGCCCTGCCAAACAAAATATGGTTGGATGAATTCTGAGCAGTTTTAAGATGAAGGTACATATTCACCTAAAACACATTATTTCGAATATTCAAACTCCATTTTGTAATACCGGGTATGTCAGATATCATTCTTAAATGACAGACATGATTCATTTGGTTCCTGTCATTTTGTCTGGAAGAGCAATGAAAATTATTTTCAGGCTTGTGCACTATTTTGGACTAAAGTCTCAAAATTTTGTCATAACTGTAGAAAGTTGGAATTTTGAGGTAATTTATGCAAGATGTGGCACTCTGAAATATTATAAAGTAGGTTTGAAACCTCAGAATTAGGCAATAATATTCTGCCCTGTACTATTATTCCAACCCATTGTATTATTTCATTTCAACAAATGTCCACCTTGGACTATTTGTCCTCACCATACTATTATTTGGATGGCAGGAATACACACACTCTCACAATCCCTGTAAAGTTCACAAAAAATATTAGGATATTGGTCAATGAATGAAAATACATATAGAATTTGAATATGGGAGGAAGATCACCCTCACCAGTCACAAACTTTATCACCCCACTACACCAGTACAGACCTACCCATGCTTAGAAAAAAAACTACAATGTCGTGCTAATGGAAATCCTTAACACAGTTAAGCTGACCCCCCCCCCCCCCCCTCCACCACCACCCCACTGAATCAGACGAATGAAGTTTTGAAGCTTTAATCAGCAGGGAACTGGAAAAGCATGGAGATGGAGCTGGGGAAGAGATACAGCCTGGAGAGAGTGGATCATTATTAAATCACAAAACTGTTACAACAACTATACACACTGTTTGAGAACAGAATTAAAAAATATGCAAGAAAAGTTACAGTGTAAAGCCTCGGGGTTACACATGATCTATGAGCTGAAAATTTACAAGTTCTTGTACAATCTTGAAAAATAGTATCCTGCAAAAAATGAATTAATTCTAACTGCTGTTCTGTGATTTCACCCAGGGACTTGTTGGTTTGGAGGATTTAGACTGGAGCCATTAGAAAATTCCAGCCTCACCACAACCCTCGGATTTTCTACCTTGTGACTTCATAATTACAATTTGGAGAAAGTTCTATTGCCCATGATACCATTCTTTTCAAATATGTTTGGTATGGTCTTGCAAAATTTCAGTTTCCGATCCATCCTCTCACCCTAGCCAATATTTTCTAACTAGTGTTCACAGTAATTACTATTCACCGAAAATCTAATTACTCACCACTACCCATTATATATTTTATTGCCTTGTGAAATTCCAGTTTTCCCTTTATAACATCCCCTCCCCCATCCACCCAGAGGTTTTCTAACTGTGCTCTCAGTAATTACAACTAACAATTGGATGAAAAGCTGGGTGTCCGCTACTACACCTTTCAAATATTTTTCATGCATCTTTTCTTTTTGTGTTGGAAAATTTCCAAATTATGGTGGATCCCTATCAGTAAAAAAAAGCCTTTTTCCAAATTTTTTGGTAAAAATTTCCAACTTTTTACCATTTTTAAGTTTCAGAACTTACAAACTCTGGAATCTGTAATGGAATTTGGGTGGAGTCCTCAAATACCTACACACCACCTCACTGTTTCTATTTGCAAGTACATGTTCTGGTAGTTTTAAGTAGGCTGAAAATTTTATGAAGGGGGTGGGGGGTATCAATCCAGCTCCATACCTCTGGTTCCTTATGGCTTTGAAAGTGTTTTTGCTTTTTTTCTTCTTCTCTTTTTTTCTTGGGGGGGGGGGGGGGGGAGGCATCAAACACCCACACCCAACCCAAATCTATAATTGTATTTGCAACTTGCAAGAAGGTTTAAATGTTATTTAGCTTAATTTTATGTGGTCTTTTCTGCAATTTTGATAAGTGCATTTTGATTCACATGTTTTCTTGATACTAACTGGTTGTTAAACTTCATGTTAAAATGTGTGGGACCAGAATAAAAAATGAATTCAGTATCAGTTGATGAAAAACTGTCTGGAATCAAATTAATACAATTAATAACTTTGGTTGTGACGTTTTAATCTGTGGTCCCATATAAAATGGTGGCCTGAAATTAAGAAAACCCGTGACTCAGAGACTGACTGTTTACAGTTTGATCTGACTCAGTGACTGATCAAAAATGACACTAGTTTCACCTTCTGGTCTGTCTCATTTATTTCTTTAATATCTCCAGAAGGCATGAACTATTTATTGAAAAAATGTATCAAAAGTGCATGCATGTTGATAATTTTCTCTTGCAATCACAACCCAAAGACATCTAACAGTCTTTCCCAGCCATAATTAGTACAAAAGAACCTCTGCATGATGCAAAGGTGGGTCAATCCAAAAGTAGCAACAATTTTTTTATGGAGTTTCTGGGTGTATTACTTTGAAACCTTCAAAATTGGAAAGAACATATTCAAAATATCACTACCATGTACCATACTTTTTGCTACATAATTTCTGAAAAATCATTCAATCATGCCAGAAAAATGGGAATAAACAGCTGCGCCATGAGCGCATGATACGCCCATTATTAATTACAAGAGGGAAGCACACAATATGAGTATTCATGTATTGCCTATATTTTGACGAATAAAGTCCCATACCTCTGGAATGTCAAAACGTACAGTGACACAAATCGAAAGGGAGCTTCCTTCCATCAACATATACTTTCCACCAAAAAATCACAAAATTTGCTCGAAGCATTTTCGAGTTATTGTACCACGTGTGGACGAACGGATGGACAGACGGACGGACAGTGGTATATCATAATACGACTGTTTTTTCAAAACGGGCGTACAAAAAAGTGATGATTAATAAAACCTCTTCTCAAAAAGCCAACACTTGACCCAGAGGTTCTGAAAAACTACCGACCAGTCTCTAATCTTCCATTCCTATCAAAGATTATTGAGCGTGCGGTCGCTCCTCAGCTGAATTCTTATTTGGCAGCCCACGGCCTAGCCGAAGTTAACCAATCTGCATACAGATCTATTTGCAGTACAGAAACGGCACTTGTGAGGATCCAAAATGATATCCTCCTATCCACGGGCAGGCACAACATAGCATGTCCTGTTTTGTTGGATTTAAGCGCCGCTTTTGACACCATAGACCATAAAATACTTATTGAAAGACTGGCAGTGAGAATAGGCCTTACTGACAGAGCACTTAATTGGTTTTCGGCGTACCTTAATGGTCGCACGCAGAGTGTTCTTATTGGCAGTGAGTCATCAGACAAGGCCACCTACGTTTAGGCGCCCCTCAAGGATGGGTGTTGGGTCCCCTACTGTACATTGTCTATGTCTTACTTCTCGGTGACATTATCCGAAGCCATGGCCTTGACTTTCATTTTTATGCAGATGACACACAGCTGTATATTAGTTTTTTCATGCCTTTGAGCCTGAAGCATGCAGCAAGATTGAACTTTGTATTTCAGACATCAAGGCATGGATGACTAAAAACTTTCTTAAATTGAACGATGACAAGACAAAAGTAATATATTTAGGTCTACCTCATCAACTTTCAAAAATATCCAAACTGTCTCTCAATATTGGAGGTTCTGCGATAAAACCCAGTAGCTGTGTTCGAAATTTAGGTTATTTCATGGATGAAAATTTGGCCGCTGATGAACATATCAAACATGTCTCTCGCAATGCATTTTTTCATCTTAGAAATATTAGCAAAATTCGACCCTTCATTGATATGCAGGCGACACAACAGCTTGTCCACGCCTTTGTTACCAGTCGCCTCGACTACTGCAAATCTCTTCTGATTGGCTCTAAAACATCTATTCTTGAAAAGCTACAACACATCCAAAATTGTGCTGCACGAGTCATAACCAGAACTCAAAAGTACTGCCATATAACACCAGTACTCTCTGAGTTACACTGGCTACCTGGTAAGCAAAGAATTCAATTTAAAATTGTCCTTTTGGTGTTTAAGTGCATCTTAGGATCTGCACCATCCTACCTGTCCGATCTGCTTACCATCCACAAACCACCGAGGTCTCTTATGTCATCAGGTCAACTCAATCTGGTTCAGCCCGTATCTAAATTTACTAGTGCTGGTGATAGGGCCTTTGCGGTTGCTGGCCCAAGGCTTTGGAATTCTCTTCCAATCGACATAAAAAATAGTAAATCACTCAAGTCTGGTACTAAAACCTACCTTTTTCGAAAGGCATTTCCTTCAGTGGTCTTTTAATTCTGGTCGTAAACTGACATTACCAGGTGCGTGAGTGTGACTGAGTCAGTGAGGTTTGCCTCTTTACTCGTCAAGTCACACTCACATACTTGTTTTGGTAAAGTTGTAGTTTGTTTTTATTTTGTTTTAATTCAATACCCTTTTTCTTTTAGGTTCTGTCGCTTATTGCCATGAAATAGCCTTGGTTGCTGATGTGGTGTTGGGCACCAATAAATGATAATAGTGATCTATGTATCAATGTATCTGTGAGAGAATTGATAGCTCCCAGCTAAAGGTCACCCCCAAATAAGCATACCAGGTTTCAAAACAATCCAATTATAAATTTGCAGACACCAATGCCGATTTTTTGTTTTTGATTCCAGTTTTACAAATTTTTTCCGGGCTTATCTGAACCACCCATCCCAACTAAATACATGCTTCTGCATCATCCTTCCCACCATACTGCACCATAACCAATTTTATCATACAGTATTGAGTGATTGACCTTGTACAGAAGGACAGATCTTGAAAGAACATCCGTTTTATCAGACCAAAGTGGTCTCTTAAGGCAGATGGTCTCCCATAACAAATCAAATATATAGAGTATATATGGTATCCAGATATATCCCACAATAAAGCCACACAAATATGGATAACATTAGAACTGACTCTTCGAGCCAGTTCTAATGTTAGCCATACATGTGTTTATTTCAAGTAACCTTATTGGATAGTAATGGTTATAAGAGAATTTTTATTTTTTGGGGATTTTAGAAAAGAATGTTAGGTAAAGGGTTAAATATCATAAATTACTCAACCCATCAGAACCCATTGCATTCTCCATTCATATATACAGTGGAACTTCTCTGGAGAGACCACCTTTTTGAGGAACCACCTCTTTTGTGCTAGAGCGTGTTTTATGTGGACAACACAGGACAACATACCATTTCGGCCAGACAAAAGTGGTCTTTCAAGACAGGTGGTCTTGACAGACCACCTGTCTGAAAGACCCCTTTTGTCTGGCAAAAATGTTGGTCTCTCAAGAGAGGTTCCATGGTATGAGTATGCAAAAAGCAATGAGTTTAGTCATTTATGTATTTGTTTATTTTTTAGATGAAGGTTTGGATGGGGCATGGCTGGGTTGGGGGAGGGGGAGGGGATTTATTACTTATTTTAAGTCCAGCCCTAGAAGGTCTGGTACATGATTTTGTTGACACCTGTGTTCTCAGGTGTGTTTGAAATAAATTAGCAGTTCAATCAGGTTCAGTGTTTAGTAGCTTTGTGTTACATACTTCCTACACTGGCAATAAGAGTCATGGTGTTTTCGTAATAGGTCTGGATACATCGTTGTACAGAATTGTTCCTGCAGCTGAAATCTGTAACTGTTCCTGACTTCACATAATTGTCTTTGCTCCTCATCTAAGCCAGCCGATCTCACCAGGGTGAACATATTAGAAATTTAATCAAATGGAACACCCTCTTATCCTTAGTGTGCAGTGTTTGATAATTGCAATTAGTGATGCATTTTAACTTGCATTATTCAATATGTCATACATTGTATCACTATAAGCCGAATCATAGCTCAGCCGCAATAACAGTTTTATAATCGTATATAACCCATGGTTGGTACCCCCTGATAACTTGAGTGTCTTTTTATTGGTTCTTTAATGATACTTCACTGATTATGGTATACAATTTTGCCCAAAAGTGACTGAGGAAAAAATTTGCAAGCATCAGAAAAAAGTTTTTTTTGTCCTCTTTGACCACCCACCCATCCCGGCATCAGTGTTTTGCAAATTTTTTCCAACCCCCCCACTGTTTCCATCAAAAATATTTGCCATTGGCAATGACCTTTAAACTTCAAGTTTAGTCAGGAATCAATATATTCCTCTGGCATGCTCTACAGGGCACATTTGTGATAGGATCGCTTAGAGGACTTGGTATGCATGTTCATGGTGACCTCTAGATGTGAGCTGTTGATGTTTTTTCATTTCCATAAAAAATTATTGTCGTTAGCACCAGCCTTTGGACTTAGTGCATTTGTATAGCAACTTATCCCTTTTGCAGCCCATCTCTACACAGTATATTTATGAATTTCCATAAAAAATAAAAAAAGACCATTTCTACCAGCAATCACTGTCAAATTCAAGTGCATTTAGTATGCTTATTCAGGATGACAGAGACAGGAGCTATCAATTTTCTTTTCATTTCCATCAAAAACTGCTGCTGTTAGCAACCAACAATCTTTAAATTTATTGCATTTGTGCATTTACATTCTTTTTTTGACATGGCCCTACGGGGCACATTTATCGTAGGATTGTTTTTGAACTTGGCATGCTCATTAGACAAAACCTCTACATGCAGATTCATTTCTGTGAAAAAAAGTTGCCGTTTGCAATGACCTCCAAACTTACTGCATTTGTGCATCAACATTCTTCCTGAGCCAGCCTTACAGTTTACATTTAAAAATGCATGGATTGCTCTGACGTTGTGCACACACAATGCTGTTATGTTGAAGTTTCACCAAATAACACTGGAACCAATGATCTTCAATTTTACCATTCACTTGTAACTCACCAATTTCAAGTTTATCAAGTTGAGCTACAGTGTCATTGACATTTTCATTTACAAGCAACTGAAGTTGGAAAATATCACAATGACCACACGATGAAGTCACTCTTAGTGTATATTGCTGATTTGGGGTCATTATCAAAAGGACATCTGCACTCAAGACAGTTTACTACTATCAACAGGTTAACTATACTCAGACGTAATTTTGTTTTATCTACACTCGGTCATGACCTTCTCTTTGTCTAGATTCATCCCATGATGCATCGTTTTGTTATCAAGAAATCATGCTTCTTTACTTTGATGAAATAATCAAGATATATGTTCTAGTTGCACTGAGATTGGATATTTATTTACTGTTGTTGGTGAAATGTGATCTCTCACTGTCAAAAGATTGTAACCTTCATGTAACTAGAAACAACGATTCACGATTCACTCTTCAAGACCTAACACAGCATTCCCGTATCCACTAACTGAACTGCCTCTCACAGTGAAATCATGTTAACTGAATAGCCACTTTACCAGTGAATAATTAATCAATTAACAGGGGTATTCAATTATATTCAAGATGTAATAGATTAAAATGCCTGTGTTTAATGGACTGAAGCAAAAAAATCCATAAATGTGGTGAATTAAGTGATAAATCATGATATTTTTTATTCAATTAATAGGTGTTTAATTTATAACATATATGCAATTAATGAGTCAATTTATACTGAAGGTATGCTAAGTGGTATTGTGAGGGTAAAGTGTATCTTATTAACTGTGTTATTCCATTAAGAGATATCCAACTGAGTGGGTTTCACTGTATTAGGGTTTCTGCAAGGAGACAGTGGGAGATGGTTGGTTTCCCTTCAATTGTTCCATTCCCCATGCCAACATTTCCCCATACCCTATGCCAACATTTCCCCATAAAGGATGTCTCTAACAGTTACAGTGATAAAATGAGACCAGCATTGAGGCAATTATGTATTAATTGTTTTAAATTAAAAATGCCGGAGCCTTTTAAATTAAATGACATGACTTATGTAGTTGTGAAAGAAAAAATTATTGCCTGCAATTTGCATAAAATCAGAAATATGGCAGTCATGCAACATTTTGTATGATCAAATTTAATAAGTACATCTAAACACTAATTTTGCAAAGTTTGTGATATCCAGAAATTCCATGAGGGGGACAGTGTAAAGTCAGGCTGTTTGCTGTTCATATTAAATATATATTATATTAAATAGGGATCGCAGTTGCTCATTAGTTAGAGCATTGGACTTTAAAATGGAAAGTCGATGGTTCGATTCTGACTCACGCCATCTGCATGGTGGCCTTGGGCACGACACTTAATCGTGATTGCACTTGTGGGGGTATGGTCACACTGCATACAAAGGCATGCTGCATGTCGATGGGGCACTTGCATTCAATGGCTGCTAACTCTACATTCAATGGCTTCTACATGCCCTGTTGTGTATTTAACAATTGGTACTATAATAATCCACTGTTGACACTTAAAAAAACAAATACACAGTCCAATCAGTGTTTCAATAATCTTAACAAGGCCATTGCCTGGCGTGGGCTATGTTTCCTGACAGCAAATTCTTACATTGGACATATTTCTAGACATAAAAAAAAATCAAAAAAATGGAAAGATGGCCATAACTTAGCCAAAATTGGTCGGACCGAACCCAAATTCAAACTTCACCTGCGTATTCATGAGACAAACATATGTACAAAATTTGGTGTTGATTCAACAACTTAACCTGCATATTCTTGAGACAAACCTATGTACAAAATTTGGTGTTGATTCAATAACTCAAACTGAAGTTATCATACGAACAACAAATTTCCAAAGTTGCGAAATTGGGCAGAAAAGTGTTGAAAAGGGGGCATAACTCGAACAAAAATTATTAGATCCAGATGATATTCAGAATTCACCTAATCATTGGGTTAAGGGACATATACACTAAAGTTGGTTTGGAATCGATGACCAAAACTTTATCTCTCAGGATGGATGGATGGATGGACGGACGGATGCATGGATGCAGCTGATTACAATAGTCCTCAAACAAAATGTCTTTGTTGGGGGGGGGGGGGGGGGGGGGGCAAAAATGGATTACATTTGACAAAGTTTTGAATATACTGAACATCCATGTCAGTTTTACATCTGAACTGGAAAAATGAAATGAACAAAGTGAAGCTTCAAAAGTTGCCAAGGTAATTATTCTACATTGTGAAGAAGAGAATGCTTTCCCTACCAAGGCAAAGGTACCGTGTTGCCCAGGTTTCTCCTCCTACCTTCCTACTGCAATGTAAAAGAGGTCTTTTAACCTAAGTTTAGCAAGCATTGAGTGGTCTTTGAAGACTTCAATACTAAAAATAGGTAATCATTTTGTGTTTTTTCTATAGAAGTGGGTCATAACACTGAAGGCCTGAAGTATAATACTCTTCAAAAATGAAAACATCTAAAGGCTTGCGAAAAATGTGGCAGGTGAGGTGATACCTTGGTTTTGTAAGTCAGCTTTTCTTTTCTCCAGCATCTGTAATTCATCTACCAAGTAGTCTTCAGACTGGAAAAAGACACAGTTAATCAATTAAAAACAGCTTCCAAGAAGCAGCTAAAAATCATTTTAACCGGCTGTATACCAATCTTCCCAAACCATGCATGATGGTTTATAATCTCTCACCAATATGAACTCACTGAGAACGTTCCTGCACTGGGTCATCAACTATGGTTGGACAAAAATTAATTTGTTCTATTTATTTGAGAGATATAAGTTTTATGCAGACATGTTAAGTCTCACGGATTCACAGTAAGACTCCCGGATTGGGTCATGATCTCCCACACTCACAGTAGCACCCATACATCTCCCGCATTGTCAGAATTTATCAAGTGAAAAAATGAAATCAACCATTTCTTTATTGTGTCCAGATTACTTCACGTTTGCAAATGGTAATCTGTGAGATCTGCTCAGTGACTCGGATATTTAAGTAAGCTTCAGAGATTCAGTCTCTTTTTTTTCTCTTCCCTTTGTTCCACATCGTGTTTAATTAAAATAAATTAATACAAGAATGGACTATTTGATATTATTCTGTCATTAAATGGTGATCGAAGACCAAACAATATAGCTTGGTGCAATGTTTTCACAACAAAAACACCAACCTTTTTTCTTAGTACTTAAGCGACTTTACAACCAAAACTCTCAGGGTGTGGATTTTCCACTTGAGGTTAGTGAGATGAATTTACAATTTAAAAAAAAAGCTTAAGAACCACTAGCAAAGTTTCAGTTAATGGACTACCTGGTCAACCCAGTGGTCCCTTAACTGAAAGTTTGCTGGTGGTTCTTAAGCTTTTTCTCAAAAATTGTAAGTGGGGTAAATTTTGCGGGGATGAAGTGGGGGGGGGGGGGGGGGGGGGGGGGGGGTACCAGTAAATTGATAGAGATACATGTAGGATGAAGTGGGGGGGGGGGGGGGGGGGGGTACCAGTAAATTGATAGAGATACATGTAGAGGGGTGGCATTATATTCAATTAACTGTGCTATTCGATTAAGAGATATTCAAATATGTGGGCAACACTGTATAACTCATTTATTACTTAATAAATTGTTGTTCTCTGAACAAAAGTCTTGTTATAATATTCACATGCAAAAATCCCCCTAATTGTCATTTTCAAAACTTAACATGTCTGGTTTAATGTGCACATTGGGCATGAATAGAAATTTTTATCATGAGACTCAATTTTGGGGACATATAGCTAGGAGTTGCACTTGCAACTCATATTCCTCATATAGGACTAAGTTAAAATTAAAGTGACATACTAAATATCGAAAGATTCTTGCCGGTGGATCTGAAGAAGAGTTTTAAAGAATATTCCACATATTGCTCTAAGTTAAAATTCAGCCTAGATACAAACCTAGAAACTTGATATGAACAAATTTAAATATGACTCCCTCCTACTCCCTATGTTTGTGCATGCCTTTGTAAATTTATCAAACTTACTGGAAATCAAGACAGCATTGTTCAAAATGAATGTTAAGAGTTTATTTAAATACTCACATAAGTTTTTTTTAACTTCATCAAATAGGCAGAAGCAGTACTCAAATCGTCTTGAAATTTATGTCTGAAAGTACATATGTATAGGCCAAATAATACTAGTACTGAAATGGTTAACCGGATAATCGGTTTGAAACCAATTAGCTACCTAACTGATTAGAAAAACCGTCAACCAGTTATCTGAAATATCGATAGTGATCGTCATTCCACGTTTAAAATCTGCCGCTTCTCCTTTGTGATAGATTACACATCGAAGCCGTGTTGTATATATTGAGAAATAATCGACTTTGGCATTCAAGTCTTTGTTAATGATCGGCAGTTTCCGTGAGTAATGAATAATCGGAGAAACTATTCCGTAGTGTGTATACAAATGAACATTATCTATTACTCGACAACGTTCGTTTGTATTCACACTACGGAATAGTTGGAGAATACTGCTTTCCAATTCCTATAGTTTTGATCCCATATTTGGTGAAATAATGGCTACAGATAACTGGATATTATCCGGTTATAGCTCTTGGTTAGTCGGTTATGAAAATGAGCTAACCATTTCAGCCTTAAATAATACTCATGTATTCCATGCATTTATCCAAAATGCATTTAGCATGTGGAAGATGAGTACAATTACAATATATGCAACAAAACTTCTTAACTGGTAGAGTACTGGCCCAGGTTATTATTGGTCATTACAAATTGTTCACATGTCTTTGCCTCGTTACGATTTATGGGCTAGTGCCAGTGGGCACTCCCCCATAAATTGTAACAAGGCAAATCCACACAGACTACATAATTCCCCTTACAAGATAATATGTAGCACATCCACAGAATATGAAGCTCTTTTTATGTTACTGTACCTGCCCTTTAGAATAAAGCCAAAATATGGGCTTCCAGCACCCTACCAGTTAACTGACTCTGAAACATGTTGGGCTGGAAAATTCCATTTGTTGGTATGACGGGAAAACAGGGGTGTAGGACCATTGCCCCATCGATATTTACCCCAGACTGAGACAGTTGCCACTCTGGCAATTGCCCTCTCAGATAATTCCCCCACTCAACCCCATTAAATTTTTTTAAACTGACAAAGCAAATTTGTAGTTCACTGGCATTTGGGTATTTTACTCACTGAACTGCAAATTTGCTTCTACTTTTAAAAAAAACAAGGGCAACGCCCCCGGTCTCCCGACCAAGATGGCAAATTCAAGGGAGCTGTTAGGATGCAATTTGTTCGCAGAGCATGGCCATTTTTTAACTTGACCTGTATTTCCAACCAATTAAACCACATACTTAGTTTCGTTTCAATCAAATGATCCAAAGTAAAGTTATCATCCGGACAACACAAAAACCGTATTTTCTAAGTCGAAAAAGGGGAATAAATCCAGTAAAAATCAGTGGAGCGTGCCCATTTTCGAACTTGACCTGCATTTCCACCCAAATAAGCGGCATACTAAATTTCGTTTCAATCAAATGATCATAACTAAAGTTATCATCCGGACAACACAAAAACTGTATTTTTTAAGTCGAAAAAGGGGAATAAATCCAGTAGAAATCAGTGGAGCGTGCCCATTTTCGAACTTGACCTGCATTTCCACCCAAGTAAGACACATACCAAATTTAGTTTCAGTAAAATCATCCAAACTAAAGTTATCATCCGGACAACACAAAAACCGTATTTTCTAAGTCGAAAAAGGGGAATAAATCCAGTAAAAATCAGTGGAGCGTGCCCATTTTCGAACTTGACCTGCATTTCCACCCAAATAAGCGACATACTAAATTTCGTTTCAATCAAATGATCCTAACTAAAGTTATCATCCGGACAACACAAAAACTGTATTTTTTAAGTCGAAAAAGGGGAATAAATCCAGTAGAAATCAGTGGAGCATGCCCATTTTCGAACTTGACCTGTATTTCCACCCAAGTAAGACACATACCAAATTTAGTTTCAGTAAAATCATCCAAACTAAAGTTATCATCCGGACAAGGGTGTGATGGACAGACGGACGGACGGACGGATGCATGCACGGCCAGACAGACGGACGGACACTGCTGATTACAATAGTCCCCCGAAGGGTCGGGGGACAATCATAAATAGATCCTAAATAGATGCGAATGGAAATAATAAAATTGGAACAGAAAATTACAATGTAATATATATCGATATATATTTATTCCAATGAGTGTTTTTTATAGTCACCAATTCTTAGAATTATAACAACAATGATAGTACCAGATTGTCCATAAATATGCAGCCAAGGTTTCGATAAGTTTACAAATGATTCCCTCTTTGTTCCTATAAACACATAAAAATTTCCACTTCATCATAATCTCATTGATAAACAAAAACTGATTTACATATATGCAAAACAAAAACTGATTTAATCCTATAGGAAACATGTATATATTCCAATTTTTAGGACTGTAAACTCCAACTTCAGAAAATAATTTTTTCTGAAAACCTATTTTTAGGAGTGAAAAAGGATAACTTAAAAAAAAAAATGCTTTGACAAAAAGTGAACACCTGCGAATTGAGAATTTTGATCAAATCGAATTTGTGAAAACGAATCAAATTTCATCAAATCGAATTTTGAATCGAACTTTTAATCGAATCACAGTTAATAGATACGTCATGAAAAGAAAAGTGTTTTTCTGAGATAATACCTCTGATTATTAAAAGACACACAGTTTTGTTGAATGCATTTTTCGCCTCACCACTTCCCACACTTTAAACTGAGATATAAACCAATATACTAGCTATTGATTGAAACTATTCAAATTGTTGACTTTGCAACTTCAAAACTGCAGCAATAAACATTTTTAAACGAACCTGGCTGATAGGGCTGATACCTCACTTTTATCACCTTTTCTTGGAAAAAAAACTTGTTTTAAATCGGATCGACTCCATTGCGGTGGTGAAGCCATTTCTTTTAAATAAAAATGCAGAATTTCTAAAATGAAACGATAATTCAATGCCAAATGTAGTCGACCCGCTTGTAAATTAAAGCCTGCTCTACTTCTGTTTATATAATAATCTGGGGTATTCTTTTAGAAAACCGTTGTTTTTGACGATGTATCCAGTAACTGTGATCGAACAGAACAATACTCAATATAAAATAAGGTAATCATGTTGTGGAACAAATCATTTATTGAATTTGAACAGCTGAATAACTTTTCAAAGTTCGAAACATAAAATTTTCAGAAATGCTTACTGGTCATAAGAAGTTGAAATGAACAGCTGTAGCTGTTCTACTCAGAACTGTCACAAACTTATGGCCGAAGTATATTCTAAAATATTCAAATTTGCGATTTTGAAACAAATTGAATCGAATATTGACTTTCAAATCAAATTTCGATTTTTTGCAGGAGCCTAGGAGGGAAGAATATCCAAGGGCAAATTCCAGCTTTTCCACAAGGCAGGGGGGCTATTGTCTGGGGACAACAATTGGGGGAAGTTATCCGAGGGATAATTACCCAGGAGGCAACTATCTGAGGAGGGCAAAGGTCGGGATCCTGGTAGACAGTGGTGCCAGACGAGTGAAAAACTTGAAGTGTCAATGCCTGTGAAGGTACGTTTTATCTAGTGAAAAAGAATGTCCAAAATGAAAGCAGTTGCTGTTTTCTTATTTTAGAACAGATGCACTAAAATCAACATTTGCATTACTGAGCAGGATGACATGTGTAAATGTGTTAATTCAAATTTTGAAAATTTGATGCAAGTGGAAATGCATCAAAACAGTAATGGCGGCAACTCACCTGAGATCAAATAATATCAGGTGAGTTACCTGATACGGCAGAATCCTTAGATGGTATTCCAGCGTTCTGATTGGACAAACTAACTTTGAGGCATAATAATATTGGATCTCTGGTGAGTAGCCGCCATTATTATTTTGACGCATTTCCACTTGCTTCAAATTTAAAAAATTTGAATTAAAACAAAATAAGAGAATTTAAGTACCAAAAATATTTTCAAGATGCCTACTGTATTTATTGATTTAAAATATTAAACATTTAAAAAATGGACAGAAAATATTATTTGTAGTCTCAAAAGTTCTTTGTTGTTTTTACGATTCTATCGACATTTAAGCTGATGCGCACAAACATTTTCTTTACAGTTTACTAAACAGATTAAAAGTGATTTTTTGAATATTTAAAAGTGCTTTGTTAACCATTTTTAGGTTGTAATAACAGTAAATGTATGTAAGTGTATTTCAGATATGCTTGTAGCAATATGTTTTTTTTTGTAAAGAAATATCGCACTTCAGACAGAGATGACTGTTTACTGTCTCCATGGATATGTACCGACAGCAGTTACCATTGATGATTCAAAGTAGTCAATAGCGTTTTTTAAATGATAGTGTCAATGACACTGTAGCTCAACTTGACAAACTTGACCCTGTAAGTTATAAATGAAATGGCAAATTTGAAGATCATTGGTTCCAAAATTATTTGGTGAAACTTCAAAATAACAGCATTCTGTGTGCACAATGTCAGAGCAATCGATGCATTTTTAAATGTAAACTGTAAGGCTGGCTTAAGGAAGAATGCTGATACACAAATGCAGTAAGTTCAGAGGTTATTGTAAACGTCAACCTTTTTCCCAGAAATGAATATTAATAAATAGTTCTTATCTGTAGGTCTCGCCTAATGAGCAGACCAAGTTCAAAAACAATCCTACGATAAATATGCCACATAGGCCATGTCAAAGAAGAATGTTGATGCACATATGCAATAAATTCAAAGATTGTTGCTAACAGCAACAGTTTTTGATGGAAATGAAAAGAAAATCGATAGCTCCTATCTTTGTCACACTGAATAAGCATACAAATTTCAAAACAACCTGATAATGAATGCACCCTCTGAGGCATGCCAAAGGAAGATGTTAATGCACAAATGCACAAAGTTTGAAGGTCATTGCTTGTTTTTTTTTATGAAAATTCATAAATATACCCTGCAGAGAGTGGAAAAGGGATAAGTTGCTGCACAAATGCACTAAGTTCAAAGGCTGGTGATAACGACAAAAATTTTTATACACACATACCAAGTTTCAACATGATCCAATCATAAATGTGCCCTGAAGGGTGTGCAAAGGGAAATATTGAGGCCTGACTAAACTAAGTTCAAAAGTCATTGCCAGTGGCAACATTTTTCGACAGAAATAGAACAAAATCGATAGCTCCCAAATGGATGTCACCCTCAACAAGCATACCAAGTTTCCAAGTGATCCAATCATAAATGTGCCTTGCAGGGTGTGTCAATGTGAAATATTGATGCATAACTGCACTAAGTTTTTATTAAGTTCATCAAAGGTAGTTGCCAACAGCAACAATTTTGATGGAAATGGAAGAAAATCGATAGCACCCATTTAGAAGTTACCCTAAACATGCATACCAAGTTTCAAAATGATCCGATCATAAATGTGCCCTGTAGGGTGTGCGAAAGGGAAATATTGAGGTCTGACTAAACTAAGTTCAAAGGTCATTGCCAAAGGTAACAATTTTTGATGGACACTGAAGAAAATAGATAGCTCCCACTTGGAGGTAACCCCAAACAAGCATATCAGGTTTCAATGCAATCCAATCATAAATGTTCCCTGTATTTCCTCCATTAAACCCAAACAAATATGGATATCAAAGGAACAACTCAACAAACTAGTCCCAATGTTACCCATATTTCTGTGGTTTTACTGGAAGCATCCAAACACCTGTAAAAAAGTTAAAAAAGGCTAACTTGCATAATTTATGCACAAGAAAAAAAACATGTATAATATGTTATTTATCTTACGTCCCTGTCCATTCCCTTCAAATCTGAAAATCTGAAGCAAAAGCATGAAAGCATCTCTGAGATACAGGTGGTAACAGCACACAACATAATACGCACAAAATATTACCCGAAAAAAAAGGTTGAGTAAGGCTAATTTGCATAATTTATGCCCGAGAAAAAACTCTGTATGATATGTTATTTATCTTATGCTGCTAGACCTCCATACCAAAAATTATTGAAATCAGAAATGGACATCTTGAATTTTTTCGGAAAAAATTGATGTGCATCAATTTTCCCTAATGCCCCATCAAATCTGAAAATTTGAAACAAAAGCATCAAAGCATCTCTGAGATACAAGTGGTAACAGTACAGAACATAACATGCACAAAAAAATTACCCCCCAAAAAGGTTATGTGAGGCTAATTTGCATAATTTATGCACAAAAAAAACCCTGTATATGTTATTTATCTTATGTTGCTAGACTCCATACCAAAGATTATTGAAATCAGAAATGTCGTTCAGATGTTCTGAGCGCATAACGAATTACATGCAATTTCCAACAAAAATGGCCACCGGTCAGCCATCTTGAATTTTTTCGTAAAAATTGACGTGCATCAATTTTTCCTATTGCCCCACATCAAATCTGAAACAAAAGCGCCAAAGCATCTCTGGGAGAGACGGATGGACGGACAGACAGACAGATGGGGTGCAATCCAATACTGACCAATAGTCCCCTTCACGGTGAAACTGTGGGTGACTAATAATATGGGTTTACTGAAAAATGAGTATTTACTGTAATGTTATAATTTCCCACAGCTTTTATGCTTGTCTTTAAAATCTAAAAATAAATGTTTGAATCTGCATGCACAATCTAGATTGTGCAGAGTTCACATGAAAGCTGGTAGTAAAACTTTATTTCTAATCATGCAATTTATAAAATAATTAAATCAGTTTCCACAACCCAACTCCTGAAATACAGTGGAACTCTGTTAATTGAATAGCCACTTTGCCAATGGAAATTATTCAATTAACAGGAATATTCAATTAACAAGGATTGTGTCACTTTCCTGTATTCTGGAGATAAACTTAGGATTTATTCTATTATATCTTGTTTGACAGATCTCAATGTACTCTGTCAACAAGATATAATAGATTAAATGCCTGTATTGGATATACTGGGGCTAAATAGGTAAAAAAACAAAGGAAAACTGGGGAGAGTCAGGGTAATTTCTCGACAGGTTACAAGTTTTTTTTATTCAATTAACAGGAGTTTACTCTATAACCTAGATTCAATTAACAGGTCAAATTTATAATGTAGGTATGGTAAATGGTTTTGTGTTGCGAAATTATATTCAATTAACAGGGTTATTCTGTTAAGAAATATCCAATTAAGTGAGCTCCACTGTATAATAAAAAGCTCACAGTAAGCATGAAACTTTCTTAATCTTAATGTCCCAGGATAGTTTTCTAGGTCTGTCTCGGTCAGAAATTTTTTAGATTTGTGAATTAGATCTGTCTACTGATCCTCCATAATATAATGGATGGTAGAGAGAAAAATATCTAGGGCTCAATCTCAGCACCCTCAAAACTAGTTAATGACACTTGCAATGCAAAAAGTCTTGCTATCATATACAATAATGGTTAACTGATGGAATGCTGGAAGCCAATAATTGGGTTTTATTGCATCGTGCAGGTACAGTAACTTAAAGACTTCATGTTTTGAAGTGCTTTGTACTATCTTTGAAGTGAAATTATTTAGTCAGCAAAGTGTTTCCTTGCTGCAATTTATTGGAGTGTGAAAATCCATGGCAATTTTTGGGCGACCAGAAAAAAGTTAGCACATTACCACTTGAAACAAACTGCCATATGATTTTTGTGACATGACTTTTTGCCAATTCAAGACTATTAATATTGTTCTGGGATGTGGGAAATATGTACTTATTTTTAATGGCAGGAATTGTCAGTGAGACTGTATGATTCACTTTGAACTTTTCTGTCTAAATGCCTTCTTTGTTCAAAGGTCAGACATAAAATAAAATAAAGCAAACAATGCAGACTACCATCTTTGTACCACTTTCACTGGTCCAACCTTCTCAGTCCAGAATTTTCCGGTCCATCATCCAGTTCACTATTCCACAGTTGCTGATCATTGCATAACAGAACTGATTATCATTAATACAAAACAGCTAATGTTGGAATCTGCTTTCATTGCAACAAAAACCCTGGGTTTTTTTATTATTCAGAGTTCATGCTCATTTGACTTGGATATCTCAACAAATTGTCATGTTCTGTTTTATTTTATAAATGGGTCCATTTGAAGTTTTTATTTGCTTGATGCAAATACATGTTCTGCCAAATACATCTTCCAACATGCAAATGTAATGTATGCATTATGTTAGTAGCGGTTGCCAAATTCCTCTTCAAAATCAATAATAGTGATATCACTATTGTTAGGCAGGTGAGAGTACAATTAAGTGAGCTCCACTGTATGAGGTTTGTTTTTAACTATGGAATGCATACTGGTTGTACTCACAAGGATATAACAGTACTCTCAAATTATAAATTGTTTGAGGACTGAAAATCAATTCAAACAGCAGGAGTTTGTGAGAATCAAAATCAATTCTCACAAAATGTGACAAATGTTAAGGCCCGCCTGAAATCCCAGGCCCGCCCCTCCAACAATGCAGTCACAGATGAAACTTAACATTATTTTTGTTACATAACTAAACATATTCAGCTTCCAAAACATTTACTTAGAACCCCTCACTCAATGAAATGAGCGTAACAGGGAGTTTCCAATGAGGAGTCATAAGACATGCTTGAGTAGAAATTTTTAAAAATAAAACATTTTAACTTTTTGCATACATTGCATGGATTTGGATAATGTGTTTGGTAAAGGATTAAAAACCAAATAGGATTTGGGCTTGTTTTGGGGTTTTTTTAAATGGTGAAAAAAACAGAATAATGATTAAATTTTGAATTTTCAAGTGGAGTGGAACCCTTTTAACTGGTAGAGTGCTAAATTATTTTTCAGTGGTCATTTGTAATGCGAGTATTTTTTTTTCAAAGATATCACACTACTACAAAAGGACCCTTATTTTAGCAAGATGTTGCTCGTAGATAATTGTTTTGTTACAATTTATTGGAGAGTGCCAGTTGGCACTCTCCAATAAATTGTAGCAAAACAATTTTTTATTAATATTTTTCTTCCAGGGCGGAAGTAACAACAAATTAGTGCAAATAGTGTAAAGCCACTATAGTGGCTTTCAGCACTTTTCAGTAGAGCCCTGATAGTGGCTCCTAGCACTCAACCAGTTAAACAAAGACACTTTGCTAGTAGAATCATTAAATTAACAGGAGTATTCCATCAACAGGGATTTGGTCACTTTCCTGTATTCTAGTGATAATCTAAACATTTATTCTATTACAGCTTGTTTGACAGCTCATGGAACTCTAACCAACAAGATGTAATTGAATAAATGTCTGTATTGGTTGTATTGAATCCAAATAGGTCAAAAAACTTGAGGAATTTTGTGACTGTCAGAGTAATTTCTCAGTGTATCACAAGAATTTTAATTCAATTAACAGAAGTTTACTCAATAACTTATATGCAATTAACAAGGCAAATTTGTTCTGAAGGTATGGTAAATGGTTTGGTGTTTGAAAATTATATTAAATTAAGAGATATCCAATTAAGAAGGCTCCATTGTGATAAAAAAAATTTTAAATTTGTTAAAAAAAAAAACTTCAACCTGAATTTTTTTTTTCGCCCAACAAACAAAGTGTTTACAGGTCGACAGAGAGATGCAACTACATGAGTATAATCCTGATGGTAAAAATCACTACAATATCTCTCAAATTTATATTCAAGAACACTCCATGATAGTGTTCTTGAATATAAATTTGAGAGATATTGTAGTGAGATTCAAAAGTACTGACAGCTTCAGAAAGACACTACATGTACACAGGTTAACTGTTATCCCAACATAGATGATATCAAAATTTGCTATTTAAAAATTTTTTTTTTCAAATTTCTCAAAAACTTTCAACAAAACCATATCATGTGACACGTCATTGGAACAAGCTTGCTGAGCTCATTCCAATGAGGGGGTCACATGATGTAGTTTTGTTGAATTTTTTTGAAAAAATAATTTTTTTTCAATGACTCAATTTTCAAATTATGCAGGCAGTTATGGTCAGTTGAGTTCCTTAGGTAAAGGGTTAAAACACTACAGAACCGATGTTCAAGTTCCTTTTTCATATTTCCAACACAAAAATGTGCACAAATCCATTAATGTAAAAGATTTATAGCTCCAGAAAATGTTCAGTTAAAGTGTTGACATTAAACCATGGCACACTGCAGGGATGATGCAAAGCATTGCACAAGGTTTCGGGCTGTATGGCAGTTTATGGATCGACCAGTTAACCCTTAATGTGAAAATTGACTGAAGAGAAGCTGGGGCCAATATACACATTATGAGTTGACTGGCTGATCCATAAAATGCCCTCATTGTTTAATCTACTCATACACTTTTATATCCTTCTGCAAGGAAATTTCTCTCCAGAGAAAAATTTGCACACATATTATACTTTCCTACAAGCATAAAAAACTCTTGAGAAGGTTAACTTTGTCATGAATTGATAAATTGGCTGATTATGCTCCATAAAAACATCAATACCCCTATTTTTCCTTGCAGAGTTTCACGAATCTTCTCACGACAATGGACTTACACATTTCACTGGCATGAATGATTTTGTATGTTCTCACATATATTATGACGTTTAGACCACTGCCATTTGACAACGGGCCATATAGAAAAATATGGACCAGAGAAATTCTAAGAGACTAAGAGGGTATTGCAACAGCTGAGGTTTAATATTAGTGCATAATAAAGCTACATGTATTTACAACAGATAAAGCACCAAGACAAAAGTTGCTATTCCATTTTTTGCAAATTGCAAGTTGAAAAAGAAACTAATTGCTCCATCAGCTGTTGAGTCATAGTCTTGATATGAAAATTTGACACACATTCTGATGATGGTACATTAGTAATTAAAGTATCATAAACTCAACTTAATCATTTTGGATATGCCAAAATACTGATTATAAAACAACCTCATTCTAGGCATCCCCGGCACTGTGAAAAGTGGGATCTGTTGTACTTTTCTTTCTCAAGTTAGTGCATGGGCAAGCAGAAAAAAGTTTTACAAATTAAAGAATGCCACCATGGTGGCCATATTGGATGTGTGAAAATACTGGTTATCGGGAGTTTAATAATCTTCCTGTATTCAATGCTAATATGCAGAAGAAAAACAGTGATCTGTACGTGGTGGACATTTGGTTTTCAATTTCTGCATGGACAATCAAATTTTAATTATAGATAGAAGACCCAATGGATTGTTGGAAACAGAGATGGACAAAGCCGTACCATAATAAACAGGCAGCCATATAAAAATAAAATGGCAATTTTTGTGTTTAGCACTGGGTGGATTTGATTTATTTGTTATATACCGGTAATGGTTAACAACACTTTCAAAAGATGACATAGATAGCATATCTTACACTTCCTGCATATGCTTCTCTTTCTCATTTTCAATTAGTTTATTCAGTTCAGTTATTTTCTGTCTCCTCCTTTGGTTGGTCTCTTCTAAGCTAAAATGAAGGAAAATACTCCACAGTAATTCTCTATGCATCAAGTGTCTCAGCACTGATAATACAGTAGAGCCCTGTTAATTGAATTGCCACTTTGAGAGTGGAAACAAGAGATTGCCCCAGAGGTGCTGACATACCCCCATCAGTGTCAAGTTGAGGGATAAGGCTGTGTCAGATAGACAATATCTCTCACCCAATGGACTGACCCAGCCACCAATCTCAAGAGAAAAATGTTTTTTTTGCATAAAATCATTGAAATCATTGTTCATTTTAAAACAAAAATACCCCCAAAGTAACACTGCAGAGTCATGTAATTTTAAGAAGAGCATGTCAAGCATGGCATATGCATCCCCTCTCCTCTCAAAATGCTAAGATGAACATATTTTCAACACTAGGCATACACACATGAGGAGTTTATTGTCTTTGTTTTACAGCAAGAAAAATCCAACTCGGCAGAATCCACATAACCTGTTACCAATAGTTTGTGTCAATCAGACCATCGACATGGGAGATATGAAACTCTTTGATTTACAGCAGGAAATTAATTCAACCCTTCCCCACCCCCAGAGGTAATTTTCAAGGCCATGAACACCAGTTACCGGTTACTGAGATCTAGCGATAACTGGACCATCCACATAAGAATATAGAACAAAGACATTATGCAACATGATGGGAGGTGATTTGCATGTATTTTCTTTGTTTCAATGCAGGAACATGAAAGCTAATCCCTCATACACAATTATAATCTCCACATAGTACACCCATGGGCTAAGTTTGGTGATGACCGGGCCATCCAGTGGGAGAGGATGTCGAACAAATGCACCCACAAACAAATCATTCCCAAACAAGCCAAACAAACAAAAATTGGATATTTTGTACACTCTTGAGTGTCATAAATCATGGAAATAAATATATGGACAGCAAAACAGCATATGTTTCTGAAAGAGCTCATCATACTGAACACCTGTATGAAATTTCATCAATACCCAAGCACTAAATGTTTAATTTATGACCTGAAGTGACAGCGGATGGGCAAATTCAAATATTTTTCCAAGTCAAAAAAGGGGTACAACTGAATAAAGTGAAATGTAAGACACATCAATTTTTTTGAAAGCCTTTCCAATAAGCAATCTTTCTGCCAAATTTCATTGAGATTCAACGACCAAAATCTGAGATACAAGGCAAACAGACAAAAAATTGACTATTTCATACACTCCAACGACCATAACTCATGGAAAAAATATGTGGGCAGCAAAAAACAGCTTTCTTTCTGAAAGAGCTCATGATACTGAACACTTGTATGAAATTATATCAAATTTTAAGCACTAGTCTTCATTTTATGACCTGAGCTGACATCGGACAGGCATACGGATGCATGCAGGCATGGATGAACATACACTCTAAGGGCCATAACTCATGGAAAAAATATGTGGACAACAAAACAGCCTATGTTTCAGAAACCTGTATGAATTTCAACAAAATCTGAGCACTAATCTTTATGCTATGACATGAACAGACATCAGACAGACGAAGGGATTCATGCACAGACAGATGCAATCCAGTAACCCCATGGGGGCATAATCATTCATTTAACAAGAGTATTTAACAGGGATTTTGTCACATTCCTGTATCCAAGAGATAAGCTGAGCATTTATATATAAATATAATATAATAGATTAAATGCATGGATTGGATCACAGAGTTCCAAATAGGTAAAAAAACAAGGGATTTGGTAATTATCCAAGTAATTTCCCGACAAGGTACAAACTTTTTCAACAAGAGATTACTCTATAACCTATATGAAATTACCAGGGTAAAAGGTCAAATTTGTACTGAAGGTATGGGACATAATTTTGTGTTTGGAAGTTATACTCAATTACCAGGAACAGGATCATTCAGTTAAGAGATATCCGGTTAAGTGGGCTTCTTTCCTATAGTGTGAGTTGTTTTGGACACAAATCTGTTTGTTATAAATGATATGCCCCATCTCCTTGGCCTCTACAGGCCCGAATGACTTCAAACTCGGCAGGTGTATGTATTTCTATCCAATATAACTAAATCTATATGTTTGGAGGCAATATTTTGTGTTATTTACCAAAAATCAGCAATTATGTCGCAAGATAGCTGTATTTACTGAAGGTGAAAAACAAGTTTATGGATTCAAAGCATTCTATGGTTTTAGGGAGGTAACTCAAAATTGAATTGCCCCATTATTCCCATGATTAGATTTGAAAAATATTCATCCCTCAAACGCCACCTACTGAAAAAAAGTGTAGTGTGGGTCCATCCACTAGTCACTAATAATTGTTGTAAAGCGCAATAACTAAGGGGTGAATTCTGTAGATACAAATTTTACATTCATTAACTTGTTTATGTGTGCCCCTCATTCCTGTCAGAGTCAAAAAGAGTCTACCTTAGGTTTTAAGGTGTACCATTAGGGAGACTGAAAATAATGCAGCTCATATATTTAAAGCATGTGTTTTTATTTTTGCAGTCGGCAATCTATAATCTAACCACACTTCCCTAATTTTATTTTTCAGATTCAGTTTTATGTTGTTACATATTAAATTTTATTATTAATACATAAGGTGACAACTGGTAAATGCTTCAATGTTGTCAGTTTGTGGAAAATCTAGTTACTGATAAAAATTATGAGATTGTCAAAATGAACGAGCAAAATTAATCTCCTGAACCCATCTCCATTCAGTTGAATGAATACAGTAACATTAAATGGCTGTCGTCTGTGTTAAAAAAGAGACACAGTCTGTGTAGGCTAAAGATCCCTTTGTAGTATTTAAAAAGAGAGAGGCCACAAGGTTGCCGCTAAGAAGTTATCCCACACGCCTGTGCCATTGGGCCAAGGAGAGGCTTTAACATAAGTTGCATAACTTGTTCGACAATCCTTGTAAAACAAATAAGCTTAAAACATTAAATGCATAAATCCAGGGGAGCCACAAAGATGATTTTGGGAGTGAAAACTCGAATGTCTTGACTGTCATGACTCAAATCCTGACTGATAAAATATCCCAACTACATCATCAAGACATGCCTTCTTTGAAGGCATGCCTTGATGATGTAGTCTGAATATTAGTCAGTTGGGATTATAGTTCAAAAAATTTGTTTGTGGATAAATAAATGTAGTAGTCATGCTACAAAGGCTTCTCAGTTTCTTAATTAATGAGCGAATACAGGATTCCAAATAGGTTATGCTGGGGGCCAATTCGGCCAAAGACCTCCATTTGCTTGAGACCAACTGCCTGTGTGACGTAAGTCCAAGTAGCAAAGAAAGTATGTGATTACTAGTGATGGCAAATAAATATCTAAGACAACCAGGGTTCATACACTTTATTCAGAATGAAATTCCATGACTTTTCCAGAATTATAGATCAGTTTTTCAAAATGTTTTACCAGATTCTGAACATAAACCCAGGACCTTCCCATAACCAGTTTACACCCTGCACCACTATTTGTACAGTGCTACACACCACCGAACCCTATATGCAGGCCTAGAAATAAGTCATGAATGGTTGTTCAGGTTATGGGGAGATTATGATGATTTAAAAAAACCATAACCTCCGAACCGTTCGCGATCGCATTTTACCACGAACGGAACAAAAAAAATATCATTACTTCACTGTTGTGTCAAGCACCGCAAATTGAAATGGTGATCAAACACCTGACAAACTTCTTTCATAAACTTTATGGTCCAGACCCATCACCTGAAAGGGCTTTCTATAGGGAATGCTACTGACAAATGTGTAGAAATCCATTCAGTTAATCATTTGAAATGGTCTTTTCTCATTTTAATTTCAGGAACAGCAGACTGCTCCACTAGATGGTCTGTAGTCTAAGTGTGATAGTTAATCGACATCTATATGGCGTCCGCTGTCGGCAAGTGCTTCCAAGGCAACTGACTTGAATATGAATTATAGCAGGGTTTGACCGCTTCTGCTACTAGGCCACATTTGAGTCCATCAACCTGATGCATCCGTTCCCCCCCCCCCCCCCCCCCCCCTCGCCTGCCAATCAAAGAGTGCCAGGGGTGAATCATCTAGTAACCCTGGGAAGTATAAGCCCATGGGAATCGTGTGTGTTTATTTGGATTCTTGAGTGGTTTTGGGAGAAATTGAATGAACACAACAAACAGTTGGTACAGTTGGATTTTTTTATTGTTTCATTTGGAATGCTGTGAATTTATTCTTGATAATGAAATAGACTCCCAAATAATGACATTGCCACAATTTGCTCCATTTTGTGCAGCCATAATTTCCCATTTTCGAGATAAGCTATACCTGTTTTTGGCATTGGGCATTTTTTTGCAATTTTCAATATTTTTGGATATCTAAAGAAAAGAAAAAAAACTATGTCTGGAAATTTAGATGAAGTACAGCCTTTGAGGCGCTCAGATGCAAGGAAGTGGAGGGCTTTGAACCCAGGAATTCAAAATTTTCCTACAATGGGCCGAACCATAGTCGGCCTGTCGTACCGACAACCATCGGTCACTCCATAACTTTGAACAGGTTACAAAGATCAATTAGGTGTGGCCTATAAACAGGCTACAAAACTCATTTCTTATTTTCAGGCCTGCATATGGCTGTGAAAATATAATGCAAATATGTTAGACTCATAGGTCTATTGTTACGACCCTGAGTAAATCAGCTAGTATCAATGAAATGTTGACTGAAAATGACTGAAATGGTATATCGCTGCATTAATAGTTAAAGTGTGCAGATAAGAAAGTGTACCTTGATTAGACATAAGGCATGCTGATGCTGTAGGTATGCAAGTGTGATAGCACACCTCAGAAATGAAGTGCTGTGCATTTCAAAAGTGATTACCATTTAAAGACAGCTCTCATTTAACCCTTTGCCTGCTACTGGATGATTTTATGTTTTAATTTGTGTTTCAGTTTCCATTTTGGACTCTGTATAGTCAATACTTGTATTTGTTTAACTCTTTACCTAACACAAACAGAAGATGACACTTGATAAAAAAGTCTTCACCAACTAAAAACTTTCATTTTTTGCCTCATAAACATAGCTTATGACCCCCTCATTGGAACAAACTCATTGCAAATAGGGTTTACAAGCAACCTTTAGCAGAGAAAAACTGAAAAATAATAAAACTTTAATGTTAGTTTTTTGTGAATAATGCTGTCCAGTTATGACCATTACATCTGGAATAGAATTAACAGCAAAGCTCAATTTACTGTTCAGGTATCACATGCGGTGGAACTGCAAGTAATTTCCTAAGGGAGAGTCAATGCATACAAAATCAATAATACATTTGATGCAGATGCAACTATCAACCACTGCTGTTTGTTCATTGCTGAGCTATGTTCTAAGTGGTTAATTGACCCTGCACAGAAGTTTATGTTAACCCTTTACCCAACGTGATGGCCCAAAACCAGCACTTTTCACTGAAATTGCCATTCAATTTTCATTATTTTTTTTAGTTTTTTGCCTCATAAACATAGCTTATGACCCCTCATCGGAACAAGCTCATAAGCTATGTTTCCGGGGCAAAAAGTGAATAAAAAAAGTTATTAAATAATTTTATTTGCAAGTGTTGTCTGCTTTTCATGTTAGGTAAAGGGTTAACCCTTAAGGGCCTGGAGATTTTTATACATTTTTGCTATACTTTGAAAGTCTACCTCCTGTGGCTTTGCAGTTGTTTCTAGTCAAGTTTTGACTGCCTACAGAGGCATCTAAGACTTGCCTAGAAAGAACTGACAAGGTACAAGAAAACAAGTTTTGAGTTTACCCAAACAATGCATGTTGGGGCACCTGTTCCTTTGCATTAAAATGTTATCAAAGTAGGAATTAGGCTGTTACGGTCAAATCTTGTACTTTCCCAAGTTTCCAGCTTTTGTAGATTAACATACAATTTCTCACCTTTGAGCATGAGCCTGAGTCTGTGATACTTTATTCTGAGCTACTTTCAGAGTTTCTGAAAATAAAATGAATCCATTACCGGGAGAAATACAGGATATTAGTTTAGCACCCCAACAGATGTAGTATGTCACAGCATCCACTTGACAAACTCGTTCCAATAAGGGGGCCACAAGATACGGTTCTGTTGAATTTTTTTTTTTAAATTTCAATTGCTCAATTTGTATATTACGTGGGCACATGTGGCCAATTCGTTGAGTTAACCCTTTACCCAATGTAACGGCCAAAACCGTCCAGAGCTATTCTCAAAAACAGCTAATTAATTTTCATTATTTTTTTCATATTTTGTCTAAAAAACATAGGTTATGACCCCTCGTTGGAAAGAGTCAGATTTGGCCAATTTGCAAAGTGGCAGGTTTAATATCTTATTTGGGAGCCCAATCTATGATGTCCAACTTTATTAAAATTATTTCAAAATCAATATGAAATGGTGTCTGTAGGACAAAATGCACTTAGCCAAAATGCCCTTTGGATGAAATGCACTTAAACAAAAATGACGTTAGGATAAAAAGCCCTTAATAAAAATGCATTTATGGACAAAGTGTCCTCAAAACAATATCCACTCACTTTGGTTATGAAGGCAGAAATAAAGGTAGGGGGGTGGGGGTGGGCGGTGGGGGGGGGGGGGGGGGGTCTGAATGCTCATTTGAGAAGATTCATTTATTCATACAATGTCTCACCTCACAAACTGATAATTACACCACATGAAAACAGAGTGAAGAAATATATAAAATGGGTTTAACAGACAAGAATGGTAACTATTCTCAATTCCGAGCATGCATGACAGCACATTTGCCAAAGTCAAATATACAAAAAAAAAATTGTTTCCATCATTTACATGCCACCTATGATGAAATTTTTAATGCCAGATTTCCACCTGGTTGGAAGTTTGTTGACCTAAAGTGTCAACATGGTTCCCTTCACAACATTTCAAACCACTGCTCAGTTGTATAATCTGCAAAGTTTAGAACATTTGCATTTTTTGAATCAACATTATCATGAATCTAAATGTTTTTAAAATTTAAATGGAATGGTCATGTGAGAAAAACATGTAAGGTCTAAGATCGAGGTGTATGAGTTAAGGGGTCGTCCAACCTAACTTTGGTCAATTTTTTGACATTTTTCCCAATGCCTCAGAAACAGATAAGAGAAGTAAGGAAAGGCAAATTATATATCAAAATAATGAGTAAAGTGCATAGAAAAGATACATATAATTTTTTTCAAGAAAAAAAGTGAATTTTATGATTTTGAAGAAGATTAATTTGCAAATGGCATAAGTAACGAACCGGTAAAACCACAAAATAATCGGTAATTCGAAAGCCTTGTCCTCAATATAATGATAACATACTACAGACTCGGAGAAAGCATTTTTTTGACACACACTCTGGTGGGTTTTGACGTTTGAATGTAATAACATCAACACAAATTTTTGATGTTCCGGATGTGGCCATGCTTCAACGATGTTTTTCCGGTCATGTGATTACGATGTGGTTCTTGCAGAAATACTCAATTTTGGCAATCGTAAGAATGCAAAGACGTGATCACGCCCTTTATTTGTTCGAGACAATGTATGAGCGGATTTGCAAACAGGTGACAGCAAGTACTTGAGCTGTTAATGTCATAACTGCAAAATATGGTTCGAAATTCCCTCTCGCGTTTACAGGCCGTCTGAACTTTTTTGTTGACAAAAAATCTGAATTATTGCGCACTAGAAAGACAACATGAACCACTTGTAAAAAAAATAACCGAGTGTATAAAATCGGGACGATACACACAAAATAAGGCAATATTCATAACAAAGTAAGCAGAATGCTTCAGAAATCACTTTTTCACAAAGTATATTCCAAGTGACCTGGAACTATATTGAGCGTGTTAATTTCCCCCTGTCGCTGCGAAGTTATTTACTTCCTAGTAACCATGGAATCTGAAGGCGGGTATGTTTGATGTCTGCAAAGGACCGATTGAAGATGGGTTGAAAATGATGCATTCGTGCTTTTAAATAAGGTGCGCTTGGACGATGCTGAGAATTTAGTTTTTTCTTGCAATCAACCATAGTAATACAAGCGTCGATCAGTGTCTTTTATGATCGTTTTACACTGACAAATGTGACAAATCTCCTTCACCGGAAACCATCCCCCAATTTGCATATCACAATAAACATAACCGCTGTCACGGAGTGTCAGCGTGGCCGTGTGGTCAAAACCGAAACGAATTATCGAATGTACGGTCAATATTAGCTGCAATTGGCTTTTAAATAAATGAAATACACGAAATATTCGCAATTTCTTCATTATTCATGCCGAGTTACTTTTTAACCAAACCACATGCGTTCAGTTTCGTTTGACGGCATCAAACTGATATTGTTTGTGGTAATTAAATAGTACGAGAAGGCGCAGGAAGCCAAATATTTTCCATCATCTATTATTTAAACTTGAGTCAGATCCACCCTACAATGTTGCATACCAAATATCAAAAGATTCTGCCTGCTGGATCTGGAGAAGAAGATTTTTTAAGAAATTTGCCTAAATGCACTAAGTTCGAAATCGGGCTCCTATACTGAGCCCAAATATAAACCCAGGGAGCCGATTTGAACAAACTTGAATCAGATCCACCCTACAATGTTGCATACCAAATATCAAAAGATTCTGCCTGCTGGATCTGGAGAAGAAAATTTTTTAAGAAATTTGCCTGAAATGCACTAAGTTCGAATTCGAGCGTCTATAGTGAGCCCAAATATGAATCTAGGAAGCCGATTTGAACAAAGTTGAATCAGATCCACCCCACAATGTTGCATACCAAATATCAAAAGATTCTGCCTGCTGGATCTGGAGAAGAAGATTTTTTAATAAATTTGCTTGAAATGCACTAAGTTCAAATTTGGGCTCCTATACTGAGCCCAAATATAAACCCAGGGGGCCGATTTGAACAAACTTGAATCAGATCCACCCCACAATGTTGCTTACCAAATATGAAAAGATTCTGCCTGCTGGATCTGGAGAAGAAGATTTTTTAAGAAATTTGCATGAAATGCACTAAGTTCAAATTCGAGCTTCTATAGTGAGCCCAAATATGAATCTAGGAAGCCGATTTGAACAAACTTGAATCAGATCCACCCCACAATGTAGCATACCAAATATCAAAAGATTCTGCCTACTGGATCTGGAGAAGAAGATTTTTTAAGAAATTTGCCCAAATGCACTAAGTTCGAAATCGGGCTCCTATACTGAGCCCAAATATTAACCCAGGGGGCCGATTTGAACAAACTTGAATCAGATCCACCCCACAATGTTGCTTACCAAATATGAAAAGATTCTGCCTGCTGGATCTGGAGAAGATTTTTTAAGAAATTTGCCTGAAATGCACTAAGTTCGAATTCGGGCTTCTATAGTAAGCCCAAATATGAATCCAGGGGGCCGATTTGAACAAACTTGAATCAGATCTACCCCGCAACGTTGCATACCAAACATCAAAAGATTCTGCCTGCTGGATCTGGAGAAGAAGATTTTTGAAGAAATTTGCCTGAAATGCACTAAGTTCGAATTCGAGCTCCTATAGTGAGCCCAAATATGAATCTAGGGAGCCGATTTGAACAAACTTGAATCAGATCCACCCTACAATGTTGCATACCAAATATCAAAAGATTCTGCCTGCTGGATCTGGAGAAGAAGATTTTCAAAGAAATTTGCCTGAAATGCAGTAAGTTCAAATTTGGGCTCCTATACTGAGCCCAAATATAAACCCAGGGAGCCGATTTGAACAAACTTGAATCAGATCCACCCCACAATGTTGCATACCAAATATCAAAAGATTCTGCCTGCTTGATCTGGAGAAGAAAATTTTTTAAGAAATTTGCCTGAAATGCACTAAGTTCGAATTCGAGCTTCTATAGTGAGCCCAAATATGAACCTAGGAAGCCGATTTGAACAAAGTTGAATCAGATCCACCCCACAATGTTGCATACCAAATATCAAAAGATTCTGCCTGCTGGATCTGGAGAAGAAGATTTTTTAATGTTTTTCCCATTGCCTACAGTGTTAAAAAGTGCTGACTCAGCACTTTTTCAAAGTTCCGAAACTGTACCCTATGATAAAACCGATGGCATTTTTTTTTTACCAATCCTTTCTGTTGGTCCTAAGGAAGCTGCACACCAAATAAAAATTCTCAGTGCCGTGCAGTTTTGGAGATATGGGCGTTTTAAATTTTTTCTATTTTTAGCTCCTGCGGTTCCCACGGGGCTGCGGGAAATTTTTTTTTTGCATAAATCAAGTACTCATAACCCAATAAGCCCTCACATAAAATTTGGTTCAAATCAGCCTTTCGGTTTGGAAAATAGAAATTTTGCCCCTCCCATAACGACGCCAAGTATAGCCCCACAAACTTCTCTTGAACAAATCTGAGTCTACACCTCAAAAGGAAGCTGCACACCAAATATCAAGTCTCTGCTACTGCTGGTTCATGAGAAGAAGATTTACAAAGGTTTTGGTGCCCCTTGGGGGCGTGGCACCACCCAGGAGGAGGGGCAACTTCATTTGAACAAATCTGAATTGGCATTAGGTAATAAACATTTAGCCAACATTTGAATAAAATTGGGCTAGTGGTTTAGGAGGAGAAGTCGATAATGTAAAGTTAACGCCGGACGGACGACGACAGACGACGGACAACGGATGACGGACGACGGACAGAAAGTGATTAATAAAGCTCCCCTTGAGCTTCGCTCAGGTGAGCTAAAAATTGAGGTCAAGCGTCGCAGTCACTGTCAGGATTCGTGGATTTTGTGTTGTTTTGGGTTTGTATTTTTATGAAACTTCCGACCAGATGTAGTATTGTGTGTCCCGTGGGAATTTAGAGAATTGTAGCAGATCGTAGAGGAAAAAATACATATTTTCCACTTCAAGTATTCAGCATTTTAGCGACCAGAATTCCCCCAGAGGCCACCAGAGAGCACCTAAAAATCAAAATTTTGGGGGAAGAACCACACCAGACCTCCCCCCCCCCCTTCTATACGCACATGCCTTTGGCATGTGCGGTAGATGCCTTCGGTGTCTGAGTTTCACTTTCTTTAAATTACCAGACCCACAAAATTTCCCCTAGCAGAAACCCTGTTTAAATATGATTTTCTAAAAATGTTCAAACAATTTCAACAAAACCATATCATGTAACCCCTCACTGGAATGAGCTCGACGAGCTTATGGAGATCATTCCAAAGAGGGGTTACATGATATGGTTTTGTTGAAAGTTTTTGAAAAGTAGTATTTTTTCAGCTGCTGAATTTGCATATTATGCAGGTGGTTGTGGGCGATTTGTTGGGTAAAGGGTTAAAAAGATTTTCTGGTATTTAATTTTTGCAAATTACAATGATTTGCCCTTTAACTGGTAAAGTGCTGAGTTTTTTCTGACAACAAATCAAAGCTCATCATATACTGCTCTATTACATTTAATTGGATAGTGCCTTATAGGCACTATCCAATTAAATGTCAGAGAGCAAGGTATTGTATAAAAATTTGATTCATATCAGGGACAATAAAGACTTCCTCAGGCAGAAAGTAGCTACAGACAGTTATTGCCTGTCACTTTTAGTAAAGCCCAAAATAGGGCTTCCAGCACTCTACCAGTTAAGGTGAAGAATTCAACTGAACTCTTGACTTTATTTACTTCTTTGAAACTGACAATCTTCTGGAGCAATTGCTAAATGAACAAATAATTAGCATCTCTACTATATTACTGGTATCTCAACAAGGTTGACATTTTGATTCCCCATTGCTGCAACACCCCCTCCCACCCCCCCCCCCACCCCCCCCCCCCCCCCACACACACACTCACACACACATATATTGACTACATTGAGATCAAAGTGAAAATTAAAACATAGAATCATTGATTATAGTTCTCATGCAATATATCTAAAATTGTGTCAAACTCATTTTTAGTTATTCAAGAATTCATTTTTGAAATGTGTCACCCTCTCTTGTTGTGTTGGAAAAGAGTTTGTTAATCCTTAGAGAACAAACTCTGACTTTGATCACTTTTTACTGCCAAAAAACAAGGGTCTCAACTTGCAAGTTACATCTAAGTACTTTGGTAATTGTTTCTCTGCAGGTCTTAGCTGCCTACATAGCCAAGACTTGCCAAGAAACAAAATTAATTCAAAGCCACAACATGAAGACTGTCAAGGTGCAGAAAAAATGTATTAAAATTTCCAGTTCCTTAAGGGTTAAGAGGAAACATTAGAAACTATACTGTAAAATCTGATTCAAATAAGAAATTGAATGATCTTAAATTGTAATTAATTCCCACAATCACCTACTGTTCATTTGTTTATCTTGGAAACACTAAAGCTTGAAAGAAATTATTAATATAATAGTTCTTTATATCTCATTTACTATAGTCACTTGAGCTCAATCAAAGACATTATGAGTTACATTTGAAACACAGCTTATGCCAACCAGGACTGTCATTGAACTTGGAAATGTATCTTTAAAGTGAGTTAGATAATGCATTTTCCAAAAATGGTCACAAAGATAAAATATTAATATGTGCATAGTTGTTCAACGAATAATTGCAAAAAAGTGTGCACAGCATTGACTTTGTATGTATTAGGTACATTACAACCAAAACAATGGCACACTCAACTGGTTGTTACCAGAAATCATATAAATGATTTGCTTTACAATGTATATGATTTTTTTTAGCTCAACTTTGGCGAAGCCAAATTTGAGCTTATGCCATGGCCAGTTGTCCGTCGTCCGTCTGGCCGTCAGTCCATCTGTCCATCCACAATTCAATACGGCTCAGGCTAGAGGCCGTATTTATGAACCGATCTTTACGAAACTTCTTCGGTACCTTTGTTATGACCGTGGGATGAGAACGAGTGTTTTTGGGTGTGGTCCGAAATTCAAGATGGCTGCTAGCCGCCATTTTGTACCGACCATGCAGAAATCTGTTTTTTGCACAGAACTTCCATATGAAAGCGCTGATTTGAATAATTTTTTGTATGAATGTTTAGTACCATGGGATACATCACATATAATACAGGTTTTTTTCTCGTACGTAAAGTATGCAAATTAGACTAACTTTGATGTATTTAGTATTACTTTCAGCACTGTCAGTGCAAATGCCAATATGGCTCGGGCTAGAGGCCGCATTTATGAACCGATCTTTACGAAACTTCTTGGGTACCTTTGGTATCACCGTGGGATGAGAACGAGTGTTTTTGGGTGCGGTCTGAAATTCAAGATGGCAACTGGCATCCATTTTGTTCAAAATTAGGGGCAATCAGATTTTTGTGCAGAACTTCCACATGAAAGCTCTGATTTGAATAATTTTTTGTGTGAATGTTTAGTACAATGGGATACATCACATATAATACAGGGTTTTTTTTCTCGTGCAGAAATTATACAAATTAGATGAACTTTGATTTTTTCAGTGCTACTTACACACAGTAAGTACACATGTCAATACAGCTCGGGCAAGAGGCTGTATTTATCAACCGATCTTCACGAAACTTCTTGGGTACCTCTGCTATCACCTTGGGATGAGAACGAGTGTTTCTGAGTGCGGTCCAAAATTCAAGATGGCTGCCAGTGGCCATTTTGTACCGAAATTAGGTCTAATCATTTTCTTGTACACAACTTCTATACGGCTCAGGCTAGAGGCCGTATTTATGAACCGATCTTTACGGAACATCTTGGGTACCTTTGTTATCACCGTGGGATGAGAACTGGTGTTTTGGGGTGTGGTCCGAAATTCAACATGTCCACCAGCAGTTCCAAAATTAGTGCAATCAGTCTTTTGTACAGAACTTCTGTATGAAAGTTCTGATTTGAATAAATTTTTGTATGAATGTTTAGTAAAATGGAATCATCACATACAGTACAGGTTTTTTTCGCGTGCAAAAATTATGCAAATTAGATGAATTTTGATTTATTTAGTGCTACTTATACACTGTAAGTGCACATGTCAATACGGCTCGGGCTAGAGGCTGTACTTCACAAAACTTCTTGGGTACCTTTGTTATCACCTTGGGACAAGAACAAGTGTTTCTGAGAGCGGTCCAAAATTCAAGATGGCTGCCAGTGGCCATTTTGTACCAAAATTAGGTCCAATCAGTTTTTTGTCACAACTTCTATACAGCTCGTATTTATGAACTGATCTTCACGAACCTTCTTGGGTACCTTTGTTTTCACCTTGGGACAGGAATGAGTGTGTTTTGGGGTGCCTTTGTTATCACTGTGCTATGAGAACAAATATTTTGGGGTTCAGTCAGACCCACTCTGGAACTCAAAGATTTCTTTTCTAGTTTAGCATCTGACTGGCACCCACCTTTACAATACTTTACCTATACATTTGTTACAGGCTACGGTCAGTATTTATGTACAGGCCGTTACAATACTTTATATGTACCTTTGTTATCAGGTCATTACCTAGATGTTTGTCATTGCTGTGTCACATACTATACATGTACATGTCTTGACAAGCTGAGCTACAGTGTCATTGACACTTTCATTTTTGATTGTCTAGATATATTTATTTACCTGACATTTTCTGGTAGACATCTTTCACTTGTCCACATTTACCAGTAACTAAAAATGATTAATAACTGCAGTTAGAAAGTTTTCTTGCTTGGACCCTTTACAAAAGGGAGTACCATACTGACATTTGTAACTGAGAATACAAACAGTGAGCAAAAAAAAAATTCATATGAGGGCCTTGGGATGAAAGAGCAGGAAGTTTTCTACTCCTATTCAGAAGTGGCCTAAAAATTGGCAGATAATCAGACTTTGGAATTTCCCAAAGTTGGGGAATGTCAGTGTACTGAAACAAGCACTAGTAATTAAACACTATAGCAGGGGTGGCATTGTGATTTCCCCTACAAGGGGAATGGTACTCCCAAACAGAGTATTCCCCGACAAGCCCACAATAAAGAAATATCACCAATGGCATCCAGAACCCTGTCACCCCCATGCAATGCCACCCTTGCATTATAGTGTCATTTGAAACATCAGAGTCAAAATGCATGTAATTAAGTCATCTTATTCATAAAAAAATTTCTGATAAGTATGTGTGAAACTTTGTGTAAATCAGGATTGTTTAAAGTTTGGAATTATCTCAAACAAGAGGTGATAACACCATCAGAACTTATTTCAAGTAAGGGAGAAATGAAAACAAAAACCCTGTGTATTAAGCAGGGCCATAGCTGTGGGTGTCATCAGAGGAGGTCAACGGTCATTCAACACTCGCACTTCTGACTTCAAAGTGTGAACACCTCGATTACCATGGAGCTACCTGCTAGACTTGAGAAAACCATTTCAGATCTGGGCATCTCATGCCCTATCTCCTGGACTATCCAGGAAATAGGCATGAGTGTCTACCTGAAACTGGAATTTGAAGTAGAGAAATCCGATACACCACCCTCTTCAGGGAGAGGTAGTACCTTTGGAGAGAGGATCCCCTCTCTCACTGGTCCTCACCCGAAGAGGCACGGAGGTCCTGAAAAGAAAGAGCCGAAGAGAAGGAAGAAGAGTCCATCGACCAAGCGCATGGACGCCCGGCGCTTGGAGGGCTTCCGGAATAGGAAGAAAGAGTTGAGTGAGGGGATGGAGGTCGTGGAGGCAGCCGCCAGTTCCCCTCCTAGTCCCACTGGTGCACCCAATCAACTGCCGGCTCCTGATCTGGTACAGTTGGATGTGGAATGCCCAGTGGAGACTGAGGAGGAACTGGAAGCTGCATTCTCACTGCCTCCCACCCCTCACTCCCCTCTTCTTTCACTACTGGATAGCCCGGGAGTGGAAATCGCAACCGAATAGCCACCTCAATCCTCAGCCACCACCTACATCGATTGGGAAGCTGTAAACCCTAAATAGCGGAAGCCAACAGACTGATAGCAGAGTGCAAAGAATACAGGAAAGAATCTCAGACAATACCCAACGCAGCACCTGCAGCACTCCAAAACATTAATCAACCATCATCATCATCGCCATCCACATCTCCATGCCAACCACCTCCTAAGAAGAAGAGCCGTAAGAAGCCCAAGCGTGGATAAGCCTCCTCCTTCCTCCTTTTCCTCCTCTACCATGCCTTGATATGATACAATAACATACAGCTAACGAGGGTCGAAAGGGGCTTGTTCCCCATACCGTCCCTGCACACCTTCAGCATGCGAAACCATTCATTCGGTGGGTGTCACTGAAAAAATAATTGATACGTACTCATATCATGAGTCCTAGAGCATAATACTTAACCTGACCTGCACATGCCCCCTCCCTGTGGTACACATGTAAGATGATCATTGTAATGACCTATGCGAATTCAAGCCCAATTCCCTTGGTGATTTGTTAGAAACCTAAGGTCTGCTGAAGACCTAAGGCCTTTACTTAACCTAAGACCTGACATGACTAGTTGACAACACTTGCAAAAAAAATTCTCCAATATTATAACTAAATATTTTTATTTTGTTCTTCTAAAACAAGCTTTTCAGCCATTAATGGAACATGTTTGACAAGCTCATTCCAATTGGGGTTTAATAAATTCCCAGTTTTTTAGGAACCAGGAGCAGAAATGAAATTACCTTCAGAACTGGGAATATCAAGCAAGTTTACGAGAGTAACTAGATGCATTTATTTTCATGAAAATAAACCTATTTTATTGGCAATCTGCTATCTCCAAATGGAATAGTTCTTTTCCTGAGAGAAGTGGAAAACTTCCTCCAACATTAACTCCCTCTTCACAGAGGAGACTGGTGATGGCAGTGATGAGGGAGTTGATGTTGAAGGAGGAAGTGAATAGTAATATTAGTGATTCTGAAAATGAAGATGAGTTTGAACTTGTGTCTCCCCTGGTGCACATATACGATGATCATGAAAATGATCAATGTGAATCAAAACCCAATTCCCTTGATTTGTTGGAAACCTGAAAAATGCTCTCTCAAATATGATATTACAGTATAAATGGTCAGTTTGTGATTAGAATTTTCAAGAGAATGACCAAATTCACGTTAGCTGATAATATTTTTTCTGGAAAATTGACTGCCTAGGCTAATTCCCAGGACTGTGTTATTGCTATAGAATTTTGTGTAATTTCGTAAAATGCTTTGTTATCATGTATGTATAGTACCTATGGATGGAGTTCTGTATCATAGTAGTTTCATGGTATGTCCTCAAGATTTATTCTCTAGTCGCAATTGTGAAATTCAAGGGAAAACAACTAATGGTCTATTAAGTTCATTATGCAGACATTTTAAGCGTGATATACTAATTAAATAAAAATATTTCCCCTACCTGCCTACCTAAATTTCAATATCTGTGTAGGAAATAGGCAAACAAAGATATTTTAATACCAGCCTAATCAGCAATATATTTTGTCAGCCTGTTGGCACAACATGCAGATCTGCAGATTTCAACTATGCAAGCCTGCAAATAAGTTTTTTGGAGCTGCCTGTCATAGTGATAGGTATCAACAGTCGTGTGACAGTTATCCTGTACAGTAACAGTACTGGATTACTGACACATCCAGTAGTTGGTGTACCATTACTCAAAAGAAACTATGTATAATTTTGTCCATAGAGCAGTCTACTAGTATTCTGGTGGGAACAGGTGCATGTTAATTGTACATTTCCATGTTTATTGCATATGTAGATTTGATCAAAATCTTGTCTATTCATATATTGGAAACCTCTCTGTAATAGGGCTTTCCAATAAATGATAAGTAAAGAAGTGCAGGCTTTGGTACTAAAACTGTGTAAGCTTACACTGAGTTTCAAGAAATTGTACAAATCATTTTGTCAAGCACAAGTGTTTTGGTGGTGGCTTGCCTGTTATCAAACATTGGCCATGACAGGTTACTTATTTGCAGGCTTGCAACAAGGCTTCAGCCCTGATATTATGCTGACTATTTTTGTATTAAATTAAAAAAAACTGAAGTGTCATGCACCCATCTCTACTGTATTTTCCAGTGACCTTCTTGCATTTCGCTGGCTGTTCAGTTTCTGTTCTAAACACTGTTTTTCTACAAAAATATAAAATTAAACTGTTAGATTGTCACTGAAAAATGTTAAGTTATAAAAATAACAGTGTGACAGTAAATGTTCTCAATGGTTCGATAAATATGCTACATATTAATCATTTGGTATACTTGATTAGCTACCAAATATTCCTGTTCTAACAGTTTGATTGTTTAATGTTGTGTAATAGTTAATTTTCTGGTACTGAATGGCTCAGAACTGGAAATTCACATCTGGGCTCTGTAGAAAATTTAACCCTTACCTTTTAGATAAAGAGTTACAGTGCTTAACCAGACATTCAGAAATGAAAAATGTGCCGCAAGAGTTAATTTGCATGCAGAATTTTTGTCATAGGTACTAACTTTTAGAAGTGTTTTAATTCAGATGAATCAGAAAGAAATTTTAAAAGTTAATAAAGCACTGGTTAAGGAAAGTGTACCATAGGCATGCAGCATGTTGATCTTCGATGTACAGCACATCAAAGCTACATTTACTTTTAACAAATGCTGAACCGTGCTTTTGCTGGGACAGTAAATGGGAGAGTCAGACAGTTACTCACCTTTTGTCAGTGGTTCTCCCTGGGCACTCCAAGATTCCTCCGCCCATAAAAATGTCTGATATGATATGACCCACATCGTGGAAAGTGTTCACCTTAAACCCCAATAAACAAATACACAAACATAAAAATGTGGATGAGAAGGACTGATACTCAGAAAATTTGGATCAGTATATAACTAAAATATAAAAGTTACTAAACAACAATTTTTAAATGGTTAATTGTGTAACCTTTGTGGTTGGATATTTTTAAATGTTCAAAATCTACCAATCACTTGCTCTGACCATAACACTACAAGATGCCCATACTAAGATATTTAGGAGAACCAAATTCCTTGTATTATCACATTACAAAATTGCTCCCATGCAATCATTACCAAATGGCGAGACTAAGACAGAACACAATGAAGGTGAAGTATGGGGGACTTGAATTAACCCCCTGCACACTGATTTCAAAATATCCAGATTTGAAGTAGCCATTTTCCCCATAATGCACTAGGAAATTAACCAATTCAATCTTGTTTGACAGAGCTCATTGAGCTCTGTCAAACAAGATTGAATTGGTTAAATTTCTAGTGGCGTTATGGGAAATATTTGCACCCTGAACATTAGATATTTCGACATCAGTGTGCAGAGGGTTAATGACCCAAGGCAGAGTTTTTCCTGTACTTTACCAATGCGGAAGATCGGCATGAAATAAAGGGAAAACTCCACCAATGGTTGTTGAATCCTGCCCCCCACAGATACTCAACCTGAGTTGTGTTCTGTATTTATATTATGATTAAACTTGAATTTAGTGAATGAAATCGACATTTTTAAAGAAAAATATCACCGCTGACGATCTGATAACATTCGTGTTTGACAATGTTTTGTGTCGAAGCATTCCTTTCACATCATAACCTCACTCATATGCATAACATTCAAACGGATGCATTCTTACATGGCATTTTTCCACATAATCTAAATTCAAAGCATGATGTATCTGGAGCATTTCCCAATGGCTGCATTGTATTGTGTAATGTTGAATACACACAGGAATCGTGGTATAACATTTTTCTTGTATTTGTTTTACAATTTATTGGAATAAGTTTAATTTATTACAATGAGACGGGTGCAAGAGCAATTGCTCCCAACAGGACCTGTGTTTTCTATTTTACGGGAGCTAAAAAATGCACTCATTGAAAAATATTTTCTATATACTGTGACAATAAATGTGTGTCATTTTGAGAAAGCAGCACTCTGTGGCCAGTGGCAAGTTACTGTCATAATTCAGCAATTCCTTACACACTTAACCCTTTGAACACTTAATCCTTTGAACACTAGTGGTATCTGCCATGCCAGTTCAATGGCAGCAATTAGAAGAGTTCATATTCATTATTTTTGGTAGACCAATCAATATTTACTACTGATTGGTCTACCCCACACATTTACTGAACAGCCATCTTATATAATGATGTTATGATGTATCATGTTCCTGACTGAAAAAAGTGGCTGCTCGTGTTCAAAGGGTTAAGGTTTCTGGTGTTTGGTGATAGTTTTCCATCAAAAATTCATATACTAACATTTTATGGGTGCAATTTACTCTCATCTCTGATTTCGCAGGAGCTTAAAACTGCACCCGTCAATTTTGTTCATTTCCAGCACTGCTGGTACTTTCAACAACCAAGATTACATTATGTTAGGCTCCATCTGGGAACCCCGGGAAGTGAAGCAGTGCTTGTTTGTGGTGGTAAACAAGCTCTGTTTTACTGGTAAAAATGAACCCGGTCACCAATGCCTGTGATGGAAGTCCTCTAAAATGGACAACATGCGTTTAAATTATGGGCTGGACTTGACCTCATATCCATGTTGCGGTAACGATTAAGCATTGTACAGAAATATGTGACCTTAAACACCAATAAATAATGAGAGCACCACTGAGCTGTGCAGCAGCAAGTACAGGTCAGGATATTCAACTAATTAACTCTCAGCACTCTGATGTTGAAAGATATCAAAATTTCAAGCTGCGGATTTTCTCATTATGCAGCAATGGACTGAACCAAGAATTACTCTGACCTGCCAAATAATAGTGATCAGCACTTAAGATTAATTTTTGGAAAAAATGTTGCCTATCACTGTTATTTGGCGATGAAACACAGAGTGACAATTGACAATGTCATCACTATCAATACAAAATTTCAGTCGAAAAACAAGGCTGTCACTATTATTCCACCATCACTATTTTTTGGCAGGTGAGAGTAGCAGGGGTAGAAATTTCAAATGTTTTCAGGTATCCAATCAATGCATTATGGTTAACTGGTAGAGTGCTGGTCAACAGAATTTGTTCACATGTCTTTGCCTTTTTGCAATTTATGGGAGAGTGCCAGTGGGCACTCTCTCATAAATTGTAACAAGGCAAATCCATCCAGACTAAATAATTCCACTCACAAGATAATATGAGCGCATTCACAGCATATGAAGCCTTTATGTTACAGTACCTGCCCTTTAACTGGTTAAGTGCTAGAAGCCACTTACTATCAGGGCTTTAAAAAAACATCAGGGTACCAGAGCAAAGTCAATATTTTCCTTGCTCATGTTTCATTTTCAGTCAAATGAAACTAATATTTTGTTCATGTAAATTTGTTTTATTACAACTTATTGGAGAGTGACTGTGAGCCTTCTCCAATAATTTGTAATAAAACAAATTTTGAATAATAAATTCAGACCATCAAAAATAATGTAGCCCTCAACCAGTTAAAATAAAGCCCAAATATGGGCTTCCAGCACTCTACCAGTTAAGTATCCATCTTGGATAAATTTTCTCCAAAACAAGTCTTTATAATTATAAAATATGGTTTTTAAGTTTATTTTATTTTTTTTCTGTTATTTTTGTTCCTTTCTTTTAATTTATCAGTGGAATCTTGTTAACTGAAAAGCACCTTTGACAATGAAAACTATTCATTTAACAGCAGTATTCAATTAACAGGGATTTAGTCACTTTCCTGTATTCTGATGATAAAATCTTGTTTGACAGAGCTCATGGCATCTGTCAAACAAGATATAATAGATTACATGCCTGTTTTGGATATACTGAGACAAGGCCAAGTAAGTCTATAAACAGGTGCATAGCGAGGAAGTTTGTTGGGGAGGCATGCTTTTAGTGGCAATCGACGATCAACAGCTCCTCGGGGTGACCATGGTGTGGCCTGAGAGTGAAAATGTTGAAAATTGATTATCAAATGGAGCTCTCTGGTAGTATCTGGGAAAATATCATGTGAATCTTGGATCTAAAATATAAACTCTTTCGCAATATTGCATGTGAAAAATAGCGCACAAAAAAGATCGCTAAAGTCTTTTTGGCATATTTTATTTTACAGATATGTTTTATACCTATGAATGTAATTCTGTTAATATGTGATTCTGCTAGAGCCGAAATGGTTAAAGGGTTTTCTAGATTGATTAATCATATGGATTAACCTTGATTAACTGATTAATTACTTGTTTTAGTAGGTAGCTGAATTATTGCCATACCATTGATGATTTAGAGCATTAATCCTTTACCCAACAAAGTAATGGGAAAAACCGGCAAGCGATAAAAATAAAAATCACCTTCAAATTTTATTATGTTTTCAATTTTTGTCTCAAACACATAGCTTATGACACCTCATTGGAACGAGCTTGTTGAACTTGTTCCAATGAGGGGTAATAAGCTATGTTTTTGAGACAAAAATTGAAAATTTTAAGTAATTCAAGAATTTATTTTGCAAGTATCGTCTGCAGTCTGCAACAGGCAAAGAGTTAAGAATGACCATTTCCAGCTACTGATACAGTACAATGATCATGCAAGTGAACAAGTATGTCTGCACATGACCTGAAAGTTTTAATCTGTCTCATGGTAATTGATGCAAGTCAGTGTGAAAATGTTTGCCTGTTTCAGAGAAAGTTTGTTCCTTTGTTAACCCATATAATACAGTAGTTTAAGACAATGATTAATCAATCAATTACTTTTTTTGATCGATCAAGACATTGGTTAATCGATTAATTGGTTAACCATTTCAGCTCTAGATTCGGGCAAAATTTAAACAGCGTTAAGCTTTGTGTAATATTTTGGGTTTGTAACACCAGGACCTTGCAACCAGTTTCTGTGAAATACCTAGACTCTTAGGTACTTTTTTATAGTTTAGTTGAGGCTATAAAAAATGTATAAAAGTAGTGCCTGCTGCTAAAGTATTTCAAAGAAACTACATGAAAACGAGAACATTTATGTTTTAAAACAACTTACCCTGACACACTGTACTCTCTGTAGTCTGGTGCAAAGCCACAGAGAGCACCTACGATGTATGGGATGAAGTCACCCCATTCTATCAAACTTTTCAAAATCACAAATGGGAGACAGTCCCTCAAGTGCAACTTGGATTTTGTGGGTAGGTGTGTTCACCCCATCATACCTCCCCTGGCTATGCACCTGATAAACAAAGAAAAATTTGGTGATGGTCAGGGTCAATTAACCCTCTGCAAATTGATGTCAAAATATCAGTATTTCAACTTGCCAATTTTCCCCGTTTTCCAACTACGATATGAACCAATTCTATTCTCGCGCACCATCGCTCACGCAAATATTGTTCAAGGTGCGCGAATAATCGCTGGCCTCTGTTCTTGGGAGTTTTTTCATCCTTTTGAGTTGCATCAACAGGAACATTCAATTAAGTTTTGATGTTGGGACATTTTTAAGAATCACTCACAATTTGATGCGTTTAAAGTACAATTCCAAACAATTTCCTTTTCGTGGTTATGAACATGACACACAGTAGTGCTCTTATACATCCACACAAAACACGCTAACAGTAAAAGGGTTGTACATTGACAACTTGCCCAAACCTTAATCCTGCCACAAAACGAACATGCATGCTCAGACAAAAAAATAAAGATCTGAGAAACATTTTAATACTTCCGTGTTTTTTTTTTATCAAAGACATGTGGAATGTTACCCCATTCCTTATTTTCATTTATACACATGACACCTGTCGCTTCAATTCACCAGTGACACAAACTAATATGCCCAATTTGGAATTTACGCATCCATTTTCCACGATTTTAATAATCTGCCATTTAAAATCCAGAACTAATTTTAGTGGGTTACATATATTTTCACCGTCAAAATTTCCATCCGTGTTCAATTGTATTCATACATTCGTTTCGAAGGACGCTTGTCAATGGAAACTGCGAAATAAATTTGTATACATGCCATAATATATAGTTCGCTTCAGATTATTTAGATCTTACAAGTTAAAAGTTCATTTCAGGAAATCCGGTAATACATTTAATAAACAAACACTAGATTTCAAGCTGGCAATTTTATTTTGAACCACAGGCAAACAATAACATTAACTTAACTTAATTTAGAAAAAAATACACTATGAATGTACAATTCAACAATATTAAAAAAATGAATGTGCGATCCAACAGTATTAAAAAAATGAAGTTAAACACTGAATCAAAATCACTCTCCTCACATTTTTCACTGTCGCAAACTTTATTTGAAGTGAGCGATTTTCCACTCGCCTCCATTTTGCTTGCATTCCTCACTGGGTAAATGGTCAAGAACATTGACGTTAAACACCAACTGATGACCGGTCTTGATTATTACATTGACGGTTCAAAAGTTCAGAACATCAAAGCTCTGAATGCACCTGAAAGAGGATTGTCTTTATTGTTTACCTGAGGTAGGTCAAGTTCAACTGATTTGAACGTCATTTTTAACGACTTCAAAGAGGGAAGGGGATGCAGGGGGAGGGGGGGGTCATCTAGGTATGATTAATCGATTATTTGCAATGATTATTCGATTCCTAAATTCAAAAATTGTGACAGCCCTAATGAGATCTATCAAACAAGACAGAATATTGGCAGGATATTAATCGATTATTTGCAATGATTATTCGATTCCTAAATTCAAAAATCGTGACAGCCCTAATGAGATCTATCAAACAAGACAGAATTGGTTAAATTCCTAATTGTATTACGGGAAACATTTGCTGTCTGAAAATTCCCAATTTTGACAACTAAGTGCAGAGGGTTAACAGCAGCTTCAATTCTAAAATCAGTATGCAATTAACCTTTTACCTAACACGAAAAGTAGACGACACATGCAAACAGAATTCTTGAAAAACTATTTTCTTTCATTTTTTGTTTCAAAAACATAGGTTATGACCCCTCATTGTGGAGCTGGAAATTAACAAAATTGGCGGGTGCAGTTTTAAGCTCCCGCATTGTGTTTGGAAATTCAGGCCCTTAAATTCATTTATTTTTTGCCCCAATTTAAACCTGTTTACAGCTGTATCCTGTTATGTTTTATTGACATGCCTTTCCTTGTGTTTCTATGATCATATTATGATGGAAGTTATTCTCAAATGTAGAAGAGGCACAGAAAATCATGTGATCATAATTTCTTCAAGATATTATCACTGAAGACAAATTAAAAATATTATTTACAGCTCTAATTATTGTCTCTGTAATCAAACAAAAAATACCTGTGGTTAGGCTCAGAGGTGGTGCCTAGGGGAGCCAGTGCAGGTTACAGCTCCCTCTCTATCAGGAGGTCTAACCCTCCCCCCCCACCCCCATCAAGGAAACTGCCTCCTTTATTGTACCCTTATGAGGGGATATCCCAGCCTCTCTATTGGTCAGCCAGGTGTTGGGAAGCACAAGCCCTTTGTCCAGGAAATACAGAGGCCACCTCTGTTCAGGGTGCCACCCACCCCACCCCCGACTCCAAAAAGATCCTGCCTTCCCCAAAATTGTTTTTGCATAAAATTACAACATTTGTATATTAAAAAAGTGTGTACATTTTGTAGATCTATGCAAAGAAAATTCAAAATGCAAAATTAAAAAAAACTTTATTATTAGAAATAAAATACAAGCCGAGTATCATTTAGCTCTATACTTTAAACTTTTACTGTCATCATTGTACACCAAGACATACACCTATCCAATATGCATCAGCAAATTCTCTCTTGTCCAAAGTTGAACACTTTTACAAACAGATAAATTAATAAATAAAATAAGTAATATAATTAGAAGAAAATCCCTACCTACTGACACCAGTTTTTTTGCAGGACACAATAAACACAAGTATTTTTATTTTGCTTAAGTATTAGTCATTTCTAATAAAAATTACATCAACAAATCAGTGCTCAGTTTTGTCTTATTGAAAACCAGAGAGTACTATTTCCTATTTGGTAATGTAATTCCCACCTGGAATAATATATTGGCAGGATAAAATTTACTAGTAGGTTGGATAAATTTTACTCTTCCTACAAGTACACCCTTATTAATGGGCATTTGTTTGCATCAGGAATATAATTTACAAATGAGATGACGTGGGAGTTTAAATATCTGAGAAGTGTGGGGAGGGGAATTAATTTGGCTAAACACACTATTGACTAAGGACCAGGCCTTTAAATTACCCCAAATTCACAGTAATAAAGGGTGTGCCCAAAATAGAAGTTATGCAATGAGGCTCTCTTTATTTTCCTTCATATGGGGTCATGTCAAGTGTTTCTCTGACACCTGTAAATTAGTTTGATAATCATCTAAAGCTGCATTAAAGTAGCTACAGCTTTGAAAATGACAGATATCCTTTTGAAACTGAACTTTTCAATATTTTGGGCATATTTTCTCACCTTAAAACGGTGTGCCCAAAACAGAGCAATCTAAAGGACTGCTAAGGACATTTGGTATCATGAGTCTGTGCATTTCTGCAACTTGAGAAATGCCAACACGTCCCACCCACCAGACCCACTCCCTCCCCCAAAACAAAAAATAATAATAATGCTGTCTGTAAGTAGCAACAACTAATGATAATATTACACATAACATAATTATTACATTTGGTGTAAATTGACTGACGACTGATCGATCAAGCCTCAACAGTCAACATGTCCCAGACCCCGGTCAGGATAATCATAAATGTCATTTGCCTTTTGGGGAAAATTTTCAAACATTTGTCAGACTGTCTCAGGGTATACCATTCAGTTGGACTTGTAATGTTTCTCTATACCTCGCAAGGTGGTAGAATGATAGCTACCTCACTGCACTCAGGTCTTCACAGAGGCATAGCCATAGTAGGCCTACATGATTAGTGACATAGTGAGTGGGGAGGGGGATTGGGCAAGTTGGGGAGCCTGCCCCCAATTCCTACTGTAGTCTGCAGACTGCAGTGCAGCCAGTCCTCAGAATCAGCATCAACAAATGAACTTACAAGTTACAGATGAGATGCCATGCTTGACGTTTATTCGAAATTCGAGCCTCAAAATGTCAACTTCAGTGAAGTTGAACTGAAAATTTTAAATAGCACCATCTTGATTTTCCCTGGGCTGGGGCATATTTTTTTCATTTTTTTCTGGGCAGGCCGGGGGAGGGGGGGGGGGGGGGGGGGGGTCTGGAAAAAAGTCCCATACACGAGGCTGAAAAAAAAAAATTTCGCCCCAACACCACCCACCACCCCATTTTGAGGAGAAAATTTTTTTTTTTCCTTTTCTGAGAGGGGACCCACCCCCTAGTATCACCCAAAACCCGCGTTTTACACAACTTTTTCCTAGGTTTCACATGTAATTATACTTCCATTTAATTAACCTGATACATTCCCTGTAGCTGCTTGTTTAAATCAGCTTTAACCCTTTAACCAAGACAGGAATAAAATGATACTTTCAAATACCAAGGATTTTTTCATTTTTTGTCTTAAAAAGATAGCTTATGATCCCTCATTGTAACAAGCTTGACAAGCTAGTTTCAATAGGACTGATAAGCTATGTTTTTGAGACACAAAACTGCACATAAAAGGAAATGTAAAAAAAATCTGGATTTTCTTTGTATATAGCTTTGGCCGCTTATGATTGATGGTTTGAGTAAAAGCTGGTAAAGGGTCAAACTTTAATACTCTGAGATGTTTGTCTTTGTATGAAATGTCATTCAGTCTTGAGTTTCTAGTCATTTCACCAAGTGTTTTTGGTGATCCATTGTGATCCTCCTGGTAGTAGCTTATTCATTTTATTTTTTCTTAAATGTGCATATCTGCTACATCCAAAGATTATTTTACTTTAGTTGACACCTAGTGTCAATCCCATAAACCTTTTCACAATTGTAATTTCCAGATTTGTAATTATGTTACATGACAGTAAATGGTCAAACTATTTGTTGGTACCCTAAATAGAACAGCAATTTATCATATACACGTGTCATTTAGTGTACCAGCAAACCAGTTTGACCATTTACTATTGAGTTTAAAAATTACATTTCTGGAATTACAATTATAAAACGGTTTGTAGGATCAGCTGTAGGTGTCAACTAGAGTAATTTATAGGGTTTTGCGTTACTGTTACAGATAAGACTGAGTGTCTGATTTTATTATGGTTTTGTTTTATTATTACATGTTGTTTACAAAATAAATCATTTTAAAAACATTAATTTATTTTATTGAGACCCATTACCAATGTGGTTAAAGTGCACTTTCTGACAAATACAGCAAAACTACTATGTCTATTGTGACTCCTATGTCACTATACTGGCAGTCAGGCTGTTTAAGCACATACGTGATAGTCCAGATGTTCACATAACCATCTCACAATGTTTGGATGGAGCAAATTTGTTGAAATTTGTTTCTTCAAAATATTGATATGTCAATGTGGGTGAGCTGATTATTTCATTGACAGTTGTTGCTGTGTTCAATGTAGCAATCCAGTATGTATGCTAGGGTGAGCTTCTCGTTGTCTAACTTATCATTATGATAAAACATTTAGTTGAAACTGACAAAAATCCTGGTCAAGCCGACTCGTGTTCTTATTCATGAAAATTGCCATTATTGAACAATATTTGTGTATCAACACATATAGGGTAGTTATTAGGCCACCCCACCCTCCCCTTGATTTCCATTTATGAGGTTATTGCTCTGGCTGCCCCTCTGCATTATAAGTGTCAAATATTGTTTTAGGCCTATAATCTGATTTAAAATACAAAATAAGCAATATTTCATTGCAAGGAAAAAAGTCACTTTTTTTTCTCAGGCAGACCACCCACCCACCCCGGCCTCGTGTATAGGAAATTTTTCAAGACCCCCCCCCCCCCCCCCCCCCCCCCACTGCCCTGGGCAGGCCGAGCGAATTGTTTGGAAAAATATACTCCCCAGCCAGGTCTTATATTTGTCGGGCCTAGCTTGATATGTTTTTTCGGGCCCATCACTAACTTGACTATTATTATTAAACTTTAAAACCTCGAAAAATATACATTTTTCCCAACAGGCTAAGTTAGCCGCTTGGCCTAAACTAAAGTAAATTAATGACTACTAAGGTTCCGCTCCACAGTTTCGCACTATTGCACAGGGGTGAAATTCTAAACAAAGGGCGTATGTTGAAACTAAGGCCATGTAAAATAGAGATATATTTTAGTATCAGATATATGATTACATTAGGCTTTTTGTTGGACAAGAGAATTTGAAGTTTTGGTCCCAAAGTTGGAGTCTGATACATAGGGGTAAATTACCAGATGAATTATGGGAAACAGTGGCTTCGAAAAATTGGCTATTTTTTTAAATGTAATTTTTACACGGGTTTGTTACCAGACAGGTAACTAAAAAATGAGACGGAAACATATAATTTTTTTTTTGCATTTTAGAAACAACTGATGCTCTGCTACAGGGGTGGGTAGGTGGGGTTGGTGGGAAAATTCTGCTTTTGAGGCTGCTAGGTGGCTGAAAATGACTGGTTTCGGTATTTTTTCGGGCAATTTTTCAGGTTGAAATCTTGCCTTTGACAATAAATAATTCCACCCACATTCAGATTATTTATTTCTACTTAGTCAGATAGTGTTATATGTTTTTTGTTGATTTGGGAAATGTAATACATGTAATGGGTTAGATAACTAAGTTACAGGATATTTGCATTTGAAGAGAGTGTATGGCATGTCACATTTGGAAATGCCTGGAAAACTGTGGAGCGGAACCTTAAAGAGCATTCTGCTGATGGTGTCAATTCTTGAACCAGGAAGTTCCTTATTTGTGTTTGAGTTATAAATACACCATTTTTCAAAAAACATTTCATTATTTCTGGTTTGTGTGCTATTGTTAGTAGTAGTTAACATTCAGCAAGTGATATCTCAGCACAACTGGAAGGAAATAAGTGGAAATTTTGAGAAATTTATTGATGTAGCCTAATTTCGCACTTGTTTTGAATTTTCGTCAAGATTTCAAAAACATTAAAGTAGAGCACTGCCTTTCCTAAACACCGAGCCTTGTATTTATGACAAATTTGTGCAGTTATGGACAGCCTGGTTGTTACTGTTGACCAGAGATTTGCAGTTATGGTGTCTACTTTTTCATTTTGGTCATTGGTGTCATGTCTGTGTGTCATCCGTCCGTCAAGCTGTTCACGCTTTCATATCTAGAGAGCAACCCCCCCCCCCCCCCAAAAGCTATGGTTATTAGTGCTTATTGTTTTACATTTTGATTGTATTTAACAGTGCTATTGGCAGGACATGGGTAGTCAATGTGGCTGGTGGTAATAACAAAAATACTTTCTGAAGTGGCTCAGAGAAATGGGGAGGGGGTGGGGGGTGATGAGGTGGTGTGGTGTGGTTGTGAAAATCGGGTAAAATGGCTGAAAAAGCTATGCGGCAATCAGAAAGGACATGCTGTATCTTTTTACTGGTTGAAAATAGAGACTTGTGGTTTTTGTTCATTCAACTCAGGATAGACTCCAGATTATTTTGCCCGAGTGAAATCCAGGGGGAGATCACTCTTGTTTTCTCTTTAAGGTTCCGCTCCACAGTTTCGCACTATTGCACAGGGGTGAAATTCTAAACAAAGGGCGTATGTTGAAACTAAGGCCATGTAAAATAGAGATATATTTTTAGTATCAGATATATGATTACATTAGGCTTTTTGTTGGACAAGAGAATTTGAAGTTTTGGTCCCAAAGTTGGAGTCTGATACATAGGGGTAAATTACCAGATGAATTATGGGAAACAGTGGCTTCGAAAAATTGGCTATTTTTTTAAATGTAATTTTTACACGGGTTTGTTACCAGACAGGTAACTAAAAAATGAGATGGAAACATATAATTTTTTTTTTGCATTTTAGAAACAACTGATGCTCTGCTACAGGGGTGGGTAGGTGGGGTTGGTGGGAAAATTCTGCTTTTGAGGCTGCTAGGTGGCTGAAAATGACTGGTTTCGGTATTTTTTCGGGCAATTTTTCAGGTTGAAGTCTTGCCTTTGACAATAAATAATTCCACCCACATTCAGATTATTTATTTCTACTTAGTCAGATAGTGTTATATGTTTTTTGTTGATTTGGGAAATGTAATACATGTAATGGGTTAGATAACTAAGTTACAGGATATTTGCATTTGAAGAGAGTGTATGGCATGTCACATTTGGAAATGCCTGGAAAACTGTGGAGCGGAACCTTAAAGAGCATTCTGCTGATGGTGTCAATTCTTGAACCAGGAAGTTCCTTATTTGTGTTTGAGTTATAAATACACCATTTTTCAAAAAACATTTCATTATTTCTGGTTTGTGTGCTATTGTTAGTAGTAGTTAACATTCAGCAAGTGATATCTCAGCACAACTGGAAGGAAATAAGTGGAAATTTTGAGAAATTTATTGATGTAGCCTAATTTCGCACTTGTTTTGAATTTTCGTCAAGATTTCAAAAACATTAAAGTAGAGCACTGCCTTTCCTAAACACCGAGCCTTGTATTTATGACAAATTTGTGCAGTTATGGACAGCCTGGTTGTTACTGTTGACCAGAGATTTGCAGTTATGGTGTCTACTTTTTCATTTTGGTCATTGGTGTCATGTCTGTGTGTCATCCGTCCGTCAAGCTGTTCACGCTTTCATATCTAGAGAGCAACCCCCCCCCCCCCCCAAAAGCTATGGTTATTAGTGCTTATTGTTTTACATTTTGATTGTATTTAACAGTGCTATTGGCAGGACATGGGTAGTCAATGTGGCTGGTGGTAATAACAAAAATACTTTCTGAAGTGGCTCAGAGAAATGGGGAGGGGGTGGGGGGTGATGAGGTGGTGTGGTGTGGTTGTGAAAATCGGGTAAAATGGCTGAAAAAGCTATGCGGCAATCAGAAAGGACATGCTGTATCTTTTTACTGGTTGAAAATAGAGACTTGTGGTTTTTGTTCATTCAACTCAGGATAGACTCCAGATTATTTTGCCCGAGTGAAATCCAGGGGGAGATCACTCTTGTTTTCTCTTTAAGGTTCCGCTCCACAGTTTCGCACTATTGCACAGGGGTGAAATTCTAAACAAAGGGCGTATGTTGAAACTAAGGCCATGTAAAATAGAGATATATTTTTAGTATCAGATATATGATTACATTAGGCTTTTTGTTGGACAAGAGAATTTGAAGTTTTGGTCCCAAAGTTGGAGTCTGATACATAGGGGTAAATTACCAGATGAATTATGGGAAACAGTGGCTTCGAAAAATTGGCTATTTTTTTAAATGTAATTTTTACACGGGTTTGTTACCAGACAGGTAACTAAAAAATGAGACGGAAACATATAATTTTTTTTTTGCATTTTAGAAACAACTGATGCTCTGCTACAGGGGTGGGTAGGTGGGGTTGGTGGGAAAATTCTGCTTTTGAGGCTGCTAGGTGGCTGAAAATGACTGGTTTCGGTATTTTTTCGGGCAATTTTTCAGGTTGAAGTCTTGCCTTTGACAATAAATAATTCCACCCACATTCAGATTATTTATTTCTACTTAGTCAGATAGTGTTATATGTTTTTTGTTGATTTGGGAAATGTAATACATGTAATGGGTTAGATAACTAAGTTACAGGATATTTGCATTTGAAGAGAGTGTATGGCATGTCACATTTGGAAATGCCTGGAAAACTGTGGAGCGGAACCTTAAAGAGCATTCTGCTGATGGTGTCAATTCTTGAACCAGGAAGTTCCTTATTTGTGTTTGAGTTATAAATACACCATTTTTCAAAAAACATTTCATTATTTCTGGTTTGTGTGCTATTGTTAGTAGTAGTTAACATTCAGCAAGTGATATCTCAGCACAACTGGAAGGAAATAAGTGGAAATTTTGAGAAATTTATTGATGTAGCCTAATTTCGCACTTGTTTTGAATTTTCGTCAAGATTTCAAAAACATTAAAGTAGAGCACTGCCTTTCCTAAACACCGAGCCTTGTATTTATGACAAATTTGTGCAGTTATGGACAGCCTGGTTGTTACTGTTGACCAGAGATTTGCAGTTATGGTGTCTACTTTTTCATTTTGGTCATTGGTGTCATGTCTGTGTGTCATCCGTCCGTCAAGCTGTTCACGCTTTCATATCTAGAGAGCAACCCCCCCCCCCCCAAAAGCTATGGTTATTAGTGCTTATTGTTTTACATTTTGATTGTATTTAACAGTGCTATTGGCAGGACATGGGTAGTCAATGTGGCTGGTGGTAATAACAAAAATACTTTCTGAAGTGGCTCAGAGAAATGGGGAGGGGGTGGGGGGTGATGAGGTGGTGTGGTGTGGTTGTGAAAATCGGGTAAAATGGCTGAAAAAGCTATGCGGCAATCAGAAAGGACATGCTGTATCTTTTTACTGGTTGAAAATAGAGACTTGTGGTTTTTGTTCATTCAACTCAGGATAGACTCCAGATTATTTTGCCCGAGTGAAATCCAGGGGGAGATCACTCTTGTTTTCTCTTTAAGGTTCCGCTCCACAGTTTCGCACTATTGCACAGGGGTGAAATTCTAAACAAAGGGCGTATGTTGAAACTAAGGCCATGTAAAATAGAGATATATTTTTAGTATCAGATATATGATTACATTAGGCTTTTTGTTGGACAAGAGAATTTGAAGTTTTGGTCCCAAAGTTGGAGTCTGATACATAGGGGTAAATTACCAGATGAATTATGGGAAACAGTGGCTTCGAAAAATTGGCTATTTTTTTAAATGTAATTTTTACACGGGTTTGTTACCAGACAGGTAACTAAAAAATGAGATGGAAACATATAATTTTTTTTTTGCATTTTAGAAACAACTGATGCTCTGCTACAGGGGTGGGTAGGTGGGGTTGGTGGGAAAATTCTGCTTTTGAGGCTGCTAGGTGGCTGAAAATGACTGGTTTCGGTATTTTTTCGGGCAATTTTTCAGGTTGAAGTCTTGCCTTTGACAATAAATAATTCCACCCACATTCAGATTATTTATTTCTACTTAGTCAGATAGTGTTATATGTTTTTTGTTGATTTGGGAAATGTAATACATGTAATGGGTTAGATAACTAAGTTACAGGATATTTGCATTTGAAGAGAGTGTATGGCATGTCACATTTGGAAATGCCTGGAAAACTGTGGAGCGGAACCTTAAAGAGCATTCTGCTGATGGTGTCAATTCTTGAACCAGGAAGTTCCTTATTTGTGTTTGAGTTATAAATACACCATTTTTCAAAAAACATTTCATTATTTCTGGTTTGTGTGCTATTGTTAGTAGTAGTTAACATTCAGCAAGTGATATCTCAGCACAACTGGAAGGAAATAAGTGGAAATTTTGAGAAATTTATTGATGTAGCCTAATTTCGCACTTGTTTTGAATTTTCGTCAAGATTTCAAAAACATTAAAGTAGAGCACTGCCTTTCCTAAACACCGAGCCTTGTATTTATGACAAATTTGTGCAGTTATGGACAGCCTGGTTGTTACTGTTGACCAGAGATTTGCAGTTATGGTGTCTACTTTTTCATTTTGGTCATTGGTGTCATGTCTGTGTGTCATCCGTCCGTCAAGCTGTTCACGCTTTCATATCTAGAGAGCAACCCCCCCCCCCCCCCAAAAGCTATGGTTATTAGTGCTTATTGTTTTACATTTTGATTGTATTTAACAGTGCTATTGGCAGGACATGGGTAGTCAATGTGGCTGGTGGTAATAACAAAAATACTTTCTGAAGTGGCTCAGAGAAATGGGGAGGGGGTGGGGGGTGATGAGGTGGTGTGGTGTGGTTGTGAAAATCGGGTAAAATGGCTGAAAAAGCTATGCGGCAATCAGAAAGGACATGCTGTATCTTTTTACTGGTTGAAAATAGAGACTTGTGGTTTTTGTTCATTCAACTCAGGATAGACTCCAGATTATTTTGCCCGAGTGAAATCCAGGGGGAGATCACTCTTGTTTTCTCTTTAAGGTTCCGCTCCACAGTTTCGCACTATTGCACAGGGGTGAAATTCTAAACAAAGGGCGTATGTTGAAACTAAGGCCATGTAAAATAGAGATATATTTTTAGTATCAGATATATGATTACATTAGGCTTTTTGTTGGACAAGAGAATTTGAAGTTTTGGTCCCAAAGTTGGAGTCTGATACATAGGGGTAAATTACCAGATGAATTATGGGAAACAGTGGCTTCGAAAAATTGGCTATTTTTTTAAATGTAATTTTTACACGGGTTTGTTACCAGACAGGTAACTAAAAAATGAGACGGAAACATATAATTTTTTTTTTGCATTTTAGAAACAACTGATGCTCTGCTACAGGGGTGGGTAGGTGGGGTTGGTGGGAAAATTCTGCTTTTGAGGCTGCTAGGTGGCTGAAAATGACTGGTTTCGGTATTTTTTCGGGCAATTTTTCAGGTTGAAGTCTTGCCTTTGACAATAAATAATTCCACCCACATTCAGATTATTTATTTCTACTTAGTCAGATAGTGTTATATGTTTTTTGTTGATTTGGGAAATGTAATACATGTAATGGGTTAGATAACTAAGTTACAGGATATTTGCATTTGAAGAGAGTGTATGGCATGTCACATTTGGAAATGCCTGGAAAACTGTGGAGCGGAACCTTAAAGAGCATTCTGCTGATGGTGTCAATTCTTGAACCAGGAAGTTCCTTATTTGTGTTTGAGTTATAAATACACCATTTTTCAAAAAACATTTCATTATTTCTGGTTTGTGTGCTATTGTTAGTAGTAGTTAACATTCAGCAAGTGATATCTCAGCACAACTGGAAGGAAATAAGTGGAAATTTTGAGAAATTTATTGATGTAGCCTAATTTCGCACTTGTTTTGAATTTTCGTCAAGATTTCAAAAACATTAAAGTAGAGCACTGCCTTTCCTAAACACCGAGCCTTGTATTTATGACAAATTTGTGCAGTTATGGACAGCCTGGTTGTTACTGTTGACCAGAGATTTGCAGTTATGGTGTCTACTTTTTCATTTTGGTCATTGGTGTCATGTCTGTGTGTCATCCGTCCGTCAAGCTGTTCACGCTTTCATATCTAGAGAGCAACCCCCCCCCCCCAAAAGCTATGGTTATTAGTGCTTATTGTTTTACATTTTGATTGTATTTAACAGTGCTATTGGCAGGACATGGGTAGTCAATGTGGCTGGTGGTAATAACAAAAATACTTTCTGAAGTGACTCAGAGAAATGGGGAGGGGGTGGGGGGTGATGAGGTGGTGTGGTGTGGTTGTGAAAATCGGGTAAAATGGCTGAAAAAGCTATGCGGCAATCAGAAAGGACATGCTGTATCTTTTTACTGGTTGAAAATAGAGACTTGTGGTTTTTGTTCATTCAACTCAGGATAGACTCCAGATTATTTTGCCCGAGTGAAATCCAGGGGGAGATCACTCTTGTTTTCTCTTTAAGGTTCCGCTCCACAGTTTCGCACTATTGCACAGGGGTGAAATTCTAAACAAAGGGCGTATGTTGAAACTAAGGCCATGTAAAATAGAGATATATTTTTAGTATCAGATATATGATTACATTAGGCTTTTTGTTGGACAAGAGAATTTGAAGTTTTGGTCCCAAAGTTGGAGTCTGATACATAGGGGTAAATTACCAGATGAATTATGGGAAACAGTGGCTTCGAAAAATTGGCTATTTTTTTAAATGTAATTTTTACACGGGTTTGTTACCAGACAGGTAACTAAAAAATGAGATGGAAACATATAATTTTTTTTTTTGCATTTTAGAAACAACTGATGCTCTGCTACAGGGGTGGGTAGGTGGGGTTGGTGGGAAAATTCTGCTTTTGAGGCTGCTAGGTGGCTGAAAATGACTGGTTTCGGTATTTTTTCGGGCAATTTTTCAGGTTGAAGTCTTGCCTTTGACAATAAATAATTCCACCCACATTCAGATTATTTATTTCTACTTAGTCAGATAGTGTTATATGTTTTTTGTTGATTTGGGAAATGTAATACATGTAATGGGTTAGATAACTAAGTTACAGGATATTTGCATTTGAAGAGAGTGTATGGCATGTCACATTTGGAAATGCCTGGAAAACTGTGGAGCGGAACCTTAAAGAGCATTCTGCTGATGGTGTCAATTCTTGAACCAGGAAGTTCCTTATTTGTGTTTGAGTTATAAATACACCATTTTTCAAAAAACATTTCATTATTTCTGGTTTGTGTGCTATTGTTAGTAGTAGTTAACATTCAGCAAGTGATATCTCAGCACAACTGGAAGGAAATAAGTGGAAATTTTGAGAAATTTATTGATGTAGCCTAATTTCGCACTTGTTTTGAATTTTCGTCAAGATTTCAAAAACATTAAAGTAGAGCACTGCCTTTCCTAAACACCGAGCCTTGTATTTATGACAAATTTGTGCAGTTATGGACAGCCTGGTTGTTACTGTTGACCAGAGATTTGCAGTTATGGTGTCTACTTTTTCATTTTGGTCATTGGTGTCATGTCTGTGTGTCATCCGTCCGTCAAGCTGTTCACGCTTTCATATCTAGAGAGCAACCCCCCCCCCCCCCCCAAAAGCTATGGTTATTAGTGCTTATTGTTTTACATTTTGATTGTATTTAACAGTGCTATTGGCAGGACATGGGTAGTCAATGTGGCTGGTGGTAATAACAAAAATACTTTCTGAAGTGGCTCAGAGAAATGGGGAGGGGGTGGGGGGTGATGAGGTGGTGTGGTGTGGTTGTGAAAATCGGGTAAAATGGCTGAAAAAGCTATGCGGCAATCAGAAAGGACATGCTGTATCTTTTTACTGGTTGAAAATAGAGACTTGTGGTTTTTGTTCATTCAACTCAGGATAGACTCCAGATTATTTTGCCCGAGTGAAATCCAGGGGGAGATCACTCTTGTTTTCTCTTTAAGGTTCCGCTCCACAGTTTCGCACTATTGCACAGGGGTGAAATTCTAAACAAAGGGCGTATGTTGAAACTAAGGCCATGTAAAATAGAGATATATTTTTAGTATCAGATATATGATTACATTAGGCTTTTTGTTGGACAAGAGAATTTGAAGTTTTGGTCCCAAAGTTGGAGTCTGATACATAGGGGTAAATTACCAGATGAATTATGGGAAACAGTGGCTTCGAAAAATTGGCTATTTTTTTAAATGTAATTTTTACACGGGTTTGTTACCAGACAGGTAACTAAAAAATGAGACGGAAACATATAATTTTTTTTTTGCATTTTAGAAACAACTGATGCTCTGCTACAGGGGTGGGTAGGTGGGGTTGGTGGGAAAATTCTGCTTTTGAGGCTGCTAGGTGGCTGAAAATGACTGGTTTCGGTATTTTTTCGGGCAATTTTTCAGGTTGAAGTCTTGCCTTTGACAATAAATAATTCCACCCACATTCAGATTATTTATTTCTACTTAGTCAGATAGTGTTATATGTTTTTTGTTGATTTGGGAAATGTAATACATGTAATGGGTTAGATAACTAAGTTACAGGATATTTGCATTTGAAGAGAGTGTATGGCATGTCACATTTGGAAATGCCTGGAAAACTGTGGAGCGGAACCTTAAAGAGCATTCTGCTGATGGTGTCAATTCTTGAACCAGGAAGTTCCTTATTTGTGTTTGAGTTATAAATACACCATTTTTCAAAAAACATTTCATTATTTCTGGTTTGTGTGCTATTGTTAGTAGTAGTTAACATTCAGCAAGTGATATCTCAGCACAACTGGAAGGAAATAAGTGGAAATTTTGAGAAATTTATTGATGTAGCCTAATTTCGCACTTGTTTTGAATTTTCGTCAAGATTTCAAAAACATTAAAGTAGAGCACTGCCTTTCCTAAACACCGAGCCTTGTATTTATGACAAATTTGTGCAGTTATGGACAGCCTGGTTGTTACTGTTGACCAGAGATTTGCAGTTATGGTGTCTACTTTTTCATTTTGGTCATTGGTGTCATGTCTGTGTGTCATCCGTCCGTCAAGCTGTTCACGCTTTCATATCTAGAGAGCAACCCCCCCCCCCCCAAAAGCTATGGTTATTAGTGCTTATTGTTTTACATTTTGATTGTATTTAACAGTGCTATTGGCAGGACATGGGTAGTCAATGTGGCTGGTGGTAATAACAAAAATACTTTCTGAAGTGACTCAGAGAAATGGGGAGGGGGTGGGGGGTGATGAGGTGGTGTGGTGTGGTTGTGAAAATCGGGTAAAATGGCTGAAAAAGCTATGCGGCAATCAGAAAGGACATGCTGTATCTTTTTACTGGTTGAAAATAGAGACTTGTGGTTTTTGTTCATTCAACTCAGGATAGACTCCAGATTATTTTGCCCGAGTGAAATCCAGGGGGAGATCACTCTTGTTTTCTCTTTAAGGTTCCGCTCCACAGTTTCGCACTATTGCACAGGGGTGAAATTCTAAACAAAGGGCGTATGTTGAAACTAAGGCCATGTAAAATAGAGATATATTTTTAGTATCAGATATATGATTACATTAGGCTTTTTGTTGGACAAGAGAATTTGAAGTTTTGGTCCCAAAGTTGGAGTCTGATACATAGGGGTAAATTACCAGATGAATTATGGGAAACAGTGGCTTCGAAAAATTGGCTATTTTTTTAAATGTAATTTTTACACGGGTTTGTTACCAGACAGGTAACTAAAAAATGAGATGGAAACATATAATTTTTTTTTTGCATTTTAGAAACAACTGATGCTCTGCTACAGGGGTGGGTAGGTGGGGTTGGTGGGAAAATTCTGCTTTTGAGGCTGCTAGGTGGCTGAAAATGACTGGTTTCGGTATTTTTTCGGGCAATTTTTCAGGTTGAAGTCTTGCCTTTGACAATAAATAATTCCACCCACATTCAGATTATTTATTTCTACTTAGTCAGATAGTGTTATATGTTTTTTGTTGATTTGGGAAATGTAATACATGTAATGGGTTAGATAACTAAGTTACAGGATATTTGCATTTGAAGAGAGTGTATGGCATGTCACATTTGGAAATGCCTGGAAAACTGTGGAGCGGAACCTTAAAGAGCATTCTGCTGATGGTGTCAATTCTTGAACCAGGAAGTTCCTTATTTGTGTTTGAGTTATAAATACACCATTTTTCAAAAAACATTTCATTATTTCTGGTTTGTGTGCTATTGTTAGTAGTAGTTAACATTCAGCAAGTGATATCTCAGCACAACTGGAAGGAAAATAAGTGGAAATTTTGAGAAATTTATTGATGTAGCCTAATTTCGCACTTGTTTTGAATTTTCGTCAAGATTTCAAAAACATTAAAGTAGAGCACTGCCTTTCCTAAACACCGAGCCTTGTATTTATGACAAATTTGTGCAGTTATGGACAGCCTGGTTGTTACTGTTGACCAGAGATTTGCAGTTATGGTGTCTACTTTTTCATTTTGGTCATTGGTGTCATGTCTGTGTGTCATCCGTCCGTCAAGCTGTTCACGCTTTCATATCTAGAGAGCAACCCCCCCCCCCCCCCCCCCCAAAAGCTATGGTTATTAGTGCTTATTGTTTTACATTTTGATTGTATTTAACAGTGCTATTGGCAGGACATGGGTAGTCAATGTGGCTGGTGGTAATAACAAAAATACTTTCTGAAGTGGCTCAGAGAAATGGGGAGGGGGTGGGGGGGTGATGAGGTGGTGTGGTGTGGTTGTGAAAATCGGGTAAAATGGCTGAAAAAGCTATGCGGCAATCAGAAAGGACATGCTGTATCTTTTTACTGGTTGAAAATAGAGACTTGTGGTTTTTGTTCATTCAACTCAGGATAGACTCCAGATTATTTTGCCCGAGTGAAATCCAGGGGGAGATCACTCTTGTTTTCTCTTTAAGGTTCCGCTCCACAGTTTCGCACTATTGCACAGGGGTGAAATTCTAAACAAAGGGCGTATGTTGAAACTAAGGCCATGTAAAATAGAGATATATTTTTAGTATCAGATATATGATTACATTAGGCTTTTTGTTGGACAAGAGAATTTGAAGTTTTGGTCCCAAAGTTGGAGTCTGATACATAGGGGTAAATTACC